>JAIEZT010001328.1:1578535-1766035 GCA_019594935.1 Periophthalmus modestus
CAGGAGCGAGCCTGTTGAAGGTAAAGCCCCTTCCCGCCCACACCGCTGTAAACCAGTGGTGTGGGCGGGAAGGGGAACAGGTGCTTAGCAACACTGTCAATCAAACCTGTTGCTAACGCTAGCGGGTGCGACCTCAGGAAAAGAAGGACCTGATTTGTCTGTTGTGAAATAAAAATCCAGGATCATGTAGAGCGTTAATACGAACATTTAAGACCAAAATGACGAGTCTGACAGAAACAGTCAATAGAAAGTGAATTGGAGCCAGAGTCAATGGAGTCAGAAGTGCGCACATGATCACTTCCTGTTTGTAACGCGGCGGCGGCTAGCAGGTTAGCTATCTCCATTTATATAACCATATGGACAGCACCCAGGACCAGTGGAAAGTTAAAATTCCTCTATATTTATTTGTATCTCTGAGCTCACACTGATCGAACAGGCTGCCAAATATTTATGCTCTTACTACATGATTCTTCAAATATAGTTTTTAGTTGAGCAGCTTTTTTTTATTTAGCCGACGTGACCCTAGTTCAAACTTGTAACGTTTAAATGAAGAGCAGGCTGCGTCAGTGCGAGTTTGTCTGTTATGTCATCCTTATGTCACATGACCACTTTTATCATTTGCAGCACTGAATTCCCAGAAAGCTCAGCGTCAGCGGCTTCTTCAGTGAGTCTGACACGAGCGAGACACGAGAAACACAAACTTATACTCAAGTAAGAGTAATGTTACTCTGTCAGATATATTATTAAAGAGGAAGTTCTATCATATTAAAGAGGAGGTATTTGTGGTATTAAAGAGGGAGGTATTTACTTCTATGGGGTATTAAAGAGGAGGTATTTACTTCTATGGGGTATTGTGTATTTTACTTATGGGGTATTAAAGAGGAGGGGATTTACTTCTGTGTAAAGAGGGGTATTAAAGAGGAGGTATTTACTTCTGTGGGATATGGAGTATTAAAGAGGAGGTATTTACTTCTGTGGAGTATTAAAGAGGAGGTATTAAAGAGGAGGTATTTACTTCTGTGGGGGGGTAAGAGGAAGAGGAGGTATTTACTTTCTATGGAGTATTAAAGATTAAAGAGGAGGTATTTACTTCTATGTGGTATTAAAGAGGAGGTATTTACTTCTGTGGGGTATTAAAGAGGAGGTATTTACTTCTATGGAGTATTAAAGAGGAGAGGAGGTATTTACTTCTGTGGGGTATTAAAGAGGAGGTATTATTTACTTCTCTGGGGGTATTAAAGAGGATGGGGTATTTACTTCTGTGGGGTATTAAGAGGAGGTATTTACTTCTATGGGGTATTAGGTATTTACTTCTGTGTGGTATTAAAGGGTATTAAAGGGAAGTATTTAAGAGGATTTAGGAGGTATTTACTTCTATGGGGTATTAAAAAGAGGAGGTATTTACTTCTATGGGGTATTATTAAACTTCTGTGGGGTATTAAAGGAGGTATTTACTTCTGTGGGGTATTAAAGAGGAGGTATTTAATGGGGAGGAGGTATTTACTCTCTATGGGGTGGGGTATTAAAGAGGAGGTATTTACTTCTGTGGGGTATTAAGGTATTTACTTCTGCCATACATATATCAATATTATGTTTCACCATTTTTTTTTTATATTAACATGTGTAATAAGTGCCCCCCTCCCTTTGCTGTTTGCCCTAAAATGAAGTTTTTAATTAAATGTTCAAGAATTGTTACGTCATAGTCAAATTTGTCCTACATTTGACCCATTAATTCTTAGTGAAAGACCAAAATGAGTCTGACAGCAGCAGGTACAGAGAGAGGGGGACACAGTTTTTCAATAGAAAGTGAATTGGAACAGGAAGTGCGCTCATGATCACTTCCTAGCAGGTTAGCTATGTCCATTTACATACACAGTCCTCTTTTACGTACTCATCAGGTGGAGAATTACTGTTCATTTGACTGAGATAAACATTAGCATTAGCGTTAGCATTAGCATTAGCATTAGCATTAGCATTAGCATTAGCACACACTGAAGCCTCCATATATGGCAGTTTGACACTTACATCACCTGCTTTAGAGGCTGAGATAACAGGCTTTAAAATGATAATGATATTTGAAGAACAGGTTTATTTCTCTGCTGTTTTTATCTGTGGTTCCATATTTGGACGTGTGGAGCGCATTACCTCATCACCGCACACGGGGCCAGCGCCGGCACACAAATGAAGCGCCTGGGAGCAAGGACACGGCCTGTAAACTGATTTTTGTAATTAACATGTTCATTTCAGGCGACAGCGGCAAGACCCTGTGGTTCCTTGATGTAAAGTGTCTTGAAAGTGGGAAAACTATATAAAAATGTGACCAAAATGCAAACTTTTAGTACAATAACTGAAACTTTCTGAACAAAAACGCAGATATTTTGTATTTTGTATAAATATGCAGTGATTTTGGTCACTAAATAAACAGATACAGAACATGGAGAGACTTTTGATGTTTTTTAAAGGATTTTGCACCCGATTTTGTCCCATGTATTGACCAAAATGTGTCTTGCCCCAGTCCAGATATAAGCAGCTCTTGAGGATGTATTGTTATATAACCAGGAAGTGCACATTAGCATGCCAGTTGTTATTAGCGTTACTGTTATGGCTCTGGCCTCTGAAAGTTGTGGAAAACACTTATAAACTCATCACTGTGAGTATGCATAAGGTAAGTGAGGAAGAACTTTGGACCACTGCAAACCAGGTACAGCGCCTAGATTATTTTTAACTTTCTGTCATTCAAATGTTAAATTTAGTTCAATAAATGACTCATGTTTAAACCTTCAAAGTGACTTCTGTTGCCGAGGCTTTGTCAGCGTTTCTATGGCAACGGAGGAAAACAAGGAAAAAGGTGTTTTGGTCATTTTCGAGTCCTGCTCACAGCCGCACAAAAGGTCAGAGGTCATCTGTGTTAAAGAAGATTACAATTCACATTTTCAACAAAGTGGTCGGAAAAGCTGCCCATTTACCGGCCGATCTACGCTCCTGCCCCCACCTACGGGCCATGGTTCAGTCCTGGTTTAGTCCTGGTTCAGTCCAGGTTTAGTCCTGGTTTAGTCCTGGTTTAGTCCTGGTTTAGTCCTAGTTCAGTCCTGCTTTAGTCCTGGTTCAGTCCTGGTTTAGTCCTAGTTCAGTCCTGCTTTGGTCCTGGTTCAGTCCTGGTTTAGTCCTAGTTCAGTCCTGCTTTAGTCCTGGTTCAGTCCTGGTTTAGTCCTAGTTCAGTCCTGCTTTAGTCCTGGTTCAGTCCTGGTTTAGTCCTGGTTCAGTCCTGCTTTAGTCCTGGTTCAGTCCTGGTTTAGATCTCTGTTCCTCCTCTCATCTTCAGTCATGAACTTTGGATAATGACTGAAAGAACAAGATGGCGGATACAAGCGTCTAAACGAGGACCTGAGTCACATGGGAGGAGCTCCACGTGGAGAGGAGCAGCTGAGGCTGGTTCAGTCCTGTGTTAGTCCTGTTGCCTCCTGGTTCAGTCCCTGGTTTAGTGTTCATGTCCCACCAGGAGGAGGCCCTGAGGAAGAACCCAGGACATACTGGAGGGACAGTGTCTCTTGGCTGGATGAAGTCTTCTTCTTTTTCCTCCACTTGTTCTTCATCCTCCTCTCTTCTCTCCGCTCTTGATTATGATCCACACTCCTCTCCTGATCCAGACTCCTCTCTTCTCCTGATCCAGACTCCTCTCCTGATCCAGACTCCTCTCTTCTCCTGATACAGACTCCTCTTTTCTCCTGATACAGACTCCTCTTTTCTCCAGATCCAGACTCCTCCTGATCCTGATCCAGACTCCTCTCCTGATCCTGATCCTGATCCTGACTCCTCTCCTGATCCTGATCCAGACTCCTCTCTTCTCCTGATCCAGACTCCTCCTGATCCTGATCCAGACTCCTCTCTTCTCCTGATCCAGACTCCTCTCTTCTGATCCTGATCCAGACTCCTCACTCCTCATCCTGACTCTCTCTTCTCCTGATCCTGATCCAGACTCCTCCTGATCCTGATTCTTTCTCCTCCTGATCCTGATCCAGACTCCTCCTGTTCCTGATCCAGACTCCTCACACTGAGCTCTAATGACACAGTCTCAGGTTTGTTTCTAAACTCAGTCTCACAGTGTAAATCTGTTTAATCTGTTTGGTTTAAAGATCCGACGCCGCAGCGACTCGTCTGATCGGTCACGTACTTTCTATAATTTGATAACGTCATAATTTCGTTAATTAAGGAGAGGCAAAATCTTTTTTTATTTATTTATTTAGTTTCTTGGTCAGTTTGGTCTCTTAGCAACAAGCTTTCATGTGGAAACAAACTGCACTCTGCACCGATGTTTAAATATTTCATGGATCCATCTGCCTCTGTAGAGTTATATAGGACAGTTTTCTCCAAGTGCATTTCCCCCACAGAGACAGAAAGTCGCACCTGCACAAAACAAACTTTACACCAAACTTTACACCAAACTTTACACCAAACTTTACATCAAACTTTACACCAGACTTTACACCAAACTTTACAACAAACTTTACATCAAACTTTACAACAAACTTTACATCAAACTTTACAACAAACTTTACACCAGACTTTACAACAAACTTTACAACAACCTTTACACAAACTTTACACCAAACTTTACAACAACTTTACATCAACTTTACAACAAACTTTACAACAAACTTTACATCAAACTTTACACCAAACTTTACACACTTTACAAACTTTACAACACAAACTTTACAACAACTTTACTTTACAACAAACTTTACAACAAACTTTACACCAAACTTTACACCAAACTTTACAACAACCTTTACAACAAACTTTACACCAAACTTTACACCAAACTTTACAACAAACTTTACAACAAACTTTACAACAAACTTTACAACAAACTTTACACCAAACTTTACACCAAACTTTACACCAAACTTTACACCAAACTTTACAACAAACTTTACATCAAACTTTACATCAAACTTTACACCAACTTTACACCAAACTTTACAACAAACTTTACATCAAACTTTACAACAAACTTTACATCAAACTTTACAACAAACTTTACACCAGACTTTACAACAAACTTTACAACAAACTTTACATCAAACTTTACACCAAACTTTACACCAAACTTTACACCAAACTTTACAACAAACTTTACATCAAAGTTTACACCAAACTTTACACCAAACTTTACATCAAACTTTACACCAAACTTTACAACAAACTTTACACCAAACTTTACACCAAACTTTACAACAAACTTTACAACAAACTTTACACCAAATTTACATCAAACTTTACAACAAACTTTACAACAAACTTTACAACAAACTTTACACCAAACTTGTGTTGATCATCCCAAAAATTGTCCATTTTGTTGGTTTTTACACATAAAACGCCTCATTTCTATATAAAACCATGACTGTACATGATGAAAAACTCATGATATATTTGTTTCTTACATTTATGTGACTAAACTACAGGAGAAGTTTTAATTTTTTTTGCAAATTTAGGATTTAGGACAGAGAAGACAATGAACTTTGTGCTAGCCTGTGTTTCATTTGGACAGACCCAGAAATGAGAGATATTACCCATAAACCCAGATACAAGCTCCACTTATCTCCAACTTCATTTTAAAATAGAGTCATGAATGTTGTGACGTCACATGATCAGGTCACATGATCATGTGACATGATCAGGTCACATGACCACACTCTGTTAAATGTGGTTTTATAGTGGAGCAGGAAGGCAGGTCACATGACGAGAGAGATAAACTGAGATAAGGAAGTTATTTCAGAGCCAAAGTCTAACTGCAAAAGAGAAAAGAGGGAAACACTGAGCTTAAACACACAGACCCACACGTTTTTTATACATTTAGAGTTTATTTTTATCAACATGAGGCTCTGGAAAGTCTAAATAAGTCAAATCTAACCTGTTTAGAATAAAACATGAAAAAAACGATCCATCCGTCCATCTTCTTCATCTTCGAAAAGCTTTTAAGTACCTGTTTAAAAATGTACTTTAAGAGTAAAAAGTTCAAGTTTTGCATTGCATTGTGGTCTTAAAATTGTTTCTTTTGTTGCTCTGATACTCTTAGTCAAAATTCCTAATGTGCAACTTGGCTGTACTTAAAAAAAACTTGCAGGTGATGTGGTCTCCATCAGAAATGTTACGCAGTGCAGCTTTAAAAGAGAAAAACACAAAAGAACATAACAACAATGATTATTTTTTTAGGGTTTTTTATTATTTTTTTTTATTTTTTTTAATGCATTTTGAATAAAGAACACAGGGGGCGCTCTTCTTGGGCTTGTCCCATTTTAAAAAGAATCGGGCCAGTCCAGTTCTGGGCCGGTTCCTGAAGGTGTTGAGGCTCATGTTCAGATGTTTCATGACGTCCTTCTGAATCTCTCTGGGCTCTGGTCCCAAAACCATTTCCAGGATCCGTACTCGAAGTTCAAGTCTCGGGCTCCGGCTTTGCCCAACTTCTTGATGTTCTTGGGTTTGAGATAAACTTCATCTGGGACTTGAACTGGTCCAGAGCCTTCTCCAGAGTCTCCACTACTTTGTCGTGGTGAGACCTCATTTTGGCTGGCAGCTTCTTGAGCAGTTTTTTCATCTTCTGAGTGACCAGAGCCAGAGGCCACTGGTCCAGTGAACATCCACCTGCCGCTCACTGGCTCCTCACTCACGATGTGATACACGAGGGGCTTCTCTCTGCAGATCGTCTGCAGCTCGGACAGGCGAGGGCTGGGATCCTTCTCCAGATGGGAGTCTGGAGGATGTGAGCAGGTAGAGTGTGTCTGTGGGGATGGGGCGACAGTAGCTCAGTAGGTTGAGTGTTTGTCCACTGATCCAAAGGTTGGCGGTTCAAATCCGCTCTCTCTACATAAACATCATTGGGTTGAGTGGTTAGATCCACTGACTCGAAGGTTGGCGGTGCAATTCCAGCCCTCACAGATGAATGCTGTCATTGTGTCCTTGGGCAAGACACTTAACCCACCTACCCCAGCCCTTGGGACAACGGGTGGAAATTAGCCTCTGGCTATAACCTGGCGTGTTTACATTCATGTCTGTCATGTCATGTCTGTTCATTAACATGCACTGTCCCAACCAAATAAACAAATAATAATAAATAATAAAATGGAGCTGTTTGGTTTGGAGGCTGGTTCTCCAGAGCATCCTCTTTTTCAGGAGCAGGTTCTGCTGAGGTCTGAGGAGCAGGTGGGACCAGATCCTCCTCTCTAACTGTGTAGCCCATTGTCTAGAATGAATGCAAGGGAGGGGCTGATGGTGCAGATTGGCAGCGTCGCTTCAGTCAGTCTGCCCCAGGGCTGCTGTGGCTGCACTAGTGTCTCCTCCTCATCAGTACTAGTGACTCTGACAGAGCACATGTCTGTTCATTCTTGGTTTGATTTGGTTTGACATGACCAGTTCAAGCCCGTGTAGCTCTGCCTGTGCGTGACCCGGCTCATCTGTTTATCTGAATAGATCCATCTGCTGCTGCGGCGACGTGTGCTGCACAGGAAGTCTGCAGCGATGTCACTTCCTGTTTGAGTCAAAACTGTGTCACACATCACAGACTTCAGATTAAAGACGTGTTCAGGACAATTCAAGGCATGTCTGGAATCTAAGGAACATCATAAAATCCTCATTGAATTAAAACTAGTTAAAGCTGCATCACGTAACTTTTTCTGCTGGGTTGAATTTCCTGGGATGTTCCGCAGTATGGCATTCAACTCATACATGCATTTATTCAGATACTTGACTAGGTAATGTTACATGTTAAAAAACAGTCGGGGTCGCCTCTCCACAGATCTGACTTCTAACACGGCCTGGTCACATCATGAGAACTTGTTAAAGCTCCATTGCGTAACTTTTTTAGCCAGCAAAAAATGAATGTGGATGTATTTATTTCAGTGAAAAATTTAACTGGAAAAAAAAAAATAAAATCCACAAACCTGACGATGACTTGACCTGGAGGAAAGCCTGATTCTGCCCTGGCTCGTCATGTTCCGTAGTGTGGCATTAATCTGAAACAAATCCAAGTAGTTCTTAAAGGTGGAAAAACGGACTCTTGTAGCTTTAATCCATGTTCTAATGCTGTTACCTCCTCAAAAAACAGACCTGAGTAACACTTTATTATTCGTCTGTAACATCTCCAAAGCTCAAAACGCTCTGTTCCACCTTGTGATGTCATCAAGTGGTAGTTTTCGCGTTAACATCTCCTTTTACCTTTGGTTCAGTAGAAGATCGGCAACTCCAGAAGCTGAAATGATCCAAATTATTCTAGAAATGAAGGTGTGTGGAGTTTAAAAACACAGTGGAGCACTTCCTGTATCACCACATGATGACATCACAAGGTGGAACAGAGTGTTTTTTTTTCAGTTTGAGAGAAGAACTCAGCCTAAATCTGCAGGTTTGTTTGTTTGTTAAACATGTGAGAATGAAACAAAAAACACAACTCCAGCTCCAATAACTGAAGAAACTCGAGATAAACTAAGAAACTTTTCATTAACATCTCCATGGAAACAAGCAGGTGCTGGACCCCCCCAGAAAAGTTACATAGTGTATCTTTACTAAAATCATTCTGTTCTCCGTGTTTTTACATATTGTGAGAGCAGGAGCTGTTCACACTTCCCCTTCCACCTCCTGTTGTCCGTTTACTGAAGTGTAAATGTAACTGTCAACGATTCAACATGAGAAACAGTAAAGATTTGAATCAGTTTTTACATTTTTCTGATGATTTTTTTGTATTTATTTTTGTTGATGCTCAAACTCTTAAACTTCAGTCAGATGTTTCCATGAACATGCCAATAATAACCCCAAAAATCATATGAAAAGCACTTTTTACTCTTCAATCTTGTTAAAAAATGCAGTGGAGTAGATAGTACAGACACTGCTCTCAGATGTACTGAAGTAAAAGTAAAAGTACACACTTAAGTAAAGCACAGATACCAAAAAATACTACTTAAGTACCTTCCACCGCTGCAAAAAGGCAAAGTTAACACAACAACCTTTAAAGTTCAGTTATATTCTGCTGTAAATGTTCAGATCCTAAAGTCTTTTGTGCGGAGCAGGGTGGGGCAGCGGACCATTGTGAGCTGTGGAGGGGGCGGAGCCTCGCACTTCCTCTACCTGTTTGTTTACTCTGCCGTTCACTTTTATCTCTGCCCTTTATCCAAAACCGGAAACCCACTGAAATGTGACAGTGCGTCGGGGCCTTTGAACCTGTCACGACGTTACGTAACACGGCCTCGTTTGAGTCTGAGTCATGAATCAAAACGGATCCAAACGGCTCATTCACTTTTGTAATTAGTGCATTTACAATAGTGTCTTTATTTTAGTGTGACGCTCTGCAAACAAAGTGTCCAAACCTGTTCAGAAACATGTGAGATTCTTGAGTTAAAGCTGCACTGCGGAACTTTTCCCGTGGAGCGTCTGCCACCTGCTCATTTCCACGGAGATGCTGCGTTGAACGACCTGGAACTTCAGCTTTAAACACGTGTTCAGGGTCACTCACAGAACCTGAGCCACATCGTCCTTTAAGTTAAAACTAGTTAAAGCTCCACTGTGTCACTTTTTCAGCTGGATTCCCTGGTGTTTGGTGCTGGCGCCGCTTTGCCCCTTTATCTCACCTGTATTTTATATTTATGCTGGTTTAGGGCGTGTCTGGTTGCGGTTTAAATACTCTGTCCATGGCCTCCTCGCCCTCCACACCTGAGGCACCTCCTCTCCCTCCATACCTGCTGCACCTCCTCGCCCTCCACACCTGGGGCACCTCCTCGCCCTCCACACCTGAGGCACCTCCTCGCCCTCTACACCTGAGGCACCTCCTCTGCCCTCTACACCTGAGGCACCTCCTTTCCCTCCACACCTGGGGCACCTCCTCGCCCTCCACACCTGGGACACCTCCTCTCCCTCCATACCTGGGGCACCTCCTCTCCCTCCACACCTGGGACACCTCCTCTCCCTCCATACCTACTGCACCTCCTCGACCTCCTCACCCACCACGCCTCTCCACAGATCCGACTCGTAACGTAGCCTGGAAACATCATCTGCTTGTCTCCAGATTGAATTAAATAGATAAAATACAGATATTGAGAAGAGATCGATATAGATATTGCGATAGATGACAGAATAAAAGTGTAATGCTATACTGTGGGACATTTCAGGTAACCAATTAAGTGTCTTGCCCAAGGACACAACAACAGCACTCATTTGAGGGAGCTGGAATCACACCACCAAGCTTCAGATGATTGGCTTTAGTAATTTTTTTTTATGTTAAGAGCGGGATTTGAACCACCAACCTTCAGCTCACAAAGTCAGCGCTCTACCAACTGAGCCACCGTCGCTCCCACAAAAACCCGCCCGAAAAGCGCATCTCGCACTGAATTTTGACCTAAAAAAACACCACGAACTGGAAGCGTCAGCGATGTGATATTTTTCCCAAGCCCTTCATCCGTATATCCCCCGTAACGAGTGTTTTCCCATTGTAGCCCGTCTAACTTTAATTACTAGCTGCGTACTCGGCCGGATTTAAAGGGATAGAGTTTTGACAGCATCAGACGGGCCTCGGAGCTGTAATGGCAGTTTACGTCGGCCGTGTGGATTCGGGCGTCTCTCATGTGGCTCCGTCGCTCGGGACAGATTTTCTCGGTTTCGTTTGAATGAGTGAGATATTACAGCGACCTTTGACCCTTTGAATTCCTATCGGTTAATTAGTAACGGTGCACTTCTGTAAACTGATCAGCTTTGGGTTTGCAAATGGGAACTGCAGCGTAGATAGAGAAGCACAGAAGCCTGGGATGGTTTTGGGTTTATTTGCACAGAGATGATAGGACCAAAATGGAGCTAAACCCGTAATTTGAGATGGACCAGACCACCAGGACTGAACTAGAGCAAATGACTACGCGAAATAACTACGCTAGCACAAGAACACGGAGGTATAAAGCAGGTCTGTCATGAGCCGTAACCATAGACTGTATATAAAGGCAAAATCCACAAAGTATCAGCTTCATTTTTTACATTATTCTCTCTGTTTCTTGTCTGTAAAACCCCTCACCACACACTTTATACACTTTTCTCACACAGACATTAACATTTTCTCACATTTCTCTCAAAGTTCAAACCTTCGTCGGTGCAGAACGTTTCATCGACATTGTGGGTCTTGTCGGGGAGAAAACTTGCAAACATACAGCACTTCAGAGTCACACTGATCCAACATTTATGTAAATTTGTCTGACACATTCTGTACTGTACAGGAGACACGGAGGAGACTGATGGACAATGGTCTACAGTCCCTCAGCCAATCAGGACGCAGAACACAATGGTCTACAGTCCCTCAGCCAATCAGGACGCAGAACACAATGGTCTACAGTCCCTCAGCCCTCAGAACCAATCAGGACACAGAACACAATGGTCTACAGTCTACCCTCAGCCAATCAGGACGCAGAACACAATGGTCTACACAGTCCCTCAGTCCCCAATCAGGACGCAGAACACACGATGTCTACAGTCACAATGGCATGGTACCAAGGACGCAGAACACAATGGTCACAATGGCATGTACCAAAAATACTTATTCAGAATACTATATTTTGAGCAGTTGTAATCAGATACAGTTACTTTTTCATTTGGCAGTATTCAGATTACAGTTACTTTTCTAAAATCCGCAGGACTCGATCACCTGCGTCACACTCTTGTGGTGACGCAGGTGATGATTTTCACTTCTCCCATGAGCGATGTGAAACGCAGAACAAGCAGCGAAACAAACATGAAGCTGTTTTTAAACCTGTGCAGCTTTTAAACTCGATTATTCAAATAAAACTCTTCAGAAAGTCCTGCTCTATCACTGATCACGAGTCAAAAACAGGACTTTAAACCTGCTCTGAAACGCAAACAAAATGGTAAATGCAGACACAGAGTTTTTCCACCTTCACAGCTCGACCGTTTTTTTTTAGGTCGACAGTGGGATTCGAACCAGCGACAGAAGCAGAAATAAGGAACAATCTGATCAGTCGAAACTCTTCACAGACGCACAAACACCTTCAGCTCGTGTGTCTGATTTAACACCAGGAAAGTGTAAAGATGAGCCGTCCGAGAGGCGACACGAGGGCGACACGAGGGCGACACGAGGGCGACACGAGGGCGACGCTGACGGAGACTCGGGTTCTGGTCGTGTGTGTGTGAGTGTGTGTGTGAGCGGGTTTTTATTCCACAGTGAGGACTATAATCTGCACACACACTCACATCGTGGGGACTGCCTCCTTCATGGACACTTTATATCACCGGTCACCTTAATAATCCATGTTTACTCTGTTGTTCTGATGTTTTGTTGTACATATCTACCTCTAAGTATTTTATTTTATTTCTAAACTTTTTTTTTTTAACTTTAGACATGCTCTTATTTGTATTTATTGTGTTTTATGTTGCATTTTATCACCGACATAAGTTTCTAGTTTGTTCACTGACAATGGCAATAATAATAATGATGATTTAAAGTTCAGCTCTGGGGTAAAACAGCCTAAGGTCAGGGGTCAGGTTAAGGTCAAAGGTCAACGGTCAGGATTATGGTTAGGCCAGTGGTTACTATGGTTACGATTACGATCAGTCTACAGGAAATGAAAGTAAGTCAATGTAATGTTCCCAGAGAAGCATGGAGCGAGTGTGTGTGTGTGTGTGCATGTGTGTGTGTGTAGTGTGTATGTGTGTGTCTGTAGTGTGTATGTGTGTGTGTGTAGTGTGTGTGTGTGTGTGTGTGTGTGTGTGCGTGTAGTGTGTGTGTGTAAGTGTGTGTGTGTAGTGTGTAAGTGTGTGTGTGTGTGTAGTGTTTGTGTGTGTCTGTAGTGTGTATGTGTGTGTGTGTGTGTGTGTACTGTGTAAGTGTGTGTGGTGTGTTCACTGACACCGGGACAAAAGGCCGCTGACTCTGGCCTGATTCATGCTGATGTCACTGTTTAAATGCTACTTTCGCTGCACTGCCCCTTTTCCACCGACACTTTCAACAAAGAAACAAAGAACGACAGAACTCCTGGTGCGATAAACGAGTGGGACGGTTAAAGGTGCAGTGCGTAGCTTTACTCAAAGGTATCGCACCTCCTCGTCTCCATGGAGATGTTATTATTTCGCCTGTTATAGTACACGGCACCAAATGTAACTACGACAATGGAAACAAGCAGCTGGACATCACTAGTGACCAGGTTACAGGTCAGATCTGTGGAGAGGCGACCCCACTCAGTGTCTAAGGTTCTTTTGAGCAATAAAAACTCCATATTGTGAAACATTCCAGGAAACACTTTGGGTCGAATCAAATCAAAGACTTCTACAGAATTTACATTACACAGACTGTGAATATAAATGGACATAACTAACCTGCTCGCCACCGCCGCCGTGTTC
This sequence comes from Periophthalmus modestus, assembly GCA_019594935.1. NCBI lineage: Eukaryota > Metazoa > Chordata > Actinopteri > Gobiiformes > Gobiidae > Periophthalmus > Periophthalmus modestus. The sequence goes on from JAIEZT010001328.1 coordinate 1,591,913, forward strand.
CAAACAGGAAGTGACCATGTGTGCACTTCTGGTCCCAGTTCACTTTTTATTGAAAAACTCTGTCCCCTCCCTCTGTAACTGCTGCTGTTTTTTTAGTTATTTTTGGATTTTTTTTTCTTTTTTTTGAGTTGAGTTGTTTATTTTGAGTTGTTTTTTTTTTCTTCTTTTTCAAATTTGAGTTATTTTGAGTTTATGTATTTATTTATTGTTTATTTTCTTCATTTATTTTAGTTATTTTGAGTTAATTTTTTTATTTATTGTTTATTTTCTTCATTTTTTTGAGTTATTTTGAGTTTTTTTTTTAATTTATTGTTTATTTTCTTCATTTTTTTGAGTTATTTTGAGTTGATTTATTTTGTGTTTGGTTATATTGAGTATTTATTTTTTATTTTTGGAGTTATTTTTTTTTATTTATTTTTTTGTTCTCTTTGTCCCTGCTCTATTTCAGTCTCTCTCTCTGAACCTGCTGCTGTCAGATGTTCGTATTAACCCTCGACATGATCCTGGGGTTTTTATTTCACTTCTGTGTCTGTAAATCAACATATGAACATTAATAACAGACACATCAGGTCCTTCTTTCCCCGAGGTTAGCGTTAGCAACGAGTTTGATTGACAGTGTTGCTAAGCGCTCGCTCTTATGCTAAAACAGTGGTGTGAGCACTAAGGGGCGTTACCTTCAACAGCCTCACCTGGGATTGGCTCTTTGGTTGCTATGATACTCGCGGTCGGAGTTTCAAATATGAAACTCGGCTCCAAATTAGCCTCTGTACCTGCTTTAGCCTCGATTAGCTTCATGTTCACACTCGCTGTTCACTTCTTTACACCGTCTATGTGAGGTTATAAATTAATTTTGTACATATTATCCTGTATTATTGCAATTTAAGCCACTGTAATATCGTTCAGTTTTTATTTTGACCAGACTCACGTCCCTGGTGGATCTGTTTTAAAGCCTGATTCATTTGCGTTTCATTTGTTTGTCGGAGTTTCAGTGTGATACTCTTCTGTTTGAGACACATCAGCCTTTCACTTTTGGATCAGGTCAAACTCCACTCAGCCCCAAAGCAAACAGCTCTGAGCAAACAGCCTCTGCCGCTGATACCGCCACATTCCTCTGGAGAATTAAAGGGCCTGTACGGAACTTTTCTCTGATCTGTGTTTTAATGTCGTTTCCTCGTCACAAACAGACCTGGAGTTGTGTTTTTTTGTTTCATTCTCACATGTTTAACATAAACAAACCTGCAGATTTAGGCTGAGTTCTTCTCTCAAACTGAAAACACTCTGTTCCACCTTGTGATGTCATCATGTGGTGATACAGGACGTGCTCCACTGTGTTTTTAAACTCCACACACCTTCATGTGTAGAAACATTTGGATCATTTCAGCTTCTGGAAGTTGCCAATCTACGACTGAACTAAAGGTAAAAGGAGCTGCTCACTTGAAAAACTACCACTTGATGACATCACAAGGTGGAACAGAGCATTTTGAGCTTTGGAGATGTACAGACTAATAATAAAGTGTGACTCAAACATGTGAATGAAACAAACACAACTCCAGATCTGTTTTTCAGGAGGAAACGGCCTTAGAACATGACTTACAGCTAAAAGAGTCAGTTTTGCGTAATAGTACTTTATTAAAGCACCAGTGTGTAATTTTTAGCCAAAAAATAAAGAAAAATACAAAGTTCTACATGTTTGTTATGGTGATGTCATCCATGTGACGGTGACTCGCTGGGTGTGGAAGTGTGACATCCTCCCTCCAAAAATGAGAAATATTTCAAATACTCGAAGCATCTCAACGTTCACGACTCGTTTGTTTGTTGTTTTACTTTTTTTACTTCAACTTCACTTGAACAAAACCCAAGATACTTCAAAATACTTCAAAAATAGTCATAAAAGTGCTCTTCAGTGTGCATTTTTTTTCTTAAAAGTTTGTGTTACAACATCATAACCCTATGTTAAAGACGCACTATGTAACTTTTCCACTGAAGGGTCTGCTGTACCCGCTCGTCTCCATGGTGATTGTTGCTATCTGTATTTAAGTTCTGTGTTTTTATTGCTCAAACTGCATCTAATTAGAAAGGATATTAATCAGGAACTGCGCTCTTAGCATGCTAGTTGTGGTCAGCGCCTCTGAGAGTTGTGGAAAGTGCTTATAAACTCATCACGGTGAGTAATGAGGATGTTCTGAAGGCATAAGGTCAGTGAGAGATAACTCTGGACCACTGCAAATGGTTTAAAATGAACTAAATCTGTTTTTTAATGGTTTTAAGACGGTAAAAATCTGGTACAAAGGCTTAAACCAAACCTCAAAACGCTCTGTTCCACCTTGTGATGTCATGAAGTGGTAGTTTTCAAGCTAACAGCTCCTTTTTTACCTTTAGTTCAGTAGAAATTTGGACTGAAATCATCCAAATTTATTCTCGTGAAGGTGTGTGGAGTTTAAAAAGCACTTCCTGTATTACCACATGATGACATCACAAGGTGGAACAGAGTGTTTTTTTTCCAGTTTGAGAGAAGAACTCAGCCTAAATCTGCAGGTTTGTTTGTGAAACATGTGAGAATGAAACAAAACACGACTCCAGAGCTGTTTGTGACGAGGAAACGACATGAGAACAGAGATCTGAGAAAAGCGTTAGCATCTTTTTGGACGTCGCTCACGAAACCTAAATGAAAACAGCTGAAAACGACACACTGACCTCCCCTTTAATTGGACTGGGCTCAACCTTAGTCAGTTTTTCTTTTGGACGACACTTCCCCCATGACATCACTGCTTTCTCGCCATGATGTCATCGTGTTAGCCTAGCGTTTCGAGAATGTAGCTAGCTCCCGCTCTCAAAATGGAGTATGTGTCATAGTATTCTTGTGGTTTTTATATATATTTTTAGAGCAAAGTGCAAAAAAACCCACATGTTGAGCCGTTGAGGAGGTCAGGTTAGCTCTGTGTCAGCTCTTTCCTGTCGGAGGATGTTTCGATAAAAATATGCTGCCATTTCATTTTCGTTCCTACATTTGTTTAATCATTGATAAAAAGCGTAACAGTTTAACCAGGCGCTTCCATAGACTCTCTCTCTAAACATGTTCTTTATAACACGAAATTAAAGACACATTTTAACCCGTAACCAGTGTGTACATTTAATAAAGCTGCACTATGTCACTTTTTCTCAGAGGGTCTGGAGATGTTGCGATGTTCCACAGTGACGTCAGACCACAGCGTTCGGCTCTGGTCAAATGAAGCTAATCGACGCTAGCAGTTATAGCGGCTAATTTGGAGCAGAAGACCATATTTGGAATACAGAGCGCGAGTATCATAGCAACCAAAGAGCCAATCCGGAGCGAGGCTGTTGAAGGTAACGCCCCTTCCTGTCTGCACCGCTGGTTTAGCAGAGAGCAAGAGCTTAGCAACACTGTCAATCAAACCTGTTGCTAACGCTAACGGGAGTGACCTCGGGAAAAGAAGGCGCCTGATTTGTCTGTTTTTAATGCTCAATATCTTGATTTACAGACACAATAGTGAAGTAAAAACGTAGAAACATGTAGCGTGGGTTAAGATTTAAGACCAAAATGACGAGTCTGACAGCAGCAGTTACATAGAAAGTGAATTGGAGCCAAAGTCGATAGACCCGGAAGTGCGCACATGGTCACTTTCTATTTGAAACGTGGCGGCAGCTAGCAGGTTAGCGATGTCCACAGCTAAAAGACAGTGAAGTACTTCCTGTATTACCACATGATGACATCACAAGGTGGAACAGAGTGTTTTTTTCAGCCTAAATCTGCAGGTTTTGTGTTTCAACAAGAGAATGAAACAAAACCCGACTCGAGGTCTGTTTGTGACGAGGAAACATTAGAACAGATCAGAAAACGTGTCATATGGACCTTTAATGAACCAGTTGTGTGATTTCAGTCTCTGTTTGTCTTTATGTTCGTGTGTTTTTGGACGTCACTCAAACAGAAACTCAGGCTCCTTCAGCTGAAACACTCTGACCTCCTCCTCACGTCTCCTCCTCACGTCTCCTCCTCACAGCGGCGTCTTTAGTGTAGTTTACCACAATCACATCTGTAACCCGAGATTTCATCACTAATTCAGACTCTGAGTCAGACACAGGGACCAGAGAAGAGAGAAGAGAGGAGGAGGAGAGAGGGGGAGACGGGGAGAGGAGGAGGAGGGAGAGGGGGGAGAGAGAGACGGAGAGAGAGAGAGAGAGAGGAGAGAGAAGAGAGAAGAGAGGAGGAGGAGAGGGGAGAGGAGGAGAGGAGGAGAGAGGGGAGAGGAGGAGAGAGAGAGAGAGAGAGGAGAGGAGAGGAGAGGAGGAGGAGAGAGAGAGAGAGAGAGAGGAGGAGGAGAGAGGAGAGAAGGAGGAGAGAGCATAGAGAAGAGATGAGGGAGGAGAGGAGAGGGGGGAGGAGGAGGAGAGAGAGCGAGAGAGAGAGAGGAGGAGAGAGAGAGAGAGAGAGAGAGGAGAGGGAGGAGAGTAGGAGGAGGAGAGAGCAGAGAGAAGAGAGGAAGGAGGAGGAGAGGAGGAGAGAGAAACGAGGAGGGAGGAGGAGGAGAGAGCAGAGAGAAGAGAGGAGGAGAGGTGAGGGGAGAGAGAAAAGAGGAGGAGAGAGAGGGGGAAGAGAACAGAGAAGGAGAGGAGAGGGAGGAGGGGAGGAGGAGAGGAGAGAGAGGAGGAAAGGACAGGAGGGAGAGAGGAGGAGAAGAAGCGAGCAGAGAGGAGAGAGGGAAGGAGGAGAGGAGAGAGGAGGAGAGAAGAGGAGGAGAGAGGAGAAGGAGAGAGCAGAGAGGAGTGGAGGAGAGGAGAGAGGAGGAGGAGAGGAGAGAAGGGGAGAGGAGAGGAGGTGGTGCAGAGGACAGGAGCGGAGAGGAGGAGGAGAAAAGAGGAGGAGCAGAGCAAAGGTTCATGAAAAAGCCCATTCACGCCTCACACTTTCACTTCCTCTTTCACAGCAGCACAAGTTTCCACCGACAGTTTTACATCGAGACTCATCAAACGTGACTCATCCACAAGAGGAAATACTTCACATATCCAGGGGGTTCAGACCGTTACCGTAGCGATTAACTATTCAAACAAGAATATTTCACTTTTTACAATTCAAAACAGCGGCCAAAATGTTACATAAGCAGGAAGATAAAACCCGCAAACTGTCTCAATCGTTAATATTAATTTAAATGACTTACATAATGCCATACTGTGGAATATTACCGTCAAAGCAATAACATCTCCATGGAGACCAGACTTTTACAAGAAATAATACAGCCGACTGAAATCAGAGTTAAATAGTAAAATACGTAAATAAATCTAAACCAGATCGAACAACGGAAACCAATTATGCTAATATGAATCACAGACATAGCTAACCTGCTAGCCGCCGCCGTGTTGCAAACAGGAAGTGATCATGGACACACTTCCTGCTCCAAATCACTTTCTATTGAAAAAACTAACTGCTGTCAGACTTGTCATTTTAGTCTTAAATGTTCGTATTAACCCACTCTACACGATTCTGGGGTTTTTATTTCCTGCTAGCGTTAGCAACAGGTTTGATTGACAGCGTTGCTAAGCGCCCGCTCTCTGCTAAACCAGTGGTGTGGGCAGAAGGGGCGTGACCTTCAACAGTCTCGCTTCTGATTGGCTCTTTGGTTGCTATGATACTCGTGATCAGAATCCCAAAACTAAAACTCGGCTCCAGATTAGCCGCTATAACTGCTAGCCTCGATTAGCTTCATTTGACTGGAGGTGAACACTGTGGGCGACGTCACACTCGCTCCGTCCACTTCTTTACAGTCTGTGATATGAATAAAAGTTCCTTAACACATTTTTACTTCTCTCAAATGTAAAAATAAAGTGAAAACATAATGGATTCGTTGAGGCGTTCGATCAGATCAGTAGAATCCTTTGTGTTTGCTAACCCGTCGTGTAAAATGTATGAATGTTGTTTACTGAAGTGTTGTGGGTGAGTCAGTACAAAAACCAAAACCGTTTACAGTCGGCTTAGAGACTTGTAACCACAGATTGAGAAACTGTTGACGTCTGAGTGAAGCAATGACGCGGTACTAGCATCCAGCGTTTAGCCTAAGGTGTTATCTGTTTTATTAGCATGTGTCAGAGCAGTACGCCATTGTGTTACTTAAAGGGCCGGTGTTACACTATTTTCTGATCTGTTCTAAGGTTGTTTCCTTGTCACAATCAGACCTGGAGTATGTTTTTTTTTTTGTTTCATTCACACACGTGGGTCGGCTCCAGTCAAACGAAGCTCAGTGAGGCTAGCAGTTATAGCGGCTAATTTCCATGTTTGGAATTCCAACTGCGAGTATCATAGCAACCAAAGAGCCAATCAGGAGCAAGGCTGTGGAAGGTAACGCCCCTTCCCGCCCACAACACTGGTTTAGCAGGGAGCGGGCGCTTAGCAACGCTGTCAATCAAACCTGTTGCTAACGCTAGCGGAATCGACGTCAGTCTGTTATTAATATTGATATCTTGATTTACAGACACAACAGTGAAATAAATTTAACACGAACATTTAATACGAACATTTAAGATCACAGTTTTGCAATAAAAAGTGAATTGGAGCCAGAGTGGATGGAACGCAACGGCTAGCAGGTTAGCTATCCCCATTTATATAAAGTCTATGCGCACAACAAAGTACAATTATATGAAAGTTGCTTAAAAAAGTAAATTATTCATAATATTAAAGTTACAATTATTCATTTCCATAATATTTTTAGACTGTCAGCAGCTTAAATAAATGAATTATCATGATATAATCGTTAATCGGAATTATTTTGGCCATGATAATCGGGATAATTTCAAGCTCGTCCCTATTCGTTTGACCAATCTTTCAAAGGAACAGCGTCCACAACCCGTCTTTTGACCCAGGGAATTGAACCCACAACCTTTTCGTTACCTCACTACACCCCCGATATAAAAAGGCTACCACTCCTCGGCTGATCTGGATAATATTGTTTTATTATTTCAACAGTAAATAGCAAAATAAAGTGAAGACAACTATGAAAACGAAAAAAAAGCAGTTTTGAGGCCGATGATCGGGTCTGAGGAGCACCTTTGAAAGTCTGTGTGGTTTTTGGGGCTTCGTAAACATTCGCCAGCGTCCAAAAGTCACTGAAAAACAAACAAGAACTGGACCAGAGCGCTCCTCCTCCTCTTTCTCTTCCTCCTCTTTCTCCTCCTCCTTCTCCTTTTCTTTCTTCTACTGTTCACAGGGTCCAACACCTTTAGTTTCGAGGGACAGTTACCTCCCCTCATAAGGCAGCTCAAATGGGAAATACTCAACAGTAATATTTGGAAGCTCTTGGACAGTAAATACCACTGGAAAACGAGAATATTTTGAGTTAAAATGACTTAATTAATACAAATACCTTTTTTGGAGTAATTCTGGCTTAGTTTAATTTAATTTAAACCACAAAAACGCCCAAGTTTGCAGTGTTTTTTGGACGTTATTAGCTACTTTAGACAGTACAATTTGCCAAAAAACTTTGACGATTTGAGTCATTTTAACCCATTTTTCTGTTTTGCGGTGATCACGGTAACAGCTTCAAACTCGAGGTGGACGAACACAAAAAAACATTGGTTTATGTGATCAGAAAAAGCCTAAATATAACTTTATTACCTTGTCTGAAGATTACACCATTTCATGACAATTTTGTAGATTCTCCCTTGATTAGAAAATCACTGACACACTCGATAATCCAATTTTGCATATTGTTCAAACAACCAGTTTTTCCAGTATTTTTTTCCAATACTGACACTTTGCAGCTGACGTCATCACCATTCCCTGTTAGCGGTGTCAAGCTAACTGGAGGCACTGCTCCGTCTGAAGCTCTGTTACTCAAACTGAGCGTTGCTTTAACACAATCTGCCCAGAAAAAACTGACTTTGCGCTTAGAATTGCAACAGCTGAGCTAATTTGCGCTGTCAAACAAGTCTCCCATAACAGCCGCGAGCTAGCTAGCATTAGCGAACCGCGTTTCAGTTAGTCACTCACACCTTTTTCTTTGTAAACGTCAAACCACAAACACATACTGACCACAAGATCTTGAAAACACATCATTTAAATCTATTTTGAGTTTACGGACTTTTGTTTTTTTATTTGTCTGTAACCGCTGCACATTCCACCATAGACATACACGCAGATTCCCCCTCCTCGTTAGCGTGACGTCACTGCAAAGTATCAATATGTATATAAATATCGCCCACCTCTTCTCCAAACCCTATTTTTGTCCATTTTCACAGTGTATCCAGTCACACAAATGTCCCAGAAAGTTTTTGATCGATACTAAACAAGTTTTCCACAAATAAAATACAATCAGACAGGCCATTTTTGTTTCGTATGGTCCACATTCAAACAGGCAGTTAAAGCCGCTAGAGGATAATATGCTGATGACAAACTTCTCCTTTGGATACGTAGCAAGAATACTGCAAAAAAAGCTAGAAAAGTACATGGAAACTGCCTATTAGCTTACATTTACGCCCCCAAATCGAAACGGAACAGATTAAAAACGAGCTTTCAGGCTTTCAAAGTGATTCAGATGTACAAAGCAAAAATATAACAAAGTCTGCAGAAAAAAAATTGAAATTATAAGATTATAGTGAATCAACATCATAAAAGCAAACTAAATCCAAATGCTACTCTCTTGCGTTTTTGGTAGAGAGGTTTTTAAATCGTTTTTTTAATTTTTTTGTTCTCAGCTACTTCAGTTGTGCCAAGTGTCCACATCTTCTAATATCCAGGCTGGTGAGTGAGTAGAGACGCTGCAAAAAGGGATTTCTACAAGAGATGACGCTATTAGAAATGTTTTGGCTAGTTTAGACGCAGTTGTGAAGCTTGTATGATTATTTTTAACTACGGATTACAAAAAATTAACAAAGATTTGGAGAGTTTCATTATCAGGTTGACCAGAAAAATGACTAGTACGTTTTACCCTGATGTCGACGTCTCTTATTACAAAGTCACAGTTGATTTTCTCTGAATATAAAATCATGCTTGAGAATTTATATCTCAACTGAAAACTATTTTTTCCCAAGCACATTTTCGACCAATGAGGTAAGAACGTTTCAAATTCCACTCTTGTGAATTTGATCATGTGACTTCCCGCTCTCAGATTTGGGCAGGACCAGTATTGCTGTATCAATGATATGATGTAGAATTTATTTTTGCAAGACATTTTTAAAAGAAAAATCCCCAAATGTTTAAGTTGGTCATTTATATGGCCATCCAAAAAATGTATTTTTAAACTAATTTTAACAGCTCCTTTTCTCGATTAAACCTTAGAATGATAAAAAAAAAAAAACAGCTCAAATCTTATCAAAATAGAACAAAAATACCCTCAGTTTGACCACTTTTGCAGAGTTTTAAAATATATTATTCAAGATTTCATATACTTAAGTTGATATTTAGACTGTTTAGCACGTCAGTTATTAGCTGTAAGTCTCCTCAATAAGCAGATTTTTCTTTTTGGGTCAATCTGCTGCCTAAAAACTAAACATAAAGCTTTATACGAACACTTAAAGAGAGCTGTAGAGCCACATTTTCTGCAGCTACCTCTTTGTATTATAGGTTTTAGGTAAAAAAAAAAAGTTTTGGGGGAGTTTCTAATGAATTTAAATGACATAATTTAGGGAAAACAATCAAAATCAGCCCTAAATATATCAGTAGGTCTTATCGCAGATCGGTTTTGCCTTATTCTAATCAATCATATCGGGAAAACCCAGATCAGTCTAATCTTAACTAGTCAAAACTACTTTCAATTTCAACTGATGTAGAAATTCCTTTTTGGGCAGTGAAAGAGAACACAAAAAAACATTAAGATTTGTAGTTTGAGGTAAGCCAGGTAAGTCCCTCACATAGTCCATCCCCGGTGGTGGCGCACGAGGGCTGAACGTACCAATTCCTGTCCCGGATCCGGGTCAGACCCAGCTTCTCCTGGATCTCGTGCGGTTTCATTGCGTCTGGTAGGTCCTGCTTGTTGGCAAAAATCAGGATAATGGCATCCCTCATCTCACGATCGTTTATGATTCGGTGCAGCTCCTGTCTGGCCTCGTCGATTCGATCTCTGTCGGCGCAATCCACCACAAAAATCAACCCTTGCGTACCGGTGTAGTAATGTCTCCACAGGGGTCTGATCTTGTCTTGACCCCCCACATCCCAAACATTGAACTTTACATTCTTGTACGTCACCGTTTCGACGTTGAATCCCACGGTCGGTATCGTGGTGACGGACTGACCGAGTTTTAGCTTGTAGAGGATAGTCGTTTTCCCAGCTGCGTCAAGTCCAAGCATCAGTATCCTCATCTCCTTGTTGCCGAAAATCTTTGATAGCATTTTCCCCATCTTGAGTGCAGTTCATAAATACTTAGTTTTTTTTTTTAAATTCAAACTTCCTCTAGTGAAAGCTGAAACGGTTTCTATTCAGCTCAAAGGGTGCACCACGTGACTCTGGTTTTCAACTGGAAATAGCAGTATATATGAAGAACTGTACTGAAAAACTATAGTAGCTTTGAGGAAGGATGTTTAAAAAGTGTAGAATTGTGGATAGGAATGATTTTTTTTACCCTGTTTCAGAGCAGCAGCAGTCGGCACAAACTTGTCGCAGTCTTTGTTGATCCGTTTATGGAATATTCAAAGCTCTCGACTGAAACTTTTGATAATTTCAGGTCCAGATATACAGTTCTGTAATATTCCAGTTAGTTTGTGTGTAAAATAATGACTTAATGACCCAGTTTCAAGGCAGCAGCAGCAAAAAAGTCTTCCTCCAAACCAGATTTCAAGTCCTTTTTTTGGTTAAAATGTGTTTTGAAGCGAGTTAGCCTCAAAAACGGTTCAGAAAATCGCTTGTCTAATGAATCAGGCCCTGTAAAAGCCCGGGTGTCTCTCACTTCCTCCTTGGCAGCCGGGTGTCCTCTCCACACTCGCGCGTAAAGACGCTTCCCAGACGCACGGCTTCAGATCCGCGTCAGATCTTGGCTAAAAAACAGCGCAGAATGAATCCTGTCCGGTCCGTGTCCGTGGCCAGAGATCCAGGGGAAAAAGCGCCGAAAAAGGTCATTGATTCACCCGACTTTCCTCTGTCTATGACACAAGAAGAGAAGGGAGGGGTGTTACTACAAGAGAGGACAAGTTTCAGCGCGTGAATGAAGCGCGCTGCACAGACAAACGCGCGGACAAACACGAATACAGAGGATTTAAAGGTGGATTTTTACCCGTGCCGCGTGTCCGAGCCGGTCCCGGGCCGTGTGTGTCGGCTGTAGGCTCTCGGTCGGTCGGGTTGCCTCCCTCCGGTGCTCTGTCTGTGGAGGAGCTGTGATACCGGAAAGGTGCGGACCAGAGCGAGAGCCACTTCCGGTACACACTGCGCATGCGCCGAGAGCTCTGCCCCAATGCAACAAAACAATTTAACTCTTTATATTTTACTTTTATGGAGGTTATAAACTTTGAAACGTGCTTAAGCGAACAAGAATTTGAATCACGCACAAGTAGCCCTATATGTGTGTTCTGGAAGTAATATTTTATGGGAAAAACAAACTAACAAGTTTATTTGTACATACACAAGGTACATTAAAATACATTAAAATCACAATACAGCAAATCAAAAATATAAATAATCACAAAAAAATCATCATAAAATTCATATTAAAGGAGAAAAGTGCAGAATAAAACCCTTTCAGTCCAAATGTAGTGTGTATTTGTACATGAACAGTTCTACTTCATATATATGTTAATTCACTGAGTTAGATCTTTAGATATCACATGTTTTACATCTACTTTTCATGTGGAACTATTTCCCTCATGGACTGACTCTGCCTTTCAGATCCTTATTTATCCTTTAACTTATATTTCTCCTTTTAGCATTACTAACTAAATAATATTTGAGCAACACCGGTTATTATTTATGATCGATATTATGCTCTTTATTTTGATTACTGGGGTACAATCGGGTTCAGATACAGACTTATGTTTAGAATAGGCAAAGTTTATTTGTACAGCACATTTCACACACGAGGTTATTCAGAATCAGAATCAGAAGAGTTTTATTGTCAGAGAACACAGCTCACAAACTAGGAACTTACTTTGGTGATAGTGCAACATAGAACACTGAATAAATACAGTTAAAGTAAAAAAAGAAATGCTTAAAAAAAAAAATACTTAAAGGTAGATATATACAATAACAACATCAGACCAACAGTGCAAACATGGATTATTAGGGTAAGTGGTTTTATAAAGTGTCCAGTGTAGTGCAGATGATTCAAAGTGTTTTACATAATAAAAAGACATTAATACTTAAGATATTATATTTATTGTAAAATAAATATGGACCAGGACGATTGTGTCATGGAGAGACCCAGACAGGGGCAGACCCCGAGGTCCCTCTGATACATGTAGGGCCCCCCTGTTCCTCCTGCTCTCCCTGCTCCTCCTGCTCCTCCTTCTCCTCCTGCTCCTCCTCCTCCCCCTGCTCCTCCTCCTCCCCCTGCTCCTCCTCTTCCTCCTGCTCCTCCTGCTCCTCCTGCTCCTCCTCCTGCTCGTCCCCCGCCCCTCCCCCCTCTGCGCAGGGGTCTCGCGGGCAGAGAGCTGCGCATGCGCACTGGGGCCTCGTGTTAAGAATGTCTCTGGCGCGAGCCTCGCTGTTGTAGGTTAAACAAGTATCGAGAAAAACTGCACTTTTTCTTTGTGAAGTGGACCACAAATTGATGGGAGATACTGGTAAGAGTCTACACATCTGCATTTTTAGTCAACAGCGCTGTAATACGCGTTATAAATGAGCTTTTAAAGGCCCACGGCCGCGGTGGTGATAAAATGGCTAACGTTAGCCGACATGCTAACACTCTCTGTGCCGTAATGGAGAACAGAGCGAGAGCCGAGAGCCGTGTTTGGAGAGAATCGGAGCCTTCGTGTGTGGTTCAGTCTTGTGCACAAGTTGCGCCATGTTTGGAGTTTATAGTCGTCACGTTTGAAACATTAGATTAGTCCTAAAATAGAAAACAATCACACTTTGGTATGGCGTGGATTAGCCGCAGTTAGCTTTAGCTTTACAAACAAATGCTCATTTCTCCATTGCAGGTTTGTTTAATCTTAATGTGTTCATAACTTTATAAAACCACAAAGTATGCCTCACGCTGAGCACATCTCACAGGTGAAGTGCAGGATTAAAGTCTTAAAATGGCACCTGCAGAATCAGGAAGTGCCTCAGTCTGCCACGGGTTATATAACACGTTTACTTCAAAACACTGACTTAAACGCATTTACCTGAAAACATTTACTTCAACACATTTACCCAGATAGATTGACTTAAACACATTTACCTAAAAACATTGACTTCAACACATTTACCTAAAAACATTGACTTCAACACATTTACTTCAACATATTATCCCAAAAACATTCACTTCCAATACATTTACCTACAAACATTTACTTAAACACATTTACCTAAACACATTGACTTAAACACATTTACCTAAAAACATTGACTTAAGCACATTTACCTAAAAACATTTACTTAAGCACATTTACTCACAATCTACTTCTGTGCTCTGGACTTTTCTACCCCCGGGTTTGTGTCTTTCCAGTGTTATTAATCTGCATTTTCTTTTTATTAATCTGCACTTTGTCTGTGTTTCAGGACTGCACCAAGGCGATCTGATACGTGGTATGTTGAACACTGAGTCCCCGGTCATGGAGAGTAACGGGGACGCGCTGCTTCCGGACCCCGCGCTGGGACAAACGGGCGAGTGGCCTCTGGACCAGGTGGCTCCAGACGCGATGAACAACATGGTCGCCAACGAGAACCAAGAAGTGCCACAGCAGAAGACGGTGGAGCAGGTTCAGTTTAGCAGCGCTCAGATCATCCTACAGGAAAACACCGCACCACAACCTCCAGAAGTCCCTCCACCCCCTGCGGAGCCAGACACAACACACCAGCCAATGACGCTAGAGTCTAAGGACAACAGTGAAGGTAAGGGACGGTCCAGTGAGCTATAATAAGAGAGTAGAGCAGCGATTCCTAATCTTGTTTGTCTTGTATACCTCCAAAGCACTGTCTCACACTCTTGAGTACCCCCTTATATTGTGTAACTGTGTTTTTGTGTTCTTTTTGTGTCTTTTTCACTACTATAGCCATAAAAACAACTCTATTTTTTTCTTTTAATAATTTTCAGGTCAAAATTATCATGCACAAACTCTAAACACTGTGTAAAAAAAAAACCCCAAAAACTACGAACAGTTTAGATTGACATACTTTCATTCAAATACAATTCCCTCACTTTATTAAATCTAAAATGTACCCGAGTACCCCGTGGTGAGTGCTGGCGTTGGGGAACACTGCACTAAAGAGATCGTTGCCATAAGTTGCAGTAAAGAATGTCCAGTTCCAGCAGACGTGTTGTGAGTGTAAAACTCTACTCAAGAACTCAAGCAAACCAAAAGGGAGCTGGATTTTCTTAAGTAATTTTCCCTTTGACACATCCTAAACAATCTAATAGTAAAGGGTCACGTTTTTATATAGCGTTTGTCCACCTTTAACTCGCTCAAAGTGCTTTACATCAAGGAAACACTCGCACATTCACACACATTCATACACCAGTGTGCACAGACACTGGGGAAGAGGTGGGTTAAATCTTTTGTTGAAGTACACGACGACAGTATTCATCTGTGGGAGCTGGAATTGCACCACCAACCTGTGTATCAGTGGATCTGCGTGCCTAACCAATGATGATTATGTCAAGAACGAGATTCAAACCTGCAGCCTTCAGATCAGAGGACAAATCAGCTGAGCTACTTATCTTATACCCGTGTTCTGTGTTTGCCGCATTTAAAGTTTGTCTTAATCATGTCTTTATATTGTACTTTATCATGTCATGTAATTTGAATCTAATCTGATTTGTTTCCTTTCAGTTTTACAGCCAGCAGAAGATGGTATGGAGCTGGAGGAACCTTCCAAAGAAGCAGATCCTGAAGAGGCTCCTCCCCTCGAGTCTCAGCTGCCCAGTGAATTTGAGAAGCTCTTCACAGGCTGCCAGGACAACCCCGAGGACTTCAACGCTTGGGTTTATCTTCTGCAGTATGTAGAGCAAGAGGTGAGGAAGTTAAACTCAAAGTTTTTCTTTGATCACAGTGTAAAATTTCAGTTATAGACTTGTCGGAAGTGTCAGATATTAATAGTTTAAAGGCACAACAGTGGTCAGCTTTGTGGTAGCTATTGTGCATAACGCTGCTCTTTTGGTTTTTTTTTTTTTTTTATTTGGCCAAATGTTTTAATAACTTGTTGGTTTATAAAGTTCCACAAACAGATTTTAAGTAGAATGATGTATTCTTGTAATCAAATTTCACACTTGACTGTTAATAAATTCTCTCGTCTCTCATTTAAATCAGACCTATTCTGTAAAATTGACTTTTCAATTAACCATGTTCTAGTCCTTTCTTCTCACTGAGCCTCTAAAGTTGTATCAGGAGTGATTCACGTTTGAGTTTAATCTTTTATCGCTTATTTCTAAGACACCGTTATTTTGTAGATTTACCCCCGTTTTCACGTTGTAGAGTGGAAGGTCATAATTTGTTTTATTTTCCTGCAGAATTCCCTTGAGGCGGTCAGAAAGGCGTTTGACCACTTCTTCCTGCGGTATCCCTACTGTTATGGCTACTGGAAGAAGTACGCCGACCTGGAAAAAAAACACGACAATATTCAAATCGCTGAAGAGGTAAAACCCACAAGAACCAAACACTTGAGTTTGCACATTGTTGTTTATAAAGTCTCCAGATGTGCCTTTAGCTGTGTCATTGCATCATAACATCTGGATCTATTTTGTTGTAGAATTATTACAATTTTAAATCTGTTTTTTTAATCTTTCTGCAAGTTTTCCCTCAAGATCAAATAAGTAATTCCGAAGAGTTCAAATTTTTAATCCAAACTGTATTTTAAAAGTCACAAATACTTAAAAATGTGTCATTCCTCAGGTGTATAGACGCGGGCTGCAGGTGATCCCTCTCAGTGTAGATCTGTGGCTGCACTACATGACCTTCATCAAGGAGAACTCTGACCCCAACGACCCGGAAACAGAAGGCCGCATTAGAGCGTATGTGTTTGTTACTCATCAAAGTCACATCATTTACCTGCTAGAAGATCTTCACTTTACTCTACACTCAAGTTCTTTGGCTATATGTGCACTTAGCTCTTAATCGCTGACCTCCATGGTAAAAGGTCACATTCTTATCCAGCGCTTTGAGTGTCTTGAAAGTGGAAAAGTGCTATTTTAAAAGTTTCCACCTTCAAGGCTCTTTACATCAAGGAGCCACTCACCCATTTTCACACACACCAGTGTACACAGACACCGCCAGCCTTTGGATCAGTGGACAACCACTCCAACTGAGCTTCATTTATCGGTTTCTGTTCCTGTCATAGGTTCCATTTTGAGGACCTCTTGATCATTTACAGTGACATGTTGAGTTTTGACTTGTCCCAATTTTGAATCACTCTGAAACCTGTGGTACCCGTCGTATAGCCTTTTTAATTTGACTTTTTGACCAATATTGATTAAAAAAAAAAATGATAATAATGATCACCTGAAAACAAAAAAAATATAAAAATAATAATTATAAAAAAAAAAACAAAAAAAAAAAACAAAAAAAAACACATAACATAAAAATAATAAAAAAAAAATTATGAATAATAATAAAACAAAAAAAGAATAATAAAAATATAAAATAATAAAGCAAAAACAATTTAAAAAATGCAAAGAAAGTAAAAAAAAATAAAACATTTAAAATGCATTTAAAAAAAAAATCATAACTTTTCATGACATGCAAAGACTCTTCACACAAGACAACACACCAGTCAAAGAAACGGGTAATGGAGATGTCGTTGTCGATCTCTGTAATAATAGTGTCTCTTGTTTTTCTTGCACAGGGCGTATGAGCATGCCGTCCTGGCGGCCGGGACAGACTTCCGCTCTGATCGTCTCTGGGAGTCCTACATAAACTGGGAAATTGATCTTCAGAAACTGTCCAACGTCACAGCCATCTACGACCGCCTCCTGGGGATCCCCACTCAGCTGTACTCCCAGCACTTCCAGAAGTAAGGACCATTTGTTTCATGTTTAAAAACCTCAAACAAGAACTAGATCATTTTAAACAGGCTGCAGTGGTTCAGAGTTAATCCTCACTTACCTTGTGCTTTCTGAGCATCATAATTATTCACTGCACTTTTCAAAACTCTGAGACCAGGGCGGAGTTCTGCCATCACAGTAAAGCTAACAGCTAGCATGTTTCTGCACTTCTGGATTATCAGACAATAAAAAGCATTCTGATTAGATGCAGACTGAACACAGCAGACTTATTTTGACCTCAAGAGCTGCTTATACATTTCTGTGCTGTGCAGGACACATTTAGCTCAAACACGGGGAGAAAATCAGGTACAAGCCCTTTACCATTGTCCTCATCATGGTTCAGTCTGTTCTGCTTTTATTTGGACAGGGACAGTGCACAACATTGACCTTAAAAACAGGAAAGATGAACGGTGCCAGGTTATAGTAAAGATGCTAATTTCCACCTGTCATCCCTGGGCAGGCTGATTTTAAGTAAGAACAGTTTGGTGTAGGTGGATGAAAGACGTGTAAACATATGGTACACACACCACACACCAAACACATCTTGCCAATCAAAAACGCCATTTTTAAAAAACATTCAGTTCACACATACACAACCAAACCAAATTATTCACACACATAATCAGTCAGTTTCAGATATACAAATCCTCTTTCTTTACACATTCACTCATGGGTGCAACTTGTCGTTAACTCTGGCGTCTTCTCAGGTTCAAAGAGCATGTGCAAAACAACCACCCCAAACACTTCCTGGCGGAGGAGGAGTTTGTGCAGCTCAGGGTGGAGCTGTCTAAGGCCAGTCTGTCTGCGATGGTCGGAGAGGACGGAGACTCCGCTGTGCCCCCCGAGGAGCTGCCCCCGGGCACAGACGACCTGCCCGATCCCGCCAAGGTAAACGCAGGACACATTTCCGGTTTGAGGATAAATGCTGTTGGAACGTTGTGCTGGAGCTTGTGTTTTAAAGATCGGACAGACTGGAGCGTTGAAGAGTTGTCTTTATGTCAGCAGCCAGGCTGAGGGAATCGCTGGCAGCCTGTCAGGGACTCACTCGAGGCTCATTGACACCAGCGCCCCCTGAAGGCGATATGCAGGTTGCATACGTACCCTTCCGCTTCAAGCTTGTCGTTTGCACCCTTCTGGTGATGTACACCCTTGGCTGCAAGACGAGCCGTTTTTGCAAGTGGAGAAAGTTTTCTGCTTAATAACTGCCCCGTTTGACCTTTGACCTGTTTTTGTGTTTGTGTAGAGAGTGACGGAGATTGAGAATATGCGGCACAAGGTCACAGAGGTGCGACAAGAAATCTTCAACCACAACGAACATGAAGTCAGTAAGCGCTGGGCTTTTGAGGAAGCGGTGAGTGGCCAGTCTATAAAACACATGTCTAACGAGCAAAAACTACCCACTGCTACTATGGTCAGGCCAAAGCTACCACACTATCAGACTGTAGTAATGCAGGTACCATCTAGTGGTGATTTGTGAGAATACAACAGGAGCAAACAGTAATATTCTGTTCAAATTTACAATCTGTTCACTTTTTTTTGCAATACTTTAATCTCATCCATGGCGTTTACAGGCATGTTTAAGCACATTTCGGCTCAAAATATTGTCTGAATCGTAGTCTGTATAAATAATTGGACATAGCTAACTTGCTAGCCGCGGCGTTCTGAACAGAAATTAAGCATGGGAGCACGTCCGGCTCAATCGACTCTGGCTCCAGTTCATTTTTTATTGAAAAACTGTGCCCCCTTTCTCTGTAACTGCTGTTGTCACTCGTCATTTTTGGTCTTAAATGTTCATATTAACCCTTTACATGATATTAACCCTTTACACCAGTTCATCTGACTGGAGCCGGACGCCGTGGGTGACGTCACTCAGTCCACTTCTTTACACAGTCCATGCTCTGATTGTTAGTGCTATAATCTTTCGTCATTAACGCCTACCTCTTCGGAAAAGCGTTTAAATGACCACGACCTCTCTAACAACCTTCTCCTCTTTCTCGTTTCAGATAAAAAGACCGTACTTTCACGTCAAATCCTTAGAGAAGACTCAGCTGCAAAACTGGAAGGAGTATCTGGATTTTGAAATAGAAAATGGCACCCCGGAGCGAGCCGTAGTTCTGTTTGAAAGATGCCTCATCGCTTGTGCTCTCTACGAGGAATTCTGGATCAAGGTAACGTCTTCGCCGACCTTTGACCCTCCCCCCACGCGATATCACCCCCTGCACCTCCCCCCCCTCCCCATCACCATGACGATATCTCAACGCCTCAGTAACCCGCTTGTTTGCGTGTAACGTTGATATTTGACTGTATTTGTTGTATTAGGGGATGGCCAGCTTTGCCACACCAGATATGACCGCAGCAATTGCCAACTACTGCGTTGCATCGTCTTCTCCCTCTACCTTACAGAAACTTATCTAATTGGTTCCATGAAGGTGCTGATGGGTTTACACAGAAAATTTTAAGATCGATCTTTTGTCTAATGAAGAATTCACTGTTCCCTCCAAGCCAAAACTTATAAATGTGTTTTGTCTTTTTTTCTTTCTTTGTTCCTGTTCCTTCCTCTTCTTCTGCTTCTGCGTCTCCTCTGCTTTCTTCTTCGGCTCTGAAGTATGCGAAATATCTAGAGAGCTACAGCACGGACGGAGTGAGGCATGTCTATAAGAAGGCCTGTACAGTTCATCTGCCCAAGAAACCGACCATTCACCTGCTGTGGGCGGCGTTTGAGGAGCAACAAGGTGAAGCTAAACCCATTTCAAGTCGACAGAAAGGCCTAAGTGTATGTGGTAGATTTAAACAAAGAGGAGGAGCTGTGTGTTATGCTGCTTTAACTAGAGGGATGTAACAGTATTGGTGATATCGCTGTTGGATCGATATCGTCTCTTTTCGGTATTGACATGTATTTGTGCCCAAAATAAGAGTTAGAGTTTGTCAGTGGAAAAAAAAACATACATATACCATGATCCTTTGCGCTGCTTCACCTGTCAGATCTGCAGTTTGAGCCAGTAGGATCTTACTCTCCTACACTCGCCTTCCTATGGTCACTCTACTACACTTGTGTCCCGACACTGGCCTCCTACACCGGCCTCCTACACCGGCCTCCTACACTGGCCTCCCTTCATTCTCGTCAGCAGCAGCACAGTGACACATAGATGGCGCTGTGTTCACAGAAGGGAGAATGGATAAAGAGGAAGACACTGCATGCCCCTCGTATTGCCCCTTGCTGCTTTTGAATCCCAGATACATTTGGTTTCATCCCGACCACGAGCGCTAAGGGAGAAAAGAGACAAATTAACAACGTAATGGTTTTGGAGATTTTGTTTCTTACTGCTCCTCCACATTGTTCACATTGCTGCTGTTCTTAACATAAATTGGCATTTTGCAGTTTAGAAAAGCTATAATTGAAAACTGAACACAAATGACACTAATATGACTGTTTATCAAGGCACTTGACACTCGTAACAGTTTATTTATGATTTATTGAATGAACTATCTTTTTTTGTTTTATGGTTCCCTCCCATACAAGTATTGAATCATTTTGCTCAGGTTCTTACATAAACCAGCTCAACTGATACATGTGCAGAAACCGAAAAGAGTATTTATTTCTTTAAAACAAGACGAGACTGATCCAGATGTGGTGTGTAGCTGTTACTTTTCTCTCAGGTAACGACAGAACAACTTTGCATAAATGAAGTTCAAACATTCCGAGACTTTCCCGACTACGACCTGTAAATGGTGTTATTATATCAGGCCAACCAGGAAATAGACTGCACCGATATTTGAAAATGTGTAATTATTGCCTCCTTAATCTTGTCCTACTTTTATCTTGGATCATAATGTCCTCGCCCCTGTCAAAAATACTTGACTGAAATCACATCTGCAGTTGGAGCCAGTAGGATCCTTACGCTCGTTTGTTCCCTCAGGTCAAGTAGAAGAAGCGCGTAGCATCCTGGAGACCCTGGAGACCATAATCCCGGGGCTGGCCGTGGTGCGTCTGCGGAGGGTGAGTCTGGAGCGGAGACACGGGAGGATGGAGGAGGCGGAGGCTCTGCTCACCGAGGCCCTGACCACAGCCAAAACGCCGACCGAGGCTTCGTTTTTCGCCGTGAAACTGGCACGACACTTCCTCAAGGTGCACAAGAGCCAGGAGCAGGCCAAGAAGACGCTACAGGACGCCATCGAGAGAGACCCGGTAAGGGGGGCGGATGTATGAGTGCGATGGGAGGAAGATGATGAGATTTCTACCACAGTCCTGTCTTGAATTTTGTGGTGATGGTTCTGTCAAATCCAGAGCTACTGTAGATTATAATGAAACTGCATCTGCTCCACTCACATTTTCACAACTAATTAAAGCCCCAGAGACTTAAACGCTTCTGTCACCAACTAATTATAGATTTTGACAAAACAACAAAAAGATGAAACCTGTAAGAACGCCATGTTTGTTTTGGTGGCTGAGTAGTTGCCATAGCTGCCCCGTAACAAGGAGTTTTTTTTGGTTTGATTGCTGGATCAGTTTGGGTGTTTCTGTGGAGTTTGGATGTTCTCTCTGTGTCGCAACAATCCTGTCCACTCTGTCTGCCAAGGTTCTGAAAGTAAATTTCTCACTCATTTTTCCTCATCTCTCCCTCTTTGTTGTGTGCACTGTGTATTATTTTAATCTATTACTTTTATTAATTGTCTGGATCACTTTATAATTTGTACCTGCTCTCTGTAGCCGGGGGTCTCATTCGGAGCCAATAGGATGATACAGACTAACATATTTCTCCTCAGCTGATTTCCTGGCCTCTGTAAAATAAACAATCCATCCCACATAAAGCTCTGCCCTTTAATAATTGAGTGTAAAAACTCAATTATTAAAGGGCTCGTGTTGCGCTGTTTTCTGGTCTGTTCTAATGTAGTTTTCTTGTCACAAACAGACCTGGACTGTGTTTTTTTTGTTTCATTTACACATGTTTAAACACACAAAAAACCCTGCAGATTTAGGCTGAGTTCTTCTCTCAAACTGAAAAAAAAAACACCCTCTATTCCACCTTGTGATGTCATCATGTGGCGATACAGGAAGTGCTCCACTGTGTTTTTTTTAACTCCACCTTCATTTCTAGAATAATTTGGATCATTTCAGACCTGGAATCTCTACAGAACTAAAGGTAAAAGGAGCTGTTAAGTTAAACCACCGCTTCATGTGTGACTCAAACATGTGTGAATGAAGCAAAACACAGCTCCAGGTCTGTTTTTGAGGAGGGAACAGGATTATAACACGGTTTAACGCTCAGAAGAGTCAGTTTTGTGTAATATCAGACCTTTTTAAAAGTCAACTTCCTTGTTCAAAACGTTATGCCCTAAAATAACTTCCGATATTATAAACTTAAACAAAACAAAAATCATGTAAAGCTCTTCTTCTTTGTGTAATGTTCCTTTTGTTTTTCTTTCCAGACGAATCCTAAACTTTATCTAAACCTCCTGGAGCTGGAGTACAACGGCGACATCGCTCAGAACCAGGCCGAGGTCATGTCCTGTTTCGACCGAGCCATAAAGAGCCCGATGCCCCTGGAGTCCCGCCTCCTCTTCGCCCAGCGCAAAGTCGAGTTTCTGGAGGACTTCGGCACAGACGTCAATGTGTAAGTGTTTGTTGTTTCACGTGTAGTTTGGAGATGTTATTGTGTTTGTCTAGAATGTTCCACAGTTTGGCATTAAGCTTGTTTATTTAGCATTTATTCAGTTGTGGGGGTTGGATTGGTTTAGTGCCATAGTGTCTGGGATAATCTTGGGAAAGCAACATGGATTATATGTAAATTAACATGGCTAACCTGCTAGCTGCCGCGCTCCAAACAGAAAGTGATCATCGACGCACTTCCTGCTCCATCAACTCTGACTCCAATTCACTTTACATTGAAAACTAACTGCTGTCAGACTCGTCATTTTGGTCTTAAATGTTTAACTCTCTATATGATCCTGGGTTTTTATTTCACTTTTGTGTAAATCAAGATCTGAACATTAATAACAGACGAATCGGGCGACTTTTCTCCTGTTAGCGTTAGCAACAGGTTTGATTGACAGCGTTGCTAAGCTCCTGCTCCCTGTTAAACCAGTGGTGTGGGCAGGAAGAGGCGGTATCTTCAACAGCCTCTCTCCTGATTGGCTCTTTGGTTTTTATTATACTCATGGTTGGAGTTTCAAATATGAAACTCTGCTCCTGCCACTTTGTCCAGGGGTGGTGGCATGTAACGAAATGATGTAAAATAAACGGGTGTAGAACAAAACGGAAAATTTGATTTATTGTTACAAATATAATTCTCAAAAGTTTGTACAAATGAAACAACTAGTCCAGGGGTGGGCAAACTTTTTGACGCACGGGCCACAATAGGTTTTAAAATTTGACAGAGGGACCAGGATATATATTTATGTTTATATGACAGAGATTTGGCCTGTAACATGGAGCAAAGCATAAATATGAAAGGCTTATTGTACAGATTGTTTTCCAAAGCATTCTTTTAAAAACCGCCTTCAGAGAAAGGTTTGCTAGCTATTGCTCAATCAAACTTTATTTCTATAGCACCTTTCAACAGCCAAAGCCGACCAAAGTGCTGTACAATAAACATCTTACAAATCGGTCGAATAAGCACATTACACTATTAAAATTAAGTGTCACAGGGCCACTAAGTGTTAAAAGCAGCAAAAAACTTTCCTTGGTACTTTGATCGGACTTCGGTGAAAATATTTTGTCGATCCTCTCTGTATTAAACACTCAGCCTCACTCCACTTTTCTGTGAGGAGCTCAGTTTTGCAGAAGGGCTGATAAGAGAATAAGAGAATAAGGTTGATGTAGCTGAAGTGCGCCATAATTTGGTCACGTTTGGCGGCTGGATTAATAAACCCAGCGGGCCATAGTTTGCCCACCCCTGAATTAGATAGACAAAAATAAACTACAAAATAAGCTAAATGTTGCTGCAGCGGAGGACCCACTGGTCGCTGATGTGGCGTCTCCAGGCTCGTGTCCCCCTGTTGGGCTCTGGCAGATCAGTGCGGCTCATCGACTGGTGGATCTGGGTCAGTGCAGCCGAGGCCAAACACAGAAAAAAAGGGCAGGTCTAGTCTCGATGAGCTTAATTTGGAGCTGAACTCTGTGGGTGATGGTCTTTGTCTTTATTCTGTCCATGCAAAGTTATAACGTCTCCATGGAAACGAGGATGACTGAGCCTTTAACACAAATACTATGCGACTTGAGCCGTTTCTTCTAAACTGTAAACTGTTTTTTCTTTTAGGCTGGTCGCTGCTCATGATGAACACATTAAGCTAAAGGAGGAAAGTGAATCGTTAAAAAGGAAAGCGGAGAGCGTGTACGACGGGTGAGTACGTCTGTGCCCGATGTGAACTCTGTACAGAACGACTCTGAGCGAAGCAACCGCGTTTATTCAGCTGCTGAAATGTGCAAGTTTATTTATAGAGCGAGTTTAAACCAACTTCAGCTGAGCAAAGTGCTTCAGATAAAAGTCAACACAAAACAAACAGATCACACATTACAAAGGAAAAGAACAATAAAACACCGAGATTATGTCTAGTAAATGCCAGGGAGAAGAGGGTTTTCAGTCTAGTCTTAAACTGCGTTTAAAGACTGGGAGGAGCTGACAGGCAGAGGGCGCTGTTCTATAGTTCAACGTTGCATAAGATATATGCTGATGTTGGTGTTAAACCTGTGGAAATGTGATGTTTTTACATATAAATCAAAGGAGAAAACGTTACATATTCTTTTATCTGTAGTGTACAGTATTATTATAGGATCCCTCTGATTTTTGCACCAACAGGGGGCGCCACAACACAGCAGACTTTAGGAATGGCTGGTCTAGGTTTTTAATTTCAGGTTTTTAATTTCAGATTTTCCTGGACTATAAGTCGCTCTGGGGTATTAGTCGCAGCAAAAAATACATAATAATGAAGAAAAAACATATACAAGTCGCACTTTTTGGGGGAAATTTATTTTACAAAAACCCGAGACCAAGGACGGACATTTTACCTTTAAAGGAAAGTCATAATGATAAGAATAAAATGTGGAAGAACAGGCTGAATATCAGTACATCCGCTAACGTAACACATTTATATTTATTCAGCTACATGAAGGACAGTCCCTCACAAGTTTCTCTTTCCAAACTTTCTTTCTGCTGCTCGATTACAGTTTTTGGCGGCAGATTTTACTCCGTGCAGCTTGTAATGTGCAGAATATGATTTTCTTTAGGGGCGTTTTTGTTCAGTCTTAGATGTTATTTAAATTACCGTAATGTTGAAATTTTAAGTGTTCAGTGGTACAGGAGGAGTAGTACTGGTACACAAGTCTAGAAGATGTGACGTTATAGATTTTAATAATTTCATGTATAAGTCTCATCTGAGCACAAGTCTCCCCCCTGATAAACTATGAAAAAAGTGACACTTATAGTCCAGAGAATACGGTAACTGTCTGAGTGTTGGAGTTTTTGAAGGAAATATCCAAATGTGTGTATGAATCTCATGGCTGTGTCTTTGTTCTTGCAGCACTGGGGAGCCTGACGCGAAGAAGCAGAGGGTGGAGGACGGCACAGAACCCACCGACCCTGCAGCGGCGGCCGCCATGACGGACATGACGGCGAATAACTCGGCCTATAACTACAACTGGTACCAGGTGGGTTTATGTGGAGTTTACAGAGCCTTTTGTGAACGCTGGTGTCGTACTGAGCCTAAAACTGCAAAGATTCTAGTAAAATAAAGTGATTAAAGTGATTATTATCTAAAGGTCCTAGAATGATGTTACCTCATCAAAAACAGACCTGGAGTTATGTTTTGTTTCATTCACATGTTTGAGTCACACTTTATTATTCGTCTTTAACATCTCCAAAGCTCAAAATGCTCTGTTCCACCTTGTGATGTCATCAAGTGATAGTTTGTCAAGTTAACAGCTCCTTTTTCCTTTAGTTCATGTGTGTTAAACATGTGTGAATGAAACAAAACACAACTCCAGGTCTGTTTGTGACGAGGAAACATAAGAACAGATCAGAAAATGGCATAATATGAGCCCTTCAACAAAAAAAAAAACACCCTGAAAATTTCTTTAATTTTTTTTGTGTGCCAAAGAAACTCAATATTTAAAGACTTTCCAACATTAGGACATAGCTACAGGTTTAAATTAAATTATTTTGAGGCTTTCTGTTTCTAAATTATAACAAAAATTGGCTTTTTTGATTAAATAGATGCCTGTAAACGCATCAAGTTTAAAACATGTTTACTACGAGAATGAAAAGACTCGTGTGACTCAAATGTTTCCATGAGTCTCTGATAATCCCGGTGTAATCCTCGTTTAGGTCTAGTCCTTCTACAGTGATTCAAGAACTAAACAAGTTCATTCAGTCTCCAACACAAAGTTAAGACGAGCCTGAAGTGATTCATGTTTGAGTTTAATCTTTGATCCACTATTTTCAAGATGCCATTTTATCGATCTGCCCCCTGTTTTCACCTAGACTTCCTTCTCCAGTTTTATTTTCTTAGTCGGTGACGCAGTGGTCCCTCGTTTAAAGGCGAAATCCGAGAAGTATCAGCTTTGTTATGTTTCTTGGCCAATCAGGACGCAGAACACAATGGTCTACAGTCCTTTAGCCAATCAGGACGCAGAACACAATAGTCTACAGTCCCTCAGCCAATCAGGACGCAGAACACAATGGTCTACAGTCCCTCAGCCAATCAGGACGCAGAATACAATGGTCTACAGTCCCTCAGCCAATCAGGACGCAGAACACAATGGTCTACAGTCCTTTAGCCACATTAAGTCGTTTTAGAAGAATATTGTGATTTAAAATGTGTAAATTATAACTACAGAGACACGAGCACAGTTGGTTTTCTCTCAAACTGATTCACATTTTTTTTCTCTTAAGCAGCAGTACGGCACTTGGGGTCAAAACTCGTGGGGACAGTACAACCAATACGCCCAGTACAACCAGTACTACCCGCCCCCTCCCACATGATCGACCGGTGAGTGACCTGAAGAGACTGGAGCCAGCGTCTGACCTGCCCCTGCCCCACGGAGACGACAGGATCCATTTTAACAGACTCAAGAAGCGGCTCGTGTGTTTTAAGATACTGGAGTACTGACTTACTACAGTGTTTTCCATTGATGACGACCAAGATGGCGTCTCATACTATTTTTATGTTTTTTTGGTTAAGTTTGGTCACTTCTCACAGTACACATACAAAATGGCAAAGCAAATTGGTGTAATTTTCTTATTCTGTTGTTCTAAACCTAAAAAACACACCTACAAAGCTCAAATCTTTTCCCCTAATTTTGGATTACAGGTTTGCTTGTTAAACTGTTATTAGGAATGCAAAGTTGTTCTGTTTCTGCCAGTTTAAGCTCCATTTTTGACCAGAAATGAAAGGGGGAAAAATGTAAATGTTAAGAAACCAGTGCATTTTGAAGGTTGCATTTTAATATAATTCTGAAAACCACACAAAATTGTACCGGCAAAATTGCGATGAAACTTACAAAACTTACAAAAACATCACATTTCTACTTGGTAAAATATAAAAAAAAACACACAAAAATCACATTTCTGCTTAATAAAAGGCATAAAAAACATAAAACTTGAAAATGTTAAGCTCAAACGTCATAAATGCCCCCGTTTCTGGTCCGTATCTGTGGGAAACACTGTCGTACCCGAGTCGTCCTTGAATCCCTCGTTAAATCTGTATAAAACTCCATCTGGAAACAGTGACACCGTTTGAATAGCATGTGACGTTTATGAAGGCAGGTTTCTTTTTCCCCCTGGTGACTTTTATTTTTCGATTGGATGTTTTGGTTCAGTCTCTTTAAATTTGTAAAAAGGAGCGTGTTCACCGTCTTGATGCATTTGAATGACTTTTAATATCACAATGTTTGCAAAAGGCAGATGAAGGTTGTTTTTTATTTTGACTTGATTTCATAATAAACCAGTAACTTGTGAGAAAAATCTGTGGCATTTGTTCTATTTAGTCCCACAAAACACTTTTTTAGATGATATTAACGAGCCGATTTAGCTAGCCTGTTATAAAAAGCTAAATGGGAATGTTTTTTTGTTCTTTAGTATTTTTTTCTACCCTTTTATTTATTTCATTTTGTTTTATTTTTATATTTTCTTCTTTTTTCTTTTTTTTGTATTTAATTTGCATTTATTTATTTTAATTTCTTCTTCTTTTTTAATTATTATTATAGAAACGTTTGTTAACTCATTGTTATAATGAGAAATGTGGCTACAAAAAAAAAAAAAAAAAAAATGCAGCTAAAAAGTCGCGGCTCCATAATCTCACTTGTAAAAACGTGATGACGTCTTAATTGTAAATGTCCACTTGTGTCACTGCGCATGCGCGTCCTCAGATGGCGCCGGGGCGTGGTGACGTATCCCACCCTTTACGTAGGTCCGGACATGCGCAGTGTGGACCCTCAGGCAGCCCTTTTTATGCTAACCGCTGAACGACTAGCATCAAACGAGGTAAGGCCTGCGCAAATACACCAAAAACACGCAGAATATGCACTTTAGGGATACGTTGAATCTCACCGATTATCGTATATGTTCTAATTTAAATCGTACGTGCGTAATTTGAAGGATTTTGTTAAAGTTTTGAGCATTATTGACATATTTGTTGGCATCGCGTGTTCCATGTGGCTACAGAAGGTTAGCATGTAAACCAGAAGCACAGGGGCTAGCTTAGTGCGCAGGAAAAGTACATTATTCACTACTTTATCATCAGTCCTTCAGTCAAACTCTCTGTATTATTTGCATTACATAGAATAAACAGTTTAATCCCCTGTTTCTCAGTAGTTAGTGCAGTATTGTTGCATTTCCGTATTGAATTGATCTGATGAAATGAAAGTAATAAAAGTATAAATCCTGTGTGTCTCTGTCCTCAGCACCATGCAGCTCTTCCTTCGTGCCCAGAACACTCACACCCTCGAGGTGACCGGAGAGGAGACCGTCGCCCAGATCAAGGTACTTTAATAATAGTTTTTATACATCTGATGTGAGTTAATCCTGTTTAAATGACACAAAATGACACTGGACATTTGCTGAAGCACTTGGTCTGATTATTAAAGATGCACTAACTCATGGGGGTTCTGTTCACTTTTTATTTTCATGGAGATGCTGTTGCTATGCCTGGAATGTCCCATAGTATGGCTTTAGGCCTGTCATGAGAACACAGGTTGAAGTATGATGTACTGCAGTAAATAGAGATGATAAATGAACATTGAAACTCATTTATGCCACTGACACAAACCTCCAAGCAGATTTAAACCATTAACTATTCAAAAACTGCAGTATTATTAAAAAATCATGAGATGCAATAAACTACCAAAAGTTTTCTCTTATATGGCATTAAAGTGTTATTATGTTTTAAATGACAAAGTATTTAGCATTTATTCCATTATGAGTTTGTATTTGTTTGCTCCAAAACCTCGACAACCGTGTGTTATAAGAGCCCCTCCACAGATCTGACCTGTAACGTATCTCCAAGACTCTACTAGGCCAAGTTAAGGTGAAACATTTTACCAAAGCAATAACATTTCCATGAAGACAAGCTTAAGTTACACACTGCAGCTTTAAAGTCAAATACAAATGATAAAACTAATGACGAAGTATAATTACTGAACATGGACTAAATGAAACCAGTATCACACGGCAGAATAACACACGTGTCTAACCCCGTGTCTTGTCCAGGCTCATGTCCAGGCTCTGGAGGGTCTCCCCGCTGAGGACCAGGTGCTGCTGCTTGCAGGCTGCCCCCTGGAGGATGACTTGTGCCTGGCCTCCTGCGGCGTCTCCGAGCACTGCACTCTGGAGGTGGCCGGCAGACTGTTGGGAGGTGAGATCACAACTGCCCACGAGCTTCATTTAGTCAAACAAATGGGACTGCTGCCGTAGCGATTAACAATTAAATATGTTGTTAAATGGGGGTTAAAGTCCTTGGTGTTGAACATCACGAGAAGCTAACCGTGAATAACCTATTTCTAAAGGTGGAGGTTTATGTGAAATCGGTACTTTCTTGTTTAGCTCCATTTTGCTGATAAGTTTTGAACGAGTAGGTGAAATAAATTAAAGATATTTTAGTTTCTGAATTGAACTTGAAGCATCTTTTATTGTGAGAATTGTATTTTATAATTTTATCTTTTTAGAGATGTCTGAAATTAGTATCTTTTTATTGTGGCAAAACCATATCGTTTTCTAATTGAATCTTGATATTCCAGGATAAGTTAAAACCCTCACTTTTCTGCTCTAGGTAAGGTCCACGGCTCTCTGGCTCGTGCTGGAAAAGTGAGAGGACAGACACCCAAGGTACTTCAGTTTGAGCACTTCACATGTGTCATATTTCCGTCTGTTTCCATCTGCACATAAGTGAACCTGCCTCTGTTGAATCGTTCAGGTTGATAAGCAGGAGAAGAAGAAGAAGAAGACGGGCCGTGCCAAGCGTCGCATCCAGTACAACAGACGCTTCGTGAACGTCGTGCCCACCTTCGGAAAGAAGAAGGGACCCAACGCCAACTCCTAACTTCTCCTTAGTCCAAACCCACTTTTTTTTTTAACCAAGTTCAATGTTTTCCTGTCGTACAGAATAAAATTTGGCTTGGGACAAATCTGTAGAGTTAAGTGACTTCATTTTTATGACTTTGAGGTGTTTCTCTGCCAAAGCTGAACTTTTACCAGTGAATATGAGAAAAGAAACATTTAATTCTGTAACTGGACAAAAAGTTGGACTGAACTTTTTGTCCAGGGACGATATTGAAATTTGGTGTCAGGATTATCTCAATTATTGTTCCTGACACTTTAAAAATGTTCTGGTTTTGAATAATTACAATTTTAATAATATGAATAGGTTCCATATTTAAACAACTGTTGAAGTCTTGTATTTTGTGTGAAAACAGCAGGAGAGAAGTGTTTTTCTGCACTTTCTCGTGACACAATGGTGACTCTTTGTTGGAGATTATCATGACAACCGTATTTTCCAGACTACAAGCCGCTACTTTTTTCCAGTTTTTAACCGATGCGGCTTTTAATCCGGTGCGCTCTGTAGTCCCAGAAAATACGGTATAAAAAGTGTCACAAAAACGATTATTATCAACCATTTTTATCACAATAAACGATATTGTTCATTTTCCAATCCTAGTTGACAGATTTGAGTTTTAGATTTACAGTTTTACTTCAGATCCGACCTGAACGACTGAGGAGTTGCCTATGAAAAGCAAAAAAAAAAAAAAAAAAATCCTACTTTTAGTTAAGTGTTCAGTGTTTTTTTTTTTATTAGTCACATTTTTATCCACTTTATTTTTATAGCACATTTCATAAACAAATTGTTTCCAAAGTGCTGCACAGAGATGGCACTTTTCTACCTTCAAGGCTCAAACCGCTTTACATCGAGGAACCTCTCACACATCCACACAGCAGAGCACAGACACTGGGGCAGAGGGGGGAAGTGTCTTGCCCAAGGACACAACAACGACAGCAGTATTCATCTGTGGGAGCTGGAGATTCACCCGAGAGCAGGACTCAAACTGCCAACCTTCAGGTCAGTGACAAAACACGACCATTTCATTCTACAATCCCACAAGATAAAACATCACTAAATGAATGAAGTAAAAAAAAACTAAAACGGAAACATTTTGAAATCAAGCAACACAAAAAATATATAAAGTACATTTATTTTTAAGAAGTAAAAAGTGTATGCTTTATAAGATTCTGCTAGTACTTATGCGAAGAAAACTTTAAAATGTATTTAGTTACTGAATATTGATACATGCATTAAAATGTATTTTACAAACTTTTATTTTACATGGTCCAATCGGAGTACTGTGTAGAATACTCAGAGTACTGTGTTCTGAGTACTTAAAATACTTTCAGGCAAAGTTGTGTTTAAATTTTAAAGATGCAACATAAGATTAAAAACAGCTTCATGTTTATTTCACTGTTTCTTGTCCCAACACTGGAAGTACTAGAAAAAAAAACATGAACAAAGACCTGAGTGAATCTCAGCTCAAAGCTCCAACATGAACCCACAAAATACTGCCCTCTGCTGTCGACTTAATGTACTGCAGAAAATATTAAATTAAACTTTTTATAATTTCTATCAAGAACTAAAATATTTGTCATGTTTTGGAGTCATTTTAAAGTCATTTTACATCCACACACGAAGACCTCTGTCACATGACCTCATTAAATCTTGAGATAGACACGGAATCTGTAACACCTCCCTCATGTCACGTCTCAACCTGCCTCAAGATGTCCACCATCGTCCCCAGACAGACATGAGTCTGTCTACAGGAGGGAGGTGGATCGGCTGGTGTCCTGGTGCAGCAGCAACAACCTGGAGCTCAACGCCCAGAAGACAGTGGAGATGATTGTGGACTTCAGGAGAGTCACAGCCCCCCTGCTCCCCCTCGCCTTGACCGATTCCCCCATCACCACCGTGGACTCTTTCCGCTTCCTGGGCCCCTGCATCACCCAGGACCTCAAGTGGGAGCCGACCATCACCAAGTTCCTCGTCTGTGAGCTCTGCTCATGGACAATGGCAATAAAACTTCTTCTGATTCTGAGATAAGATGTACTGAAGTTCAGAGGTCTGCAGCCGCTCTGTAAAGAGCCACTGCCCTGGGGCAGACTGACTGAAGTGAGGCTGCCTATCTGCACCATTAGCCCCTCCCACGTCCCCACGTTTCTGTTGAAGCTGCAGACCCGTCAGACCTGTCAGACCCGATATAAGACAAGACGACTTGGTGTTAAGACTCTAAAGTTTTATTTTCTCACATGCAAAAAATGTGACGGACATTCCTGTTTTGCCAGAACATTTGACAAAACAAATGGGACCTTACAAACCGAAGTGAAGGTCGTTCTGTGCAATCGACAAAAGGCAGAAACTGGATCAGTCCACGGCCACGAGCTCGATCTCAAAAATGAGCTTGGCGTTTGGTGGAATTCTGGGAAAAACGTTAAGGAAGAGAATGACTCAAAGGAGCAAAGTGACAGTACATGTATGCTAACGGCTAACGGCTAACGGCTAACAGCTAACGGTTTTCATGTTCACAAACACATCAAAGACATTTACATTTGACTGTCTGACTATTGTGTAAATTAATTATATTTATAAGCCGAGCTCCTCCAGGTCAGACACAAACTGCCGCTGTGTCTTCTGGCAAGACACTTCCCCAAGTATAGAGTGAATACTGCACAGAAGTTACTGGAACAAGTACATGTATATCAGTTAAATTTATATATTTTACATGTGAAAATCTTGTGTAGTTCAGTTTATAATAATACTATTGCCGACTTTCTAATGGAAACAGTATTTTTTGCACTTTTGGACGGGTTTGAGAGGTGAAGGATACTTGGAATCAGGCACACCCTTTTTCCCGTAGGCCCACTCCGGCTCGATCTCCACTCGAGCCTGTTCACCTTTACTCATCGTTAGTAGAGCCTCGTCCCACTGTCGACACAAAACATCATGAATCAACAGGCTTCTCCAGAACTTATACAGAATGTTCTTATTTTATCACAGCGTCTACAAACAGACGCCAATTTATACAGTTTTTATAATGAAAGATCAGAATGTGGATGAAACGTTCTGCACCGACGAAGGTTTGAACTTTGTGTTTAAACAAGAGAAATGTGAGAAAATGTTAATGTGTGAGAAAAGTGTATAAAGTGTGTGGTGAGGAGTTTTACATCTACAGCACGGCCCAAAAGTCACTGACACTTTTAAATCTTCAGTCGCTCCTATAATTGTTAAGTTAAACTCACCAGGTTTTAGCAGCAGATAAACTGAACCTTCCTGAACCTTAAACTAGTGGAAGTAAAAATGACCTAATTTAAAAAAAATATGTTTAAGTGTCCACCATTTTGTGTTTGTCTCTGAACAGCCTGATCCAACACACTTTTATAACATTTTAAACATTTCCGGCTTATGTCTCTTATTTGATCCTGATGTTACGTTTGAAGTGGTTTATTGGTGGTATTAAAATGTCGACGGTAACACCGCTGGGTTTGTGAGTTTGACCCATGTGACTCAAAGTACCACTGTACAATGAGGGTTCGTTCCTCGGTGCTGGATTTGCTCAGATTAATGTGGGAAGAGTCGTTCTAAACGCTCTGGAAAAATAAAAGAAAAATATTTAGAAACAAAAGAGTTTTTTTCAACTGTCAGTGACTTTTGTATAATAGTTCAAGTAAAAATAAAGCTGACTATTGTGGGTTATTTTTAGAACGTGACCCCCGTGATAAACCAGGGGCCCCTGTATTGAAAATAAATTATACCCATATGTTTCGTTATGTAGATGCCCAAACTTATTTTCTGGTGAGACTCAAATCAGACAGAACTCTTTAAAGCGGCTTAGAACAAACTCTCTACATGTACATGGTACTCCGAGTATCTATTACTGTTGTACTTTTAACTCAATATAATCACATGTATCTGTGACACCGAGGTCCCACGAGCAGGTCAGACAGAAGAGATGTGTCCTCCCCTAAGAAATCTTGTGTAATTTTGCGTAATTTCCTGCTTTTTGGTGGATTTTCAAAAAGCCAACTGCTCAAACAGGCGGCAGTAAAAGTTCATTTGATCCAATAACAGCAAAGTGTGGAGAATCTTTCAACTGTACATACACGGGACATTTTCCAGGCTTTTTTCTCATTTCCATCCAGTGGGAAAGCTCCAGGTTAAATAACAGATGTAAGACTCACTCCTCTGATGACTTTGCCCATCCCGACTTTGAAGCTCAGGGGTTTCGTCTGTTTTTTCTTTTTAGCAGCTGTGAAAAAAGCAAAACAAAGACGTGAGAATCAGTTTTAATGTTTGCCCAAAACTAAAGATCATACATCAGACTCTCTAAAGAATAAACTAATAGAGATGCACCAAAAGATACTCTATCTCTTGCATAATGTGAAGTCTGGTGAGTTATGAAACACAAACAGGTTTATTCTTTGTTACAGTAAAGAGTAAAACTGTCCCAAACAAGTCTCTTCCTCAGAGCATCTGAAAACTCTCAAGTATTTATACCACAAATACAAAGCTACAGACAAATTAAAACAGAGACTTTTGTTTTCCAGCCATGAGATGATGAAGTTTTACACGTGAGGACAGATAAACAACAGGGTTTTATTTCTGGAGGATGGGACAAAGACTTGACTCGAGTTTAAGTCTGATCTGGGTCTGAGTCACAGAGAAAATACATTTACACAAAGACAAGATCAGGACATGTTCTTCACAGCACGAGGCACCTACAGAAATCTGACGTTACATAACACACATCTGTCTTAGTTTAGTTTAGTTTAGAGTAAATAAATGTTGTTTTTAGTCTCTGGGGCAGGTTGATATCAGAACAGTGCATTTCTAATCAGGCGCAAAAGTAAAATAAATCATTCAAGTGTCAGTTCAAGTGTTTGTCCAGTCCACAGATTTTAAGTTTTTGTATTTCCTTTGGTATTTTATATCTTATGTGAAAATTAAAGTGAAAGTGTGAATGTAATTTACCAATTTAAATGTCATTGATTCATTATTTATTTTTTTTTATATAAAAGTATTCAAAAAAAGTCATTCCAACATTTTGGCTTTAGGTCGATTGTGTTTTTTTTTTTTTTTTTTTACGCCATTTCCCAACTTTTGAAACTCCTCGTTCACAGGGCACAGATGAAGCTGGGGACAGATGCTTGATGTTCAAAAATAACGTATTAATGTCGCACCATGAGGCGTCTGAACCTGTGTGATTCTGGTGCATTTGTCTGAGGCCTGAGCTTTGAGGAGCTTTTATTGAGAAGAAGAAGAGCAGATGCAGCATTTAACCTGCATAAAGTGAAATAAATCATTTATCGTGATTTACAGTCACGTTGCTGTATGTTTTTTTTTTTCTTCAGTCTGATCAAGTGAAAATAAGGAAATACAGTTTCCTCATTTGCTTTTAAAAGATCCAAATGATCCAGACAGTGGAATTTTGTCTTTTTCTCTCGGCTCCATTTTGTTGATAAAGAAGTGGAAGGTCTTTTTTATCTTTGGGAGAGTAATTTTCTTCTTTTAACAGTGATTCATCCTGTTGACAGATGCGGTGCCTTTTTAAACAGTTTGGTGCATCAGAGACGAGCGAAACAGCAGCACGTGACGTTTTCTTAAAGTGACACACACATGGATCCGGGGCTTCGCTCTGAGCTCGACACAGGCTCCGGAGCATCAGCTGCTGGACCCATCACCAGGTAAAGAGCTTAGGGGCGTGAAAAAAATCAACTGTGGGAGCAATTATTAGAAAATGGAAGACGTACAAGACGACTGACGATCTACCATCTCCAAATACTTATTTTCCACCATAATTTGCAAATAAATTCTTTCAAAAATCAAACTGATTTTTCTGTCTCATAGTTGAAGTGAAACTATGATGAAAAGTACAGGCCTCTCATCTTTTTTAGTGGGAGAACTTGCACAATTGGTGGCTGAATAAATCCTTTTTTTTGCCTGACCAGACCTGAAGAAGCAGCCAACGTCTTCACTCCTACAACATTTCGTCCAGTTGACAGGTTTATTTTTCTTTTGGATGGATCAGACCTGGACGACTGAGGGATGAAGACATTAGCAAACAGACCGGCACCTCCACACGTCCCTAGTTTAAACCCACGGCACAGCTCTGTTCTTCCCCCGTATAAAGCTCATGGAGGTGAGGTCTGGGGTCGGAGGTTTCATACCTGCAGGAACATTGGTGTCAAACACAGTCCCGTCCTCCAGAGTCCCCGTGTACCAGCAGCTCACCGTGTCGCCCTTCTTTGGAAAGTTGGTCTTGTCTCCTTTCTTTAAAGTGGACTTGGTGAACTTCGGAGGGCCCTGGAATGAGGAATTTCATGCATGAGACATTAAACATTCATATTCCGATGGCAGAGGGGGGCAGGGTTTAAATGAGAGTTCAACATTACGGATTCATACCTCGTCCA
The DNA here is from genome assembly GCA_019594935.1 of Periophthalmus modestus. Classification (NCBI taxonomy): domain Eukaryota; kingdom Metazoa; phylum Chordata; class Actinopteri; order Gobiiformes; family Gobiidae; genus Periophthalmus; species Periophthalmus modestus. The sequence goes on from JAIEZT010001328.1 coordinate 1,628,959, forward strand.
CCACTTCTGTTTTGATTTCTTTGGGCTTTTCCTCAAGTTTTACGGCTTTGACTTGTTCAGTGGCCTCTTCAACTGGATCTGTGCCTTTAAATCTCTGCAAAAACAGATTATGTTTTAGACACTTTTAGATCTTAATTATCCAGCCGTGTGATGTGAGAAAAACACGGGGCAGCGGAAAGAGAAGTGGAATCTGGGTCTTGAAGTTGTTACATTAAAAACATCACAAAAGTTATTCAACCGTCTGTTACATTACATCAATTTGAATATTCGGTATGTTTTTGAATATTTTCATTTTTGAGTTTGTGTCTATTTCAATCCTGCAAATTCAACCAAACCTAAACTACTGATTGGTTCAAGTTCACCAGGCTGAAATATTAAACTCAAGTTTATTTCTATATCACATTTAAGACTCGATCCTTGAGCTGACGAGTCCATCACAAAAAAGTCAACACAAAACAACCAACCTCCTCCTCCTCCTCCTCCTCCTCCTCTCTCCAGCTCATTGTACCCATTATAATGCATTATTACAGACCATAAATTACAGGGTTAGTTTAAGCATTTTGCCTTTAGATGAATGAAACAGAAACTCTCTGAAGACTCACTTTGCTCTGAAACAGCTGGGTGTAGGCGTCGATCAGATGTTCTTTCTTGGCGGTTTTGGCAACGTTCTTGATGTTTCCCAGCAACTTGTGTTCATTAAGAAACTGCAATAAACAAAAACACTGATTAGATCACTCAAAGTAATTAGTAAAGAATGATTATGAAACATGTTTAATCAGGGCTGGCCAAACTCCTTCTACTTAACTCATAGTACTTTACAAACTTCCACTTTATTATTATACCTAAACTGTTCCCATTACGTTTCACAGGTTTTTACAACAACTGCATATATTTTAACATCACATTATAAAGTAATTTAATGATTTAGAAAACATAACTTTAATAGATGAGACAGTATTGGTCAAACCTGCATTATGGCCCTGTCCAGAACTTAAACCACTAATGCAACGTCAAATATATAAACTCAAAGTCTTGTACTAAATAATACTGACAGGGAACATCGTAACTGGCCATTACCTTATGAGTTTTGACTGATTTATTAAAGCAAAGGGAGATTGTTCATTCATTCATCCATATGTGCACATACAGTCTATGGTAAACTCCCTTTAGCACTGCACCATAAACATCCAACGTTTTGCAGCTTTACGGGGATATTAACGCTAAAAAAGGCATCGATTTTTAACACACTCAAAGCCCAATCTCTGCTCTGAAACATACCGATTGAGCAGCATTGTCCTGGAGAAACTTTATAATGTCTTTTTTGGGCAAATCATCACTTTTTAGCTGCTCATCGCTCCATTCCTGCGTAGGCTCAGCCGCCATTTTGAAAAGCGAATATGTGAACTTTGACCCTCACGGGAAGTAGTAGTGTCATTTATTTTTATACGAAAATAAATAAATAAAATAAATATATACTTTAATTCCACGTTTTGTAACTTAAATCCTCCCACAGAATATTAAATCGTAAAAAAAAAAATGTTTTATTAGGCATAGCTGTTCAAAAATGTGCCGAAATAAAATTTTTATTAAAACTTTTTTGTAATTTAAGCTAAAACTGAAAACGCTACTAGCCATAGCTGTTTAAACATGATAAAACTGATTAATATTTAATTTAAATCCACTTTTTCACAGTTGAATGAGTTCCTAGAATAGTCAAACTAGCAAACATAACGATTTTCTATTTCAGCTAAAGCTAAAAAGGTCCAAAATGTTTCTAAAATTCCCACTTTTATTTATTTTTCCCTTAATAATGATGCCACGTCGATTTTAAAAAAACAAACGAAAAAAGAGCAGTTTATAATAAAACCCACAATTATAAAACTAAACTTCACCTTGCAGTTCGTACTTCCATCCACCAGGTGTCACTATGCCCCCATCAATTTTCCATGTGTACTTTCAAGATTGATCTTTCCCATTTAAAAGGTCCACAAAGCAGTTTGACAGAAGGGAAAATGAGCAGGACTTATTGTGTAGAGGCCCATATAACAATAATGAATACTCCACCAAGCACATATATGACAGGGGCCAGTGATGGAGACGGATTGGGCTGTTGTTTGGTGTAAAAACACTGGGTCCTGCAGGAAAGGTGTTAAATTAGTGTTTATCATTGTATTTCCCAGTGGGGCTCGGGCCTTATAGAGGTGCAAACGCAGGGGTTTCACTGCAGTAACAAGCTGATGTTTGTAAAAGTGTCGTAAGAAAGTTATTTATTTGCAATTATAGTTACAATGGAAAAGACTGAGCGGAGGAGAGAACTTGTGTGATAATGAAAAAGTTACATACAGATACTATTGTGAAAAGTTACATAAAATGAGGGTTTGTTGACTGATTGTGACTGGTACATTAAATTGAAGCATTACATTAAAGTGATATACTGATGAAGGACGATAAAGGATAATACTGACTCTCATTTATGCCACAAAACACAAAAACCCTGATGTAGAATTATCCCCAAAAACTATTCTAAATCTACAATATTGTTAAAGATCTTGAATAAACAGCAGAAAGAAACACTTTAGTTCTTAGTTTGTATCTGTAATGAGTCATAGTGATTTATTCAACAGCTCAAATCTGATCGTAGAGCCAAAAAATAACCTAAAATGTTCCAGTAGAGCGAAGAAAATGTACAAAAATTACCCAAAAAATATAGTTCCAGCTTCATAAACTGAACAATGAGTGAATAAAGTGATAATTGTGACGGGTCTAATAACGACAGCCTGGAATCAGACCGGAACGCTCAAACCGATCACGTTTATGTCGAGAGCGGGATTCAAACTGGCAACCTTCTGGTCAGTGGGCAAAAGCTCAACCAACTGAGCCACTGTAAAACTGTCATATCGTCACTTTGATAAAACATGCTAATAATGACGTAACACAAAGCGATAAATGAACCAGTTTCATTTTCATTTTTGACAGCTGCATCAAACGAATGAAACTCCTGCACATCACACCAGGTTTGTGAAGTCGTAGTGAACAGTTTTGTCTCGTTTTTGTATATTTATGGAGAGTTTTTATGTTGGAGAGCATGGGTCACGTAGGCTTGTGGGCGGAGCCTCGTACAGAATCTTACAGCTAAACCTAAAGAGGGTTTGAGCAGAACCTGGGAGAGATCACTAGATTACTCAAACATGCACGAATGATCTAAAACCTCTTCAGACATGTTTTTTGTCATTTTTGTTGCGTATTAATTTAATTCCCATTCATACACTTCCTTTATACAGGGGCTACTATCAAGGCATTATATAACAGATTATGTAACAGATATGTCAGATTGTATTTTTAGTTTTTTCCCCCTTTTGTTCATTTATTGTTTTATTTTAGTATTATTTTTTTTTTTTTTTATGTATTTATGAATTTATTTATTTATTTATTTGACACAGCACAGAGGAGACTGATGGACAATGGTCTACAGTCCCTCAGCCAATCAGGACGCAGAACACAATGGTCTACAGTCTCTCAGCCAATCAGGACGCAGAACACAATGGTCTACAGTCTCTCAGCCAATCAGGACACAGAAACATCTGTAGTAAAAAGTCCTGATCTCAGACCTTGTTGTTGCGACTGTGATTTTTTCATTTTGATGATTGTTTTTCTTGAACCTGAAGCTCCGTGTTGTTCTGAGTCTTGAGTCGTTGAGACTTAGAGACGCAGAAAATACAACGACCTGCAGCAGAACAAACTGCTCCTCTGCATGATTCAACATAAAACTGTCTGTGGTTTTGAAACCTCCAGTGTTTTAATGTGACCCCAAAGAAAACAGGCTCTGAGGTTAATGAAGAGCACAGATTACAGCTTTAACCGCAATGTTCCACAGTACGGCTTTAAACATCTGTCTCCATGGAGACAACCAGGTCCGAGCACAGACTGTTTATGCACATGGACGTGGTTTTACGGTGGTTTTTACGGTGTTTTTTATCTTTATGTTGTTTTTTACATATTCTTTATGTTTTGTTTTTCTGTTTTTTTTACATCTTCTTTACATTTTTAGGTTGTACGTTTTTCGATTTTTTTAAACGTTGTGTGTTTTTTTTTCGTTGTTTTTTACGTTGTGTGTTTTTACGTAGAAAAACTTTGTTAAAACACAAAGTACATAAAAAATTACGTACTTATGTGTTTTTACTTTTGTTTTTTTTTTTTTTGTTTTTTGTTTTTTACATCTTTTGTATGTTGTTTACGTAGTTTTTTTACATTGTGTGTTTTTAGCCGCCGCCACGTTCCAAACAGGAAGTGCTCATAGTCGCATTTCCGGCTCCATCAACTCTGGCTCCAATTCACTTTCTATGTAAAAAACGTGTCTCTCTCTCTGTACCTGCTGTTGTCAGACTCATGTTGGTCTTAAATGTTCGTATTAACCCTCTACATGATCCTGGGTTTTTATTTCAACAGCCTCGCTCCTGATTGGTTCTTTGGTTGCTATGATACTCGTGGTCGGAATTCCAAATATGGACCTATATCTGGGTCAGACGTGTGGAGAAGTGACCCCGGCTCACAGAGTGGTATTTTTGAGCAATAAAAACACCTGTAATGATTAAATACTTTTAGAGTTTAATGCCAAACTGTGGAACATTACAGAAAGTAAAGCATCAAGAGCAACCGACCCCTGAGAGTGACTCAGCTTTTACTCGTCATTTCAATGTGTCTGGAGCAGTGAGCGAACACAGACCTCATCCCAGACCTCAGACCTCACCTCAGACCTCAGACCTCACCTCAGCCTCACCTAAGACCTCAGACCTCACCTAAGAGACCTCACCTAAGACCTCAGACCTCACCTAAGACCTGAGACCTCACCTAAGACCTCAAACCTCACCTAAGACCTCAGACCTCACCTAAGACCTCATCCCAGACCTAAGACCTCACCTAAGACCTCAGATTTCACCTCAGACCTCATCCCAGACCTCAGACCTCACCTCAGACCTCACCTCAGACCTCATCCCAGACCTCAGACCTCACCTCAGACCTCATCCCAGACCTCAGACCTCACCTCAGACCTCTCCCAGACCTCAGACCTCACCTCAGACCTCATCTCCCTTCAGACCTCATCCCAGACCCCAGACCTCACCTCAGACCTCATCCCAGACCTCAGACTTCACCTCAGACATCACCTCAGACCTCACCTAAGACCTGAGACCTCACCTAAGACCTCATCCCAGACCTCAGACCTTCACCTCAGACCTCATCTCCCTTCAGACCTGACCCCAGTCCTCAGAATTCATCTCAGACCTCAGATGTCAGCCTTCAGACCTCAGCCCTCACCTGGACTGAACCCGGCCCTCACCTGGCCTGACCCTGGCGCGGGCCTCGTGCACATATGCTGCAGCTGTAGTGAATCCCTCAGTCTCACAGTGAGAGCGCTGCCTGCAGGGCTCAGTGTGAACCAACCCACTCAGCATTTATTAAGTATGAAAGTTTTGCAATAAAAACCCAACAAGAGAAAGGGGCAGTTTTGTAGAGATAGTTTCAGTTTATATTTCTGCAAAAAAGCTGCTCAGTGATGAGAAAAATATATATCACAGTGAGAGATTACAGCGGCTAATTATCAGTACGACTTTATACAGAACTGAACTCACAAGTGTCAAGTATTTTATCCATTTTGTTTTACACAGAGAGAGAGAAGTAAGTCAGCAAAAGACGAGGTATTTACTCCTGTGGAGTATTAAAGAGGAGGTATTTACTTCTGTGGGGCATTAAAGAGGAGGTATTTACTACTGTGGGGTATTAAAGAGGAGGTATTTTGTTTCTCTATGGGGTATTAAGGGGAGGGTATTTACTACTGTGGGGCATTAAAGAGGAGGTATTTACTACTGTGGGGGCATTAAAGAGGAGGTATTTACTACTGTGGGGTATTAAAGAGGAGGTATTTACTACTGTGGGGTATTAAAGAGGAGGTATTTACTTCTGTGGGGTATTAAAGAGGAGGTATTTACTACTGTGGGGTATTAAAGAGGAGGTATTACTTCTACAGAGTATTAAAGAGGAGGTATTTACTTCTGTGGGGCATTAAAGAGGAGGTATTTACTACTGTGGGGTATTAAAGAGGAGGTATTTACTTCTGTGGGGTATTAAAGAGGAGGTATTTACTTCTGTGGGGCATTAAAGAGGAGGTATTTACTACTGTGGGGTATTAAAGAGGAGGTATTTACTTCTGTGGGGTATTAAAGAGGAGGTATTTACTACTGTGGGGTATTAAAGAGGAGGTATTTACTTCTGTGGGGCATTAAAGAGGAGGTATTTACTACTGTGGGGTATTAAAGAGGAGGTATTTTGTTTCTATGGGGTATTAAAGGGGAGGTATTTACTACTGTGTGGGGTATTAAAGAGGAGGTATTTTGTTTCTATGGGGTATTAAAGGGGAGGTATTTACTACTGTGGGGTATTAAAGAGGAGGTATTTTGTTTCTATGGGGTATTAAAGAGGAGGTATTTACTACTGTGGGGTATTAAAGAGGAGGTATTTTGTTTCTATGGGGTATTAAAGGGGAGGTATTTACTACTGTGGGGTATTAAAGAGGAGGTATTTACTTCTGTGGGGTATTAAAGAGGAGGTATTTACTACTGTGGGGTATTAAAGAGGAGGTATTTACTACTGTGGGGTATTAAAGAGGAGGTATTTACTTCTGTGGGGTATTAAAGAGGAGGTATTTTGTTTCTATGGGGTATTAAAGGGGAGGTATTTACTACTGTGGGGTATTAAAGAGGAGGTATTTACTTCTGTGGGGTATTAAAGAGGAGGTATTTACTACTGTGGGGTATTTAAAGAGGAGGTATTTACTACTGTGGGGTATTAAAGAGGAGTATTTACTTCTGTGGGGTATTAAAGAGGAGGTATTTTGTTTCTATGGGGTATTAAAGGGGAGGTATTTACTACTGTGGGGTATTAAAGAGGAGGTATTTTGTTTCTATGGGGTATTAAAGGGGAGGTATTTACTTCTGTGGGGTATTAAAGAGGAGGTATTTACTTTTTTGAGGTATTAACTGCTAACCAAACATATTTAGATCACTATATTTCCTTTTATTGTTTTCACTTTCTTGATATCTCTGTATTTGATGTAAATTCTGCTGAAACTCTTGAGGATAATGCCGTTTCTAACTCGTATGTGACAAATGCGTCTGAAACATGCCGGGGACAGACTCGGCGGAGTGCACAGACCGTGAGGGGGATACACCAGAGCGTCGTGTTTTTGGATCAGGCCCAGACTCCGACGAGCAGCATATGTCGCTCCACGAGTGCCGAGCGCCGCCATCTCCTCACTGTGAGCTAAATGTGACCAGAGCGTCAAGCTAATGCTACACGGGGCCCGGGGAGGAGAGTCACGGCTCCTCTGGGAGTTTGGAACTGAACACGACACTGGAAACGACGCTTTAAATGACTCGAGTTCAAAGCAGCGTTTTCAAACTTTTTAAAATGGACTAGTTCAGTTTGTCACGTTTTTAAGAGCGAGTGTGACGTCACCCACAGCGTTCGGCTCCAGACAAATGAAGCTAATCGAGGCTAAAGCAGGTACAGCGGCTAATTTAGAGCTGAGGTCCACATCTGGAACTCCAGCCACGAGTATCATAGCAACTAAAGAGCCAATCAGGAGTGAGGCTGTTGAAGGTCACGCCCCTTCCCGCTCACATCGCTGGTTTAACAGGGAGCAGGCGCTTAGCAACGCTGTCAATCAAACCTGTTGCTAACGCTAACAGGAGTGACGTCGGGGAAAGAAGGACCTGATGTGTCTGTTATTAATGTTCATATGTTGATTTACAGACACAGACGTGAAATAAAAACCCCAGGATCATGTAGAGGGTTAATACGAACATTTAAGACCAAAACGACAAGTCGATGGAGCCAGAAACGCGCCAACGATCACTTCCTGTTTGGTACGTGGCGGCTAGCAGGTTAGCTATGTCCGTTTATATACAGTTTATGGGTTGCAGCTGAAAACAAGAGATCACAATGAAAACCCAACCAGCTAAAGCCTCAATACAAGAGATTTTTATTTTGTATGTACCATATTTTCCGTAGTATAAGTCGCACCAGCCAAAAAACGCAGAATAATGAAGAAAAAAACTTATTTCACATATAAATCACATCTGAGTATAAGACACACTCCAGGCCAAACTATGAAAAAAGTGACACTTATAGTCCAGAAAATACAGTATTTCATTTTTAAAAGTTCACAGCCTTGAACGTACAAAGACACGAGGATGTGTCTTGCTCAAAGGCACAAATACACCGAGGGAAACCCAGATCAAACTATGATCTTTACATTCAGACCTGCACTCTACCACCATGACATACAAGCCTATCAAAAAAAAAAACATATTTAAACAAAACACACAGTCCTGTTTTCATCTGAATTAAAATTTTGAATAATAATCTTAAAACGTTTTGACAAGTTTGGATTTATTCATTTTTTTACTCACCCCAGGAGGGGTGTCTCTTGTCCTCTCCAGGTGGTGAGTCCTTGTCTCAAGTGGAGGAGTTCAAGTATCTCGGGGTCTTGTTGGATCGGTGCAGTGATGCGTCGCTGAGTCGGTCCGTCGTGGTGAAGAAGGAGCTGAGTCGAAAAGCAAAACTCTCGATTTACCTCAATCTACGACCTGCCCTCCCCTACGGTCATGACTCTGGGTCATGACTGAAAGGACAAGGCCACAGATACAAGAGGCTGAGATGGGTTTCTTCTGTAGGGTGGCTGGGTGCTCCCTTAGAGACAGGGTGAGGAGCTCAGTCACACAGGAGGAGCTCGGAGTAGAGCCGCTGCTCCTCCACGTCGAGAGGAGCAGCTGAGGCTCGGGCATCGGCTCAGGATGCCTCAGTATGGAGGTGTTCTGAACATGTCCCAATGGGAGGAGGCCCGGGGGAAGACCCAGGACACGCTGGAGGGACTATGTCTCTGGGCTGGGAACACCTTGGGGTCCCACTGGAGGAGCTGGAGGACGTGTCTCGGGTGAGGGAAGTCTGTGAGTCACTGTTTAGAGCTGCCTCTGTGACCCGGCCCCGGATAAGAGGAAGAAAACCCATGAAAAGACTCTGCTGCAGTAAAGCCACAACCCAAACTTCAAATCGATCATTATCCTGTGAAATAAACAGGTTCAGTGAATTTAAACTGGCTCAAAATGATTAAAGGAAGATTAATTAAGTAAAAATGTTCAGTACTGTAGGTTTCTGGTGTGAGGAATCATTCAGGTAAGTTCTTCTGGTTGTTTATTTCCTGAACACAATCGCTGCTGTCGGCCGTAACCCCCACGTCAGTCTCCAAAACCGACCAGTGACTGACCAATGGGACGTTCACATCAACGTATCGCCAAAGCAACCGCCAAAGAAAACTCCAATGGGCCCCCGTCTGATATAAATGAATAAAAAGAGGGTTTAATTCTGGGCCCCTTAAACCCTGGGCCCGGGACGACAGACCCGTTTGTCCCGCTCCTGTCGACGCCCCTGCAGCAGCAACAAAATACAACCAGTGATAAAAACAACAAAATGTGTGAACTAAACACAAACTGAGATCATCACAGTTTTTTTTGCTCTACAGTTAAACAGCGTCTCGTGTCTGCGCCGCACCTCAGGCTCTCGCTTTGTAGCTTTAAAAAAGAAACAACTTCAGACAGAAACGGGCGAAACGATGGAGCCGGCGTCATGTGACTGCAGGTCAAAACACAAAATACTTTTAAATGTGAGAAATACACAGGAAAATGTTTCTAATCAGAGACGCCTCGTTACTCGTGTCTTATAATGTGTTCGAACTTTAGTACGTCAGCAAACACAGAGCTGGGACTCGTGCGAATACATCTGTTTGAGTAACTTTTTGATAAAGTTGTACTTATCTGGGTAGTTTTTACTCTTACTTGAAAATAGCAAAAGACAAAATCATTCATCCCCCGTGTATAAGTCCATCCTCAGTCCCACTCCTTTGACCCACTACCCTGGTCCACTCCTCTGACCCATTCTACTGGCTCAGTTCTCCGACACACTCCCCCAGCCCTCTGGTCCCCTCCTCCGGCCCACTCCCTGGCTCAGTCCTCCAGCCCAGTCCTCTGGCCCACTTCATTGAGCCCAGTTCTCCAGCCCCCTCCTCCGGCCCACTCCCCTGGCCCACTCCACCAGCCCACTCCCCCGGCCTACTCCTCCAGCCCACTCCTCTGGCCCACTCCCCCGGCCCATTCCTCCGGCCCATTCCTCCGGCCCATTCCCCTGGCCCAATCCTCCAGCCCACTCCTCTGGCCCGCTCCTCTGGCCCACTCCTCCGGCCCATTCCTCCAGCCCATTCCCCTGGCCCACTCCTCTGGCCCACTCCCCGGCCCACTCTTCTGTCCCACTCCTCTGGCCCACTCCCCTGGCCCACTCCCCCGGCCCACTCCCCCCGGCCCACTCCTCTGTCCCACACTCCCCGGCCCACTCCCCTGGCCCACTCCTCCGGCCCATTCCTCCGCCCCTCCTCTGCCCCTTCTCTGGCCCACTCCCTCCTCCCAGCCCACTCCTCTGGCCCACTCCCCGGCCCACTCCCCCGGCCCACTCCCCGGCCCGCTCCTCCGGCCCTTATAAAACAGTGCTAGCCCTCGCTCTTCTCTCTGGTAAATGGATGTCACACGTGGCCTTATCGTGTTGTCGGGTAAAAACAGCAATTTCGCCTCAACTTACACTAAACAAAATGTGTCCCAAACTCTGGGGATGTAACGAGTTTGCTGTGCGTTTGTTCAAAGATTGGATTGGGTTTTTAAGTCGTCTCTTTCTCTTACAACCAGGATATGAAATGGGCAGAGGAGCGAGCGGCGGCTAGCTGAGGGATTTTTGTGAAATTGAAAATGGTTTGGTTGAGTAGATGGTGTTTTTCAGTTCTATCAGCGCTGTGAAGGGAGCCAGAGTGAAAAATATTATTAAAAGAGGACAGAAGGGGCCGATGATACGAGGACGCAATTCTTAAACTAATATATATGTTACTAAAGAGGTTTTTCCGAGCGCTCAGCCAGAACAAAAGCCGAGCGCCGCAACGAAAAGACTGGAATTCATGAGATTAAAGGGGCCGTACTCGGGTTTTATCGTCTTAAAAACGTGAAAAATAGGACTAGTTCATTTTAAACGGTTTGTAATGGTCCAGAGTTATTCCTCACTGACTTTATGCAGCCAGAACATCCTAAACACTCACCAAGATGAGTTTCTAAGCGCTATGAAAGTGAAGTTTTGCCACGACGGTTGACCGCAGTTAATTGCTGCTACCCAAAATGAAAAAAAAGAAGAAAAAACTGTCCAATTTCAATTCAAAAAGCCCAGAGTGCGACTTCTGGTCCCTGCATAGAGGCCAGAAGTGGCACTCTGGGCTAGTGGAGGAATATTGAACTAAAATGAGCCAGAGTGGTAGTGACAAAATGGCTGACCTTTTTTTTTTTGTGTTAATAATAGTTGGAGAATGCCTAGAAGTATGTTTTATATTCTTTTTGGATAAATTAGCGAGCCCAATGGGTCAAATTTGGCCCTGATCCTAAATTAGGGAATAAAGGGTTAAAATTGAAAAAGTGGATATTTCAGTGTTGACTGAACTTATAGCAGTAATTTTATTCATCCATCCATTTTTTTCCTCTTATCCGGGGCCGGGTCGCGGGGGAATCAGTCTAAGCAGAGACTCCCAGACTTCCCCCTCCCCAGACATGTCCTCCAGCTCCTCCAGTGGGACCCTGAGGCGTTCCCAGGCCAGAGAGAGACATAGTCCCTCTGTAATTTAATGCAATGTTCATAATTTTCCATGGAAGAAAAGGGATCTCGGGTTCTCCAGGGTTAAGCTAACATGCTAACATGCTAAGCTAGCATGCTAACACGGACTTCCTGATTGTACTTAGATGCAGACAGCACAGCGCAGCATCTGGCACTGGGGCACATGGGGGAAAAATCTGGACTTGACTAGTTTAAGATTATTTAAAGTTTCACAGTGCAACTTTTCTGATGGAGAACCTGCCACCTGCTCGTCTCCATGGAGATAGAGCTTTGCCTGGAATGTTTCACAGTCATTGAATTTATGTATGTCCCAAGTTACAGTTCAGATCTGTGGAGACGCGACCCCAGTCATCGTGCTTAAAGAATGCAGGTTTTTCAAGGTGTTTTTGATTAATAAAAACATTTGGTGAGTTTTAATGCCACACTGTGTAACATTCCAGGCAGAGCAGGTAGTGGACCCAGCACCAGAAGCTTTAAATGATCATATTTTTCAGATTCAAATATCTTTCAACTGTAGATTTTTTCCTTTTTGAGTGAATGAACCATGAAAATAAGCGGTGCGTTTCGAGGGTCCGGCCTTGAACCGTCCCAGGGGCTCGTGGGTCTTTGAAAACTCCTGAAACGTCGGTGATGCGTTCGAGGACGAGGCGCGGCGCGTGGTAAATCCGAGCGCCTGCCCACACCTGCTGCTGTTCACGCACTTTACACCACATCACAGACCCGAGTCCAGTTTCCGTTTGTCCTCTGCTGCAGCTGATCTCGAACGCAACACCAAACACTGGCACGGCGTCCTGCACGAACGCAGATGGGGTCATGTACATGTGTGTTTTAGTGGAAAAACACGGGCAGAACATCCAAACTCCATACGAAAAGTCCAACAGCGTCCAGGAAATCGTTCATAGCTAACCTGCTAGCTGCTACGCTCTAAACAGGAAGTGATAATGGGCTGCGCTTCCGGCTCCATCAACTTTCTATTGAAAAAAAGTAACTGCTGCCGTCTTAAATGGTCTTAGATGTTTTAATCCTCGACATGATCCTGGGGCTCATTGTTTTTAGTTATTTTGAGTTTTTTTTTTTTATTTTTTTTATTTATTTATTGTATTATTTTTAGTTTTTATTTATTTAGTTGTGTTTTTTTTTGGTTTTTTTTTAGTTATTTTTTGTTATTTGTTTTTTTTTTTGTTTTTTTTTGTTTTTTTTTTTTTTTTTGTTTGTTATTTATTTATTTTATTTGTTACTTTAAGTTTGTTTTTTTTTTTTTAGTTTTTTTGAGTTATTTTGAGGGTTTTTTTTCTTGTTTTTTTTTTAGTTGTTTTGGGTTTTTATTTGGGGTTTTTATTTCACGTCTGTGTCTGTAAATCAACATATGAACATTAATAACAGACACATCAGGTCCTTCTTTCCCCGACGTCGCTCCTGTTAGCGTTAGCAACAGGTTTGATTGACAGTGTTGCTAAGCGCCCGCTCCCTGCTAACCCAGTGGTGTGGGTGTGAAGGGGCGTCACCTTCAACAGCCTCGCTCCTGATTGGCTCTTTGGTTGCTATGATACTCTATGAACTTGGCTCCAGCCTGGATGAGTCACTTCTGTAGCACACGTCTTTATTTTTTTGTATAATCCCCTTTCAGCTCTAGTTTGAAGCTGGTTTATTTCTCGTTTAGGGTCTGGTCTTGTCCTTAAACGACAGAACAGGTATTTTTCCATTCGTGCCCCCTCCCTCCTCCCTCCTCCTCCCTCCATCTCGTGGTCTTACCTCCTCATCCCGGCAGAAGTCAGATTGATGTTTGCAGCGTCTCGGCTCCACACATCCGTCTGGAACACGCTTACCTCGGCACGTTAACTGAACTGTCTGGATTTCTGCCAGAGTTTCTTTACCTCCATCGGCGACGCCATCTTTGTTTTATTCGTTTGGAGGCTCCACCTTTGGCTTCGTCCCAAACTAAAGCTCTGCTCTGGGGCTGGACCGGTCACACAGTGAGGGGAGGATTCTCATGAGTTTATGAAGTAACAAATATCACAAATATCACCGCAGCAGCAGAACCACGAGCCTCCTCAGCCTGTCCACGTCCTCCTCTTCATCAGCAGCATCGCTACAGCTTCAACACTTCATTTCCCCCAAACGTTACAAGATTTTAGTATAATAATAGTACAGAAGAATTTTGTTAAATTCTAAATCCAGGTCTGATTTATTCGAGTTTTAACCCCAAAAATGAGGCAAAATTAAATTAGAGGTATTTATTTTTCAGTCAGATCTAGTTTCCTCAAAAACTGAACAAGATCCAAAATCCTCTGTGTATTTTTAGAACAAAATATGACAAAAAGAAACAAGAAATTTAGACTTAGCTCCATCTATTTTTGAGATTCATGTCCCAAAAATGGTGAATTTTGTCAGTTTTTACACATAAAATGCCTTATTCTTTCTTACATTTATGTGACTGAACCACAGCAAATTTAGATCTCAAAAGGCACTCGGGTTAGACCTGGTTTAGACCTGATTTAGTTCTGGTTTAGTCCAGGTTTAGACCTGCTTTAGTCCAGGTTTAGACCTGGTTTAGTCCAGGTTTAGTCCAGGTTTAGACCTGGTTTAGACCTGGTTTAGTCATGCTTTAGACCTGGTTTAGTCCAGGTTTAGTCCAGGTTTAGACCTGGTTTAGTCCAGGTTTAGTCCAGGTTTAGTTAGTCCCGGTTTAGACCTGGTTTAGTCCTGGTTTAGTCCAGGTTTAGTCCCGGTTTTAGACCTGGTTTAGTCCAGGTTTTAGTCAGCCCTGGTTTAGTCCCAGGTTTAGTTTTAGACCTGCTTTTTAGTCCAGGTTTAGACCTGGTTTAGTCCAGGTTTAGTCCAGGTTTAGACCTGGTTTAGACCTGGTTTAGTCCATGCTTTAGACCTGGTTTAGTCCAGGTTTAGTCCAGGTTTAGACCTGGTTTAGTCCAGGTTTAGTCCAGGTTTAGTCCCGGTTTAGACCTGGTTTAGTCCTGGTTTAGTCCAGGTTTAGTCCCGGTTTAGACCTGGTTTAGTCCAGGTTTAGTCCTGGTTTAGTCCCGGTTTAGACCTGGTTTAGTCCTGGTTTAGTCCTGGTTTAGTCCTGGTTTAGTCCAGGTTTAGTCCAGGTTTAGACCCGGTTTGGACCCGGTTTAGACCTGGTTTAGTCCAGGTTTAGTCCTGGTTCAGGTTTTTTTTACACATAAAATGTTTAATCTTGTCTTAAATTTATATGAATGAACCACAGAAAACTAAAATCTCAAAAGGTCAGATTTTTTCCGTCCGGCCTTAACCGAACTCGTGCTCCTGGTTTAGTTTAGGTTTAACGCTCCATTCACGCCGGAACATTCCAACGATCCGCTCGGCTTCACCTTCGTGGTCGTGTCTAACGGCCGATCTCCGTCTTGTCTTTTCGCTTCAGCAGAAGTTCGGACGGTGCCAAGACAAAACCCCATGAACCGACAGACAGCTCCGAGGGGCTCCGAGGGGCTCCGAGCTCATGAGTCGTACAGTGGGCCCGGTCGCCGTGTCCCCCGTCGCCCATAACAACCGCCGCCCGCCATTACCCAATCTGACATCTTCTGCGGGGATGGTTCTGGCGGCGTTCCCCGATGATACGTTTTATGGCTCAGATCGTCAATTGTTTTCTGAGATTTTCACTTAAGGCATTAGTCACCAGCTGGACACGAGGAGGAGGTGATGGGGGGAGGTGATGGGGGAGATGATGGGGGGAGGGATGGGGAGGTGATGGGGGAGGTGATGATGGGAGGTGATGGGGGAGGTGATGGGGGAGGTGAGGTGATGGGGGAGGTGATGGGGGAGATGATGGGGGAGGTGATGGGGGAGGTGATGGGGGAGGTGATGGGGGAGGTGATGGGGGAGGTGATGGGGGAGGTGATGGGGGAGATGATAGGGGAGGTGATGGGGAGGTGATGGGGGAGGTGATGGGGGAGGTGATGGGGGACGTGCGTCTGTCCAAATGGAAACTGCCATAAGCGACATAAATCACCGTGTTTGAACCTCGCTGCTGCTGCTGTTTTTATCTAAATAGACCCTGAGCCGTGACTCTCGCTGCGGAGGTTAAAGACACATATTTATTTTTAAACTCCACGGTGTAATTTGTCTCCTGTTGTCTCTCTGTAGATGGAAAACGCTCGACCGGAATGTTCCACAGTGTAGCATTAAGCTATCGCTCTGGACATGACAAAAGGAGCGCAACAAACACGAGATGCTATTAGCAATTTAAGCCCACGGGGAGACCTGGTTCAGACCTGGTTTAGACCTGGTTAAGTCCTGGTTTAGTCCTGGTTTAGTCCTGGTTTAGACCTGGTTTAGTTCCGGTTTAGACACAGTTTAGTCCCGGTTTAGACCCGGTTTAGTCCCGGTTTAGTCCCGGTTTAGTCCCGGTTTAGACCCGGTTTAGACCCAGTTTAGTCCCGGTTTAGTCCTGGTTTAATCCTGGTTTAGTCCCGGTTTAGTCCCGGTTTAGTCCCGGTTTAGACCCGGTTTAGTCCTGGTTTAATCCTGGTTTAGTCCTGGTTTAGTCCCGGTTTAGTTCCGGTTTAGTCCGGGTTTAGTCCTAGTTTAGTCCTGGTTTAAATAGATAGATTCTAATTCACTTCACTGTGGAAGTGAAGTTGTTTTGTTCTGATACAATTTTTCAATCTGATCTGATACCGATACTTGGCCTTGGCGTCTGCACCGATACCGATACCATTTCGATACCACATAATGTGAAGAAACAGACTCACGGCTGCTCAATTTTGTAACAGCACAAGAGCAGAAATAACTCTGGTAAAGACTATCTCTAAAGAACATCTGCGAGAATAAATGAGATTTTGAGGTTGCCAGGTTCATAGTTTTCCCATAAAATTGAGCCGCGTTTTAAGAGCTGCCTCAGGTGAAAATATCGTTGGTTTGGTCAGAGCTGAGAAAATGTGTTGATTTTCAAATAATCGTATGGAAAGTCCTGTGGGTCAGTGAGTGGAACTTTATATCTGTGTGAGAGAGAAGAGAGGGCGGGACTATGTGAGGAGTGGGCGGGGCTATGTGAGGAGGGGGCGGGGCTGTGTGAGGAGGGGCGGGGCTGTGTGAGGAGGGGCGGGGCTATGTGCGGAGGAGGCGGGGCTGTGTCACTGGAGGAGCGCTGCTTTCATAATCAGTCTAGTGCGGTCCAGTCTGGCTATGCTTCTGTTGTAGGGAGTATTATACCTCTGACTCAGGACGGAGCTGGCGGTGAGTTTTCATCACAGCAGAACAAATATTAGTCGAGTTTAAACCAGGTCTGAACCAGCTCAAAACCTGGACTAAACACGGACCAGACAAAAACTAAGCCACCGTGCAGGACTAAACTCGGACTAAACCAGAACTACACTGATACTAAACCAGATCTAAACCTAGATCTAAACTAGGATTGAAACAGGACTAAACCAAGACCGATCCCGGTCTAATTCCAGTCTAAACCCCGACTAAATCAGAGCTAAACCAGAGCGAAACATGGACTACACCAGGACTAAACCCGGTCTAAACCCAGTCTAAACCCGGTCTAAACCCAGTCTAAACCCAGTCTAATCCCAGTCTAAACCCAGTCTAAACCCAGTCTAAACCCAGTCTAAACCCGGTCTAAAGCCGGTCTAAACTCGGTCTAAACCCAGTCTAATCCCAGTCAAAACCCAGTCTAAACCCAGTCTAAACCCAGTCTAAACCCAGTCTAAACCCAGTCTAAAGCCGGTCTAAACTCGGTCTAAACCCAGTCTAAACTCAGTCTAAACCCAGTCTAAACCCAGTCTAAACCCGGTCTAAACCCGGTCTAAACCAGGTCTAAACCCAGTCTAAACCCGGTCTAAACCCGCTCTAAAGCCGGTCTAAACCAGGTCTAAACCCAGTCTAAACCAGGTCTAAACCCGGTCTAAACCAGGTCTAAACCCAGTCTAAACCAGGTCTAAACCCAGTCTAAACCAGGTCTAAACCCAGTCTAACCCCAGGTCTAAACCCAGTCTAAACCAGGTCTAAACCCAGTCTAAACCAGGGTCTAAACCGGTCTAAACCCGGTCTAAACCCGCTCTAAAGCCGGTCTAAACCAGGTCTAAACCCAGTCTAAACCAGGTCTAAACCCGGTCTAAACCAGGTCTAAACCCAGTCTAAACCAGGTCTAAACCCAGTCTAAACCAGGTCTAAACCCAGTCTAAACCAGGTCTAAACCCAGTCTAAACCAGTCTAAACCCAGTCTAAACCAGGTCTAAACCCAGTCTAAACCAGGTCTAAACCCAGTCTAAAACAGTCTAAACCCAGTCTAAACCAGGTCTAAACCCAGTCTAAACCAGTCTAAACCCAGTCTAAACCAGTCTAAACCCAGTCTAAACCCGCTCTAAACCCGGTCTAAACCCGCTCTAAACCCGGTCTAAACCCAGTCTAAACCCGCTCTAAACCCGGTCTAAACCCGCTCTAAACCCGGTCTAAACCCAGTCCAAACCCGCTCTAAACCCGCTCTAAACCCGGTCTGGTACCCTCGCCGCACTAAAGCGCCGCTGTGATTCCGAGCGTGTCTCGTATGAGCAGATGGGTCAGTGTGGGCAGATAGACTTCATTAGCGCTCGCTCGTCGGAGCACAGCCTAATCTCCATTTTAACCTCACCTTTAGTGGAGCCGGTGATAAAGCACAGCCGCGCGCCGCCAGAATACTGATGATTCCCACCATTGTTATCGCCAGTGAAGGCACCACGGCGCTCTTTTCCCCATATCTCCCACTCGGTCCATCCTTCCTCCTCTCGTGAGCGGAGCGCAGGAGCCCGGGGCCCTTATAAAACAAGAGGAGGGCGTAACTGTTTTGATAAGTATCGATATCAATCTCACAAATCTATATTTAATGGCCTCCTTTGCCTGGACGGAGCAGATCTGTCACAGCGAGCTCATACGGGGAGTAAAGCTAAGTTATTGTAAATGAGCTAATGCAATATGGACAATGGAGCCACTGTCCGAGCGCCAGAGGAACGAGGAGAAGACCTCACCCCGAGCCAAACCCCACAAGGATGTACTCGAGTAACTCCAGACGGTTTTATTACAGGACGAGTAAAAGTCAGAGGTGAATGGTCCTGGTTCTGGAAGCACAGCACCAACCTCTACTCCTCCCCCTCACTTCTCCTCCTCTTTCTCCTCCTTTTCTCTTCTGTATCCCGTGTGATGATGGTTCTGTCCTCTCCCTCTCTTCTCCCTCTCTCCTCCCATTCTCCTCCTCCTCTTTCTCCTCCTCTTCTCCTTTTGTATCCCGTGTGATGATGGTTCTCTCCCTCCCCCACCTTCTCGCCTCTCCCTCTCTTCTCCCTCTCTTCCTCTTTTCTCCTCCTCTTTTTCTCCTCTGTATCCAGTGAGATGATGGTTTTCTCACTCCCTCTTATCTCCTCCTTTTCTCCTCCTCTTCCTCTCCCCTCTATCCCGTGTGATGATTGTTCTTCCCCTCTTTGCTCCTCCTCTTTCTGCTCCTCTTCCTCTCCTCTGTATCTCGTGTGATGATGGATTTCCCCCTCTCTCCTCCTCCTCCTCTTCTTCTCCTCTCTGTCCCATGTGATGATGGTTCTCCCCCTCTCGCCTCCTCTTCTCCTCCTCTTTCTCTCCTCTCTGTCACGTGTGATGATGGTTCTCCCCCTCTCCTCCTCCTCCTCGTTTTCCTCCTCTTCCTCTCCTCTGTATCCCATGTGATGATGATTCTCTCCTCCTCCTCCTCTCCTCCTCTTCCTCTCCTCTCTGTCCCGTGTGATGATGGTTCTCCCCCTCTTCTCCTCCTCTTCCTCTCCTCTCTGTCCCGTGTGATCATGGTTCTCCCCCTCTCCTCCTCCTCCTCTCCTCCTCTTCCTCTCCTCTCTGTCCCGTGTGATGATGGTTCTGATGGTTCTCTCCCCCTCTCCTCCTCCTCTCCTCCTCTTCCTCTCCTCTGTCCCGTGTGATGATGGTTCTCCCCCTCTCCTCCTCCTCTCCCTCTCCTCCTCTTCCTCTCCTCTGTCCCGTGTGATGATGGATCGTCCCATCAGAGTCAGATAATTAGAGGAGCTGTAGTGTCTTGTCTGTGTGATGCTCCATCTCCACGGAGACGGGCCTTTTAAAGCTGCACTCTGCACTTTACTCTCCCCCGTCCTGTGCATCTGCGAGTACATCACACACTTCATTCTACAAGCACAAGATTAAAGCCCCACTGCGTAACATCTCAACCAGAAACACACTCAACTAAAAGCAAAAAACCCAGAAAAAATCCCTTTGATGAACATGTGTGAGTGGGCTCGCCGCTCCACAGACCTGACTGGGCCATCAGGAGAATGCAGAGGGAGAGTGTCATTTAAACGGCTCATGTTTCTCTATTTTCTGATCTGTTTAACTCACAAACCTGCAGATGTAGAAGGTCGAGTTCTCTGCTGTTCGACCTGTAGAAGACACGACAGTGAGAGACCTGTCCCCGACCTGAAGGTGCAGGGACGTGACCCTCTCGTTCACCTCCAACACGAGGAGGCGGAGCTGTGGGGCAATGAGCCCACACCAGCTCACCGCTGCCCCCACGGGAAACGCCAGAGAAGTGGAGAGTCCAGCCCCTCACGAGGAGCTGGGTTCCAGAAACGTAAATACCTCGTCTTTAGGGTAAAAGTTAAAGTCCCCGATTACTCACAATCACTACAAGTTTAATAAATGAACTAAACCCACTAAACCCACTGAACCCACTGAACCCACTGAACCCACTGAACCCACTGAACCCACTGAACCCACTGAGCCCACTGAACCCACTGAACCCACTGAGCCCACTGAACCCACTGAACCCACTGAACCCACTGAACCCACTGAACCCACTGACCCACTGAACCCACTGAACCCACTGAACCCACTGAACCCACTGAACCCACTGAACCCCCACTGAACCCACTGAACCCACTGAACCCACTGAACCCACTGAACCCACTGAACCCACTGAGCCCACTGAACCCACTGAGCCCACTGAGCCCACTGAACAGTTCTCACTCAAACGGTCGGAGGAATTTTGTCATAATGTGGGTGTGAGGAGGACCAAAGATGCGGGACTCGGGGCAAGTTTAAGGGTGTCTCCTCCTACACCTCCTTCTACATCTCCTTCTACATCTCCTTCTACACCTCCTTCTACATCTCCTTCTACACCTCCTTCTACACTCCTTCTACATCTCCTTCTACACCTCCTTCTACATCTCCTTCTACATCTCCTTCTACACCTCCTTCTACATCTCCTTCTACACCTCCTTCTACACCTCCTTCTACACCTCCCTCTACATCTCCTTCTACACCTCCTTCTACATCTCCTCTACATCTCCTTCTACATCTCCTTCTACACCTCCCTCTACACCTCCTTCTACACCTCCTTCTACACCTCCCTCTACATCTCCTTCTACATCTCCCTCTACATCTCCTCTACATCTCCTTCTACATCTCCTCTACATCTCCTCTACATCTCCTTCTACATCTCCCTCTACATCTCCTTCTACACCTCCTTCTACACCTCCTTCTACATCTCCTTCTACACCTCCTTCTACACCTCCTTCTACACCTCCTTCTACATCTCCTTCTACACCTCCTTCTACACCTCCTTCTACACCTCCTTCTACATCTCCTTCTACACCTCCTTCTACACCTCCTTCTACATCTCCTTCTACATCCTCCTTCTACACCTCCTTTACACACCTCCTTCTACATCTCCTTCTACACCTCCTTCTACACCTCCTTCTACATCTCCTTCTACACCTCCTTCTACACCTCCTTCTACACCTCCTTCTACACCTCCTTCTACACCTCCTTCTACATCTCCTTCTACACCTCCTTCTACACCTCCTTCTACACCTCCTTCTACACCTCCTTCTACACCTCCTTCTACACCTCCTTCTACACCTCCTTCTACACCTCCTTCTACACCTCCTTCTACACCTCCTTCTACACCTCCTTCTACACCTCCTTCTACACCTCCTTCTACACATCTCCTTCTACATCTCCTTCTACTCTCCTTCTACACCTCCTTCTACACCTCCTTCTACACCTCCTTCTACACCTCCTTCTACACCTCCTTCTACACCTCCTTCTACACCTCCTTCTACACCTCCTTCTACACACACCTTCTACACCTCCTTCTACACCTCCTTCTACACCTCTTCTACACACCTCCTCTACACCTCCTTCTGCATCTCCTTCTACATCTCCTTCTACATCTCCTTCTACTCCTTCTACACCTCCTTCTACACCTCCTTCTACACCTCCTTCTACATCTCCTTCTACACCTCCTTCTACACCTCCTTCTACACCTCCTTCTACACCTCCTTCTACGGCTCCTCCTCCTTTAACCTTTAGTTCAGTCAAGACAAATCCAGGACTGAAACGATCCAGAAGATTCTAGTGAAGTTTAAAAAACACAGTGGAGCACTTACTTGGCCTGGAATGTTCCACAGTTTGGCATTAAATGTGCAGCTCCAAGGAGACAAGCTGGTCAGAGGTTAGATCTGTGGAGAGGCGTTTTTAAGTTTAGAAACAAACGAGAAACGGTAAAACATGTATAATCTTTAGTTGTAAAAACTCGACTTCAGCTGAAAAACTTTAAACATGTTCATCACCAAACCTCAGACAAAGCCTCTTCCTCGTCTCTTCTTGTGTTTGTGCTCAGAATCGAAAAAAACGCTGCTGAAGCTGCGGTTCGGCTCCACGACTCTCCAGATCGTGCTTTTTCAATTTGGTGCGGACTTAACTCCAGCAGATCTGTCCTCGCCGGCGCCGGAGTCGACCATCGCCACGGCCGGCGCCTCCACGTTTCCCATTTCACATCCACTTGGCCCGAAAACCAAAGCCAAATATGTGTGAACGAGTTTAACATCACGGGATCAGGACTGTTCCACACGAGTCTCACAGCGTCTGCGAAACTCTCAACAAACCACAAAGAAAATACTTCTCCAGCTCTGGTTTTACACTCCTCACTTATTTATGCATTTAGAACAACCTAATCATTCACAGTGATGAGTTTATAAGCACTTTTCATAACGTCGAGAGGCCACATGGGAGTTTAGCATCACAGATAACAAAGCTAATAGCAGCTAGCATGCTAATTCTGCGCAGTAAAACAAGATAATTGGATGCAGACAGCGACTTATAAACTGTACAGACTCTACTTCGCTCTGGAGGATAAGTCGCACCAGCCAAAAAATGCAGAATAATGAAGAAAAAAACATATATAAGTCGCATTTTTTGGGCGCTAGTGCTATGCTAACGTTCTTATAAGGCTTTGTATCTAAAACGAGGCAATATTTTCAGTAGGGTTGCACTTTCTCGGTTGCAGATAATGAAAAATGTACTGGATCAGATATCGACTTCCAAATATCGGTTCAGTCGATATCCAGGTTGAAAACTGTATTTTCTGGACGATGCGTCGCTCTGGAGTCGCACCAGCCAAAAAATGTAGAATAATTAAGTAAAAAACATATAGTCTTAACTTATAGTCCAGAAAATACAGTATATTTTGACCTGAAGAGCTGCTCAAATACATGGGGAAAAAAATTAAGAAATCTTTATTTGTACGGCCAGTAGGTGTCACTGTTTCATTTCTATAGCTTGAAAATATCTATACGAGACACATTTTGCTCAAATACATGGGGAAGAAAAAGAAATCTTTATTTGTACGGCCAGTAGGTGTCACTGTTCACGCACATTCTGTTTGCCTTGGCTCCAGAAAACACACTTCAACACTTTCTGAAGAGTCTGGTCACCGCTGAATCTCCCTAAATGTTCCTTTACAGATGGGCGTGATTGACAGGTGGATTAGCCAATCGGGGACAGGCAAATCAGAAATAATAAAGGAACAAATATCTCACAGAGGCTGGAAAACATGGCGGATTTCTGCAGAATCAACGAGCGACGCTTAAACTCTGTTAATCTGAGGTGAGAGAAATGTGATTTTATCTGTAAATCATGAGCGACCAATGAGCTCCTTTGAATCACACGCATCACTGAAATAAACAAAGCTGATTGGCCGATGATGTTTGACCGAGCTTCAGACAAAACTGAGGAAGTAGGGACCAAACTGAGCTCAATATTTACAAAAATAGAGAGATATGAGTCTGGATTTCCTGTAGTTTGGGATTAATAATCTAGAAACAGGGGCGTCAAACCCATTTTCAGCGAGGGCAAAATGATTCCCCTCAAAGGGCCGGACGTAATGTAAAATAAACGACTTTTTTAACTTGTTTATTGACTGTTTTTGTATGTATTCAGGTTACAGATATTACATGAATGAGCATCTCCGGATAAACTGACATTTTAAGGCAGACAAACCTTTTAATCCACCTTGTCATGGGCCACATAAAATGACACGGTGGGCCGCGTTTTGCCCGCGGGCCTTGAGTTTGACACGTGATCTAGAATATCTTCATGATCTCCATCTTTGGTCCTTCTTAGTTCTGCTTTTTTTCCGTTTTCTGAGGAGTCTGTGGAGGCAGCGCTCAAACCTCCAGCGTCTCGTTACTGTGAGGGGCTAATGATCTTGTGCCTTTAGTTGATAATTATAAACGAGCCTCCGTGACGTCGGCCTCACACCTTAAACCGAGCGAAGTCTGTGATTATAAGTGACGCACGATTCCAACTGGAAGCATGAAGAACTCCCGGACAATTAAACCAAGACGAGCTTCTGTTATATATTAGATTTAAATGGCCTTTCCCCAGCTTCACTTCTCCTCTCATCAAAAGACGTAATTATAACTTATATTTCACAAAAGGTTTTCCCCGAGTTTGACCCTGAAGGTTAAAGCGCTCGTCACAAACAGACCTGGAGTTTGTTGTTTTTTTTGTTCCATTCTCACATGTTCAACCCACAAACCCACCTGCAGATTTAGGCTGATTCTTCTCTCAAACTGAAAACACTCTGTTCCACCTTGTGATGTCATCGTGTGGCAATACAGGAAGTGCGCCACTGTGTTTTTAAACTCGACACACCTTCATTTCTAGAATCATTTGCATCATTTCTGTCCTGGAAATGCCCAATCTTCTACTGAACTAAAGCTACAAGCTTGAAAACTACCACTCGATGACATCACAAGGTGGAACGTCGCGTTTTGAGCTTTGGAGATGTTACAGACTAATAATAAAGTGTGACTCAAACATGTGAATGAAACAAAACACAACTCCAGGTCTCCATCTATCAAGGGGACAGATGGATACCTGTCTATATCTTCAAAACTCAAAATGCGCTGTTCCACCTCGTGATGTCATCAGGTGGTAATACAGGAAGTGCTCCGCTGTGTTTTTAAACTCCAAATACCGTCATTTCTAGAATCATTTGGATCATTTCAGTCCTTGGATTTCCAGTCGCTAAAGAACTAAAAGCGAAAGGCCGCGGTTCACTTGACAAACTACCACTTCATGACATCACAAGGTGGAACAGAGCATTTTGGGGTTTGGTGATAATGCCAGAATAATAATAAAGTGTGACTCAAACATGTGAATGAAACAAAACACGACTCCAGGTCTCTGTTTTTGACACGTTAACAGCTTTATAACGAGGATTAAAGCTACAAGAGTCAGTTTTGTGTCATTTGTCCTTTAAAGCCGCTGGGGCAGCTCATCGGGACGACCTCACCTGGAGCATCTGACCCCGAAGAACCCGGAGGAAACCCACCCAGACACAGGCAGAACATGCAAACTGTGCAACCCGGGAATCAAACCCAAAACCTTCTCGCTGTGAGGCTTCGAGCTCGAGCCCCGTGGAGGTAACTCTGGTGCTGTTACCTAGCAACCGCACTGTAAATGCAGATTGCAGAGCCGGATAGAATATTACTGACCTGATTCTGCCCCGCACACTTTCGCCTCTAAATGCTAAGTAGCTCTTTGGTTGTTTCGTTCGGTTTAAGCAGAAATCCCTTTAATTTAAAAGGAGAATTTGAGAAAAGTTTTGAACTAAAAGCTGATATAAAGTAGTTTGGTTTGTGTAAAATGTTTAATGTTCATGTGGCTAACAGGTCAACGCTGAAACAGTTAAAACGGCCCTGGGAGGCTCTGTGCACAGTATGAGCACGTTAGCTAGCTCACTGTATCATCTCAAAGCTAACAGTCACTTTTATTAAAATCAAAAAACATAAAATAAACAACCTATTAATATTCAAATTAATTAAACTAAACACTACATAATTATTTTTATTTGTAGAATACTTCAGTTTGTTGTGTTGTATTAATATTTATCATGCCTCAAAGTTAGCATTAGCGTTAGCATTGAGGCGCAAACATGTCTCAAACATCTCGTCCCCCGGTGAAGTGTTGATTTTATTTGTGTCGTGTTTAACATTTTGTCAGTGTCATCCACCCGCAGCTCCCCGTCCACTGTCTGACCCCCTAACCTCTGACCTCTGACCTCTGACCCCTGACCCAACCTCAACTCCCTATCCACCGCCTCATCTCTTAAATACAATAGACACAAAAGTGAAATAAAAACCCCAGGATCATGTAGAGGGTCAATACAAACATTTAAGACCAAAATGAGTCTGACAGCAGCAGTTGGAGCCAGAAGCGCACACGATCACTTCCTGTTTGGAACGCGGCGGCTAGCAGGTTAGCTACATCCATGTATATACATATAGACTATGGTGATGCGGCAAAAACCTCACAGAGATGCAGCTGGACAGGAAGTGGTGATGCTAACAGTGAGGTTTGCCGAGCGCTACGATGGCGCTGCGATGGCGACGCACACGGCAACTTCCAGAATAAGGTGAATTACTCAATGTTATACTGGAAATAATAAGCTGGGAATAAAGAGCTCATAAAAATCTGACATATTGATTTGTCTGTTTTAATTTGAGTGAAAACCAGACTCTCCGTTGAGACCTTTGGATCCAGGGCGACGTCTATTTCCGCTGTTTAACCCTCACGTTTACTTCTTTGGCTTTATCTCCTCATTGGTTCATTCATGCACATTATTAGCTTTTAAATAGAAGCCGACTGTCCTTTGCTTCGCCGTGGTCCCGCGGTAAACCGACAGGAACCACAGGGGACTTCTGGGTAGGCGATGTCGTCCCTGGAGAGGCTGAGTCAGATATTATTAAACGTTAATTATGATTCTGGTTTGAGCTAACGAGACTTTAAACATGGAGGATATGGTAATGTTAGCATGCAGGGACATGCCGCCCACTCGTGTTCAGGCTAACGGGGCTCTCACCTCGGAACGCAGAGTTTACAAGAAAAACAACACCGCAAACTGCACTGGGAGGAAAATAACAACCACTATAACACGAGAATTAATGTTTTAATAGTGCTCTCTCATTATTAAAGCTATAATTTGCAACTACGCAGTGAACCTTTACATGCACACGCCTTTAACGTCCTCTAGGGTTAATGAAAAACTCCAAAACTTGAACAGAAAGTTACGTTTTCTGAGTGAACCGCGGCACAATAGACTTGTCCCTGTGCCGTCATGCTAACACACAAAGACGCTAGCATAATTGAACCCGGATATAGCATGTTTTGTAATATTACTTTTGATTTATTGCTACGCTGCCACAATCTCTCGCGCCGCTATGCTAGCTTCAGTCTTGTGTGCGTGCCCTCCCGTGTTCCAAGCAATCAGAGCCAAACGGTGAAAATAATTGTAGATTTTGACTCTATTATTGCAGAAAATAGGAGTCATTTTTCACAGTCACGCGGGTATTCTTGGCTCAGACGTGGCTTGCTCTCGCGTACAGCTAGCATGTGTTAAGTTCTTCAGATGACGTGGTTTTCTCGTTCTTAGCTTCAGCCTTATTAAAAATCACACGTCTACGGCCTGGAAACTCGCACCTCTGCATTGAAGTGTCTCTGTGATGTCGCCGACTGAAGCTGGAGCAGTTATAATGAGGTTAAATGCACAGCGCTGTCAGAGCACAGACGCTAATTTGTTCATCCCGCTGCTGTTCATTCTTTAAACTATAGACTAGTGTAATCAAGGAAGAAACGTGACGATTATATGTAATTATGATTTTAAAGCATAGACTGTATAAAGAAGCAGACTTAAGTGAGTATAACATCACCCACAGTGTTCAGCTCCAGTCCAGTCATCGAGGTTAGCAATGTAGCAGCTAATTTGGAGTCAAAACCTGGACCATGAGTATCCTAGCAACCAAAGAGCCAATCAGGAGCGAGACTGTTGAAGGTAACGTGTCATCCCGCCCGCACCACTGGTTTAACAGGGAGCGGGTGCTTAGCAACGCTGTCAATCAAACCTGTTGCTAACGCTAACAGGAGCGACCTCGGGGAAAGAAGGACCTGATGTGTCTGTTATTAATGTTCATATGTTGATTTACAGACACAAAAAGTGGAATAAAAACCCGGACAGTCTGACAGCAGCAGGGACAGAGAGAGAGGACACAGTTTTTCAATAGAAAGTGAATTGGAGCC
Source organism: Periophthalmus modestus (assembly GCA_019594935.1). Classification (NCBI taxonomy): domain Eukaryota; kingdom Metazoa; phylum Chordata; class Actinopteri; order Gobiiformes; family Gobiidae; genus Periophthalmus; species Periophthalmus modestus. Next base: position 1,657,081 of record JAIEZT010001328.1, read on the forward strand.
ATAGTCGATGGAGCCGGACGTGTGCGCATGATCACTTCCTGTTTGGAACACGGCGGCTGCTAGCATGCTATGTTTTAAAGGTGCGCTGTGTAATTCTTTCTGTTTTTTTGCTTGTCTCCATTGGGATCTTGTCATAATAATCCACAATAAAATGTTCCACAGTCTGGCATTAAACATGGATTTTTGCCTAGAATATTCTACACGGTATTTAACTACGACGAATGATTCTACGGCTCAAAACACCTTGAAAAACCTGCGTTCTTACTGTGAGCGCAGCCTGATGACATCTGCTGGTCTGTGTCTATGGAGATACAAACATTTAACAAAGTGAGTGAAGTGTCTTGCCCAAGGACACAACAACAGTGTTCATTTGTGGGACCTGGAATTGCACTGCCAACCTGTGGGTCACTGCTAACTACTTAACCAGTGATGAGAGCAGGATTTGAACCACCAACCTTCAGATCACTGGGCAAACGCTCTACCAACTGAGCCACAGTGACGCCTTTAAATGTTTAATTTAATCTACAGAACAAAACGACACTGAACCAACTGGATCAAAAATAATTTCTCATCTTAAATCTTCATCTTAATGTCGCAGATTGTAACTTTAACCGTAAAAAAAAATAAATAAAAAATAACATTAAACATCACCACAGACACTGCTCCTCCTGTTTCACACAGACGTTTTCCTCTAACATGTATCTCCATGGAAACAAGCGACACCCCCAGGCCTAGTGACAGGTCAGATCTGTGGAGAGGAGCTGTAACTGTTTAATAAATGCACAATAGATTCTACTGTATGTTTAATGCTATATTGTGGGACATTCCAGACAAAGCAAAGCGACCAGAAAAAGGTCAGTGGTTCAATCCCCACTCGGACCAGATACTGTTTTTGGCACATCTCCCACCTCGTCTGTGAGGGTGAAGTGTGAAGATTGAACTGTTGGTGGCGCTTTAGGGGCAAAAGCAGCAGATTTGTGTTTTGTTTCATTCTCACATGTTTATTATTAGTCTGTAACATCTCCACAGCTCAAAACGCTCTGTTCCACCTTGTGATGTCACAAAGTGGTAGTTTTCACGTTAACTTCTTTTCTTTTTACCTTTACTTCAGCAGAGATCAGCAAATCCAGAAGCTGAAATGATTCTAGTGAAGGTGTGTGGAGTTTAAAAACAGTTCCTGTATGACCACTTGATGACATCACAAGGTGGAATGGAGTGTTTTCAGTTTGAGAGAAGAAGAACTGACCTTAAATCTGCAGAGTTTGAGTGTTAAACATGTGAGAATGAAACAAAAAAACACAACTCCAGGTCTGTTTGCGACGAGGAAACATTAGAACATAGATCAGAAAAAGCGTAAATTGACAGAAATGATCGATAACTTTCCTAAAATAAAATCTACAAAACATAATCCAAACTACTCAATAATCCTGTGAAGTCGTTTGAACTCGAGCTCTTTGTAAAACCCTCTTTCGCTGTTGGGAGTCTGACTTTCGGACATGTGTTTAATCACTCGAGCGTTCCATACGAGCCCCAAAATTAGCGACTTGTCCACGTGCGGTTGCCATGGCGAACATCGTTGGTTTGTTTGCGTTTGTTAGCGGCGTAAATCCCTCCGGCTGTGGCGAAAGACGAGAGCGACGGTGCATCTCGATGTCTTACTTTTGTTACAGCCACAGCAGTAAGTCTCTGCTCCTCTGCACCTGCCGGGAGTCGGACTCTTTCAGACCGACGGCGTCTCGCGCAGCATCGTTGTTTTGTTGTCGTCTAAACCGCCTTTTATCTGTCTGAGTCTGATTTTGATCACTGTATTTTTTCAAACGTTTGTTGCAAAAGCCAAAATCCTGCCACAAAATCAGCCAGATATAAAACAGGGAGATTTTCCAGTTTGGTGCAGGAAAAATACTGAGGCAAGTGAAGCTGATGGTTCAACAAGTGACACTGAACTTTCAGGAAGTGTTCTTCAGATCACATTCTTAAAGATTTGATCCGATACTGATACTTGGTCTTATCGTACTCGCCAATACCGATACCAGTCTGATACCACAGTGTGTGAAGCTGATGAAGTAAAGTAAAGCTGTGTTCAGACCAAGGCGTCAAAAATGTGTTGGACGCCTCTAGTTGGACTTTGGCATTTGAGGCACACGCCGCCGAAGTGTCCAGAGTGATGTCCAAGGAGTTGTCCAGAGGCGTCCTCCAGAGCGTTGTCCAAGATGTTGTCCAAGATGTTGTCCAAGGCGTTGTCCAAGGCGTTTTCCAGAGTGTCGTCAAGGGCGTCAAGGGCGTTGTCCAGGTTGTCCAGGGTCCTCCAGATTGTCCACCTTTAGATGTTTTGTTTTCTCTGTGTCTTTGTGAAGCTGCAGACCAGGTTGAGAGACTGGCTTTAGTGGATTTATTGCATAAAACCCGTCAGTGGAGGCGATCGGCTCAGCGGAGGCGTGTGTAGGTGTGTAGCCTTTATGCTAGCCTTTATCGTAGCCGGTGCACCCAATATAATTAAGTTGCCACAAGTTTGTCTCAAAGTTGAAACACAAATGTCTTTTCGGTCATTATCAGTGTGTGAAGTGTCTGCAGAGCTCCACAGTCTGCATTTAACCTGCTCTGGACGTTAGCGTTAGCATTAGCATTAGCCACAGGCGTCACATCTACGGGTCTGATTCTGGAAAATACAAAGCCGTAGTTTGGTCTCTGATACTTTTAAGTTTTCAGCAGCTGATGATGCTTTTTTAAAACTGCTGCACTTTCGGAGGGATTCGCTCTGGACGAGGAAACACTGAAGCCCAGAGTGTTTCCTGATGAACACGATCAAGTGATATTATAAAAATCTAACACATTCAAGTTTAAATATTTTATTTTTAAATCAAATGCAAACTTTGTAAAAACACCACAAGTCGTAATAAAAATACTGACACTATTATGACTATGACTCTGTGTTTCTGGTGCTTTTCCTGGAATGACATTACAAAAAACCTGTCAAAAACCTGCGCTCTTACAGTGAACAGGCTCGCCTCTCCACAGAGCTCACCTGTAGTTGCTCCTGTTTGCATCACCTCCATTTACAAAGATAAATAACTGTGAACTTTCAAACTGATGGTAAATGATAAAAGGTCACATTTTAGTTACATGGTGAACCTTTCATACATTTAATACTTACATAGTGAGAGGGGATTGGTTGAAAAATGAAGACGGCCGGCTGTGATTGGCTGACAGTGACAGGAAACAGGAACAAAGTGGTGAAACTCTGAGGTCAGACTGGATTTACAGCTCAACTTCTCCCTTAAAGACGTCGCTACAGCCGCTCTGTACTTCACTGCAGGCTCTTTAGAACATCTAGTGTCCTTTCCATCCTCCCTGTACCTCTGTTATCACCTCCCCTCTGTCCCGAAGGCGTCTGTGTGTGCGTCTGTGTGTGTTTGTGTGTGTTTGTGCGTTTGTGTGTGTGTGTGTGTGATACCATCCACTGTAGAAGGATGAGCTTGTCACTGTGTAAACCATCTGCATTCATCATGGCTTATCTCGGGCCCCTGCAGCAGCCTTCGCCATCACCGCGGAGATGACGACTTTGGGCCCGCGGCGGGAGGGTCAAGGTCTGAAGCAATATACACACAGCACAACGAGAGCGTTATTTTTGTCCATTTTTCCACGTTCTGGTGTTGCACTGTAACAAAAAACAACCCAAAAACAAACATCTAATTATGTTTTTCACAAACTTGATGTGAGTCATTTATCTGCGCTCGTGAGGGTTACAGTCAGGTTTGTGGAGATGCAAGCGCACAGTAAGGACACATGTTTTTCAGTGCTATAAACTCAACCAAAATGAAAAAACATGGTTGTATAATGTGCCGCTTGTCTCTGTTTTCTTGCTGCACTTGTCACTAAACAAAGTCACACACTGGAAACGCTGATGCACGAAAATGGAACAATATGGGTTTTTGAGGCATCGCCATGGCAACACCGTGCAAAATACAAACTTGGCCCCGCTGACTTTTTTGATGGAGACGAGCTCAAGAGTCACTGTGCCAAATTTCACATTCTTCAGTGAAACCAATAAGTTGTTATTAGACTTTGAAATGTGCGAAAATCAGGAAATTGACCCATTAGGATAACATGGGGTCTTTCGCGCATCGCCGTGGCAACCCAGTGAAAGATATGACATGGGTCTGATTGACTTTTTTGATCGGGATGACACGAAGAGTCATCGTGCCAAATTTCACATTATTCCATGAAACTAATATTTTTCTCATGAATGGGACATTTTGTGATCAGCCCCATTAGGATAACATGGGCAGTTTGGCGCATCGTCATGGCAACACGGGGCAAAAAACGACATGGGTCTGATTGACTTTATTGATTGGGACGACTCAATGGAATTTTGTGGTAAATTTCGTAACATTTGGGAAAACTAAATTCTCGTCCCTCCATTTACAAAAGTATAAGTGATTCTGAAGGTTTAAAACAGTGATTTAAATTTAAGAATCAGACTTTTTACATAAACAGGAGCAAATTTTGACTTTTGACAATTGAAAAACTTGAAAAAATGATTAAACTGATCCCTCTGCTCAAATATTCCAAATTAAATCAATATAATTTCATCAAATCAAGTGAAAATCTAAATTATTCACTTTAATTAAATGGAAAAAGGTGAAGGAAAAATGTATTTTTGGAGCGTAGCCCAATAAACTCAAAATAAATATTCTGAATTAAATTAACATAATTTAAACGGCTCAAGTTAAAATCTAAATTCACTTTGGATTAACATAAAATAATTAAATGGAAAAAGGTGAAAGTAAATTATATTTCGGAGAGTGGCCCGATCACCTCGAAATGAACATCTTAAACACATATAATTAGACAGATTTAAAGTCTCGTGTGAGTTTGTCCAGAGACGCTTCACTGGCCGAGCTCGTCCGTCTGAAACCGGCGCCAGCAGCGTCTCCCGGGACAACGGGAAATTAAACCCAAACATAAACAGGTTTAAGTGCCTTGCTCAAGGGCTCAGGGTAATTAATTGTTGAGATGAGAGTGAAGAGGAAGCGGCTTAATCGTGTTTTAGGCTCGAGGTGTTTGCCTCAAATGTGACGAGAATATTAAGAAGATCAGAGTCAGGACCTGGATTTAACAGAGTTTAGTCCCGGTTTAGTCCTGGTTTAGTCCTGGTTTAGTCCTGGTTTAGACCTGGTTTAGTCCTGGTTTAGTCCCGGTTTAGTCCTGGTTTAGACCTGGTTTAGTCCTGGTTTAGTCCACGTTTAGTCCTGGTTTAGACCTGGTTTAGTCCACGTTTAGTCCTGGTTTAGACCTGGTTTAGTCCACGTTTAGTCCTGGTTTAGACCTGGTTTAGTCCACGTTTAGTCCTGGTTTAGACCTGGTTTAGTCCACGTTTAGTCTCAGTTTAGCCTTATAGTACTTCAGCCCTGTACCTCTGTACTTTAGCCGTGTACTCCTGTACTTCAGCCCTGTACTCCTGTACTTCAGCCCTGTACCTCTGTACTTTAGCCGTGTACTCCTGTACTTTAGCCGTGTGCTCCTGTACTTCAGCCCTGTACTCCTGTACTTCAGCCGTGTACTCCTGTACTTTAGCCCTGTACTTTAGGCCTGTACTTCTGTACTTCAGCCCTGTACTCCTGTACTTTAGCCGTGTACTCCTGTACTTCAGCCCTGTACTCCAGTACTTTAGCCCTGTACTTCTGTACTTCAGCCGTGTACTCTGTACTTCAGCCCTGTACTCCTGTACTTCAGCCCTGTACTCCTGTACTTCAGCCCTGTACTCCTGTACTTTAGTCGTGTACTGTTGCACTTGATCCGTTCCTGTGGCTGGTTTTAAACTCGTACTTGAGAGTCGTGTAGGACACACTCGGGAGGAGGCGTGTTTCCGTCTCTCGTGAGGCGCTGAGGCGGGGTCTGTTTTTTCTGATGCATGAATACATCTGAGAGTGTCTGCGACGAGGCCGAGCAGGTGCAGAACATCACGAGACGTTTGGCTCCAACAAAATGAGCCGAACGAACCAGAGAAGTCACTTTACCAGAGCCGTCGTCCTCCATTTGGGACCTGCATATTTCATGAAGTACTAGAAATACTTTTTAACCGATCGGCCACGTTCACAACAGCTTTGAGTGTTTTTCAACAACAATATGATTAAAAATGTATTTCCTGTTTTGTTGCAGTAAACACAGAACAGCAGGACTCAGAGAGTATTTAGTTTAAATAGACGATACTCGATACTGATTCTGATACTGCGATGATAAAAAACACTCTTTCTTTACACAATATACTGTGATTTTCCACATTAAACAGTAGAACGTTGTTTTCTTCTCCCGTGTGTTTTATGTCTGTGAAGCTGCGACGATAGAGGCTCCTGGACATGAGCCGCAGGTTTTTATGTTGTACACAGATATTTACAGAGGTTTTTGTGAGTTTTAATTTAAGACACACTTTTTGTGACACACATGACCTGAGTCACATGACCCGAGTCACATGACCCGAGTCACATGACCCGAGTCACATGACCCGAGTCACATGATCCGAGCTGTGTCTGAATCTCTGTGAATGTCTCTATAGAGTCCTTCAAGAGTTATGGGAGTGAGTGAGGGGTCAGAGGTCAGGGGCTGTGGAGTGAGTGAGGGGTCAGAGGTCAGGGGCTGGGTGGGACATCCCTTCCCTTTCCACTTCCTGAATCAGGGCCTCCATGTCCCGCAGCGTTCAACGACTTCTCGGTGTTTTTTCTACAGTTTGAGGTGGTCGTCGTGGTTACAACAGAGAACGACAGATATCGATCCCGATTCAAATGAACCGAGACGAGAGCGAAGAGGAAGTGGTTTAATCAGGTTTGTGCTCACGGCTCCACAAATGTGCCCAGAATGTTAAAAACATCAATTAGTTACAGCAAATTTAACACTGATTTTACATAGTTCAGTCCTGGTTTAGCCCTGCTTTAGTCCTGGTTCGGTCCTGGTTCGGTCGGTCTTTCGGTCTTGGTTCAGTCTTTGGTCTGGGTTTTAGTCTGGTTTAGTTCTGGTTTAGTCCCGTTTAGTCCTGGTTTAGTCCTGTTTTAGTCCCGGTTTAGTCCCGGTTTAGTCCCGGTTTAGTCCTGGTTTAGTCCTCTTTTAGTCCTGGTTTAGTCCTGGTTTAGTCCTGGTTTAGTCCTGGTTTAGTCCCGGTTTAGTCCTGGTTTAGTCCTGGTTCAGTTCTGCTGTTGTCCTCACAGTACAGAATGAGTAGCTCTGATATTTGATCAGTTTCTTCATATTTACTCTGGAGTTTGTTGTTTGCAGATACAGTATGTTCTCTGGTTCTCTGGTGGTTTTATTGTCACACGTCTGACAAAAAACAAAACACCGTTGGCTTCAAACTTTATTAAAGGTTCATTTTACACTATTTTCTGATCTGTTCTAATGTTTCCTCGTCACAAACAGACCTGGAGTCGTGTTTTTTTGTTTCATTCTCACATGTTTAACACAAACCTGCAGATTTAGGCCTGTGGTAAATAAATCTCACAGTTTTACATCAGTGAAGTGACAGTAGAAGAAGAAAAGGACAAAAATACAGGAAGTAGCTCTGAATTCAAAATGGCCGCCGGAAATTCCACTCAAAATGACAAAAAGACGAGTGTGGCAGTTTAAACCTTCATTTAACAAAACAAAGGTGACACATATCGGCCCGTTTTTACATTACTGTTGCTATAGGTAACAGCTACAGCCTGAACTCCACCAGAAAAGTTACACAGTGTAGCTTTAAGTCTTTATTCGTGATGGTTAAAGGAGCTGTATTATGTCACAAACAGACCTGGAGTGGTGTTTTTTTTGTTTCATTCTCACATGTTTAACACAAACAAACTCTGCAGATTTAGGCTGAGTTCTTCTCTCAACTGAAAAAACACACTGTTCCACCTTGTGATGTCATCATGTGGTGATACAGGAAGTGCTCCACTGTGTTTTTAAACTCCACACACCTTCATTTCTAGAGTCATTTGGATCATTTCAGCTTCTGGAGTTGCCACTTATCTCGACTGAGCTAAAAGTAAAAGCAGATGTTCACTTTGAAAACTACCACTTGATGACATCACAAGGTGGAACAGAGCGTTTTGGGCTTTGGAGATGTTACAGACTAATAATAAACATGTGTAAATGAAACAAAACTCAACTCCAGGTCTGTTTTTGAGGCGGTAACAGCATTAGAACATGACCTAACGCTCAGAAGAGTCAGTTTTGTGTAATATTGGCCGTTTTAAACCTGAAAAATCGATACTTTATGTAACTTTCTGGCCGGTATGACGCTATGTGAAATATTCTGCGCTTGTATCCGTGCACTATGCCACTTTATCGACAGACTCCGGTGTAGTGCTCGTCGATACCAGCAGCACGAGTATCTCACACAGTCCCAACATGGAGTATTGACACATGTTGATGCGGCGGCCGGCCTTTAAACAGACTTACACATGAATCTTTAACAAAGGAATCCATCACTCTCTGATCTATTATTCAGGCCTGTTTGATAATGCATTCTGTGTATCTCCCTTTTTCATACAACTGCCTCTATAATATATTCATGGGAGAGTTGAAAAGTGCAATCATTTGGAAAAAGGCTGAGCATAAGTGAAGTGTGGGCAGAAGAGTGTTTTTTTAAAGGGCCCGTATGACGCTTTTCTCTGAACTCTGTCCTAATGTTGTTTCCTCGTCACAAACAGACCTGGAGTTGAGTTTTTGTTTCATTCACACATGTTTAACACATACACCCTGCAGAGTCGGGTCGTGTGTTTCACCTTTGGGCTTCAGAAACGTCGCACTTACACATTACAACATCACCTCAAACCGATAAGTTGCACTGAATTCACAATTAAGAGTCGGAAACTAAGCAGATACTGTCAAAAAGTAAAAAGATGCCAAACAAAATGCCTCCAAAATGACTCTGTGTGAGCTTAAACGTCTGTCCAATAAACCGCACGATGTCGCCTTTTCATATAAAACACAACCAGACAATAAAAAAACAAACTATTCTTTGAAAATAAAGTAAATAGATCATTTGCATTTTTGACAATAGTTATACAACAGCAAAAAACTGAAAATGTGGCGCTGCTGAGACTGAACAAACTTATTATTAACATTCTAAACTCATGTTTTCACTGTGGAGCTCCGTCTCCCTGCGCGTCGCTGAGCTGCAGGTCACTCCAGAGTCTCCAAACGTTTTTAAATACGCCGTCGCTTTAAGTGTCCAGCCGTCAAACAACAGAACGACCTGCAGCGTTTCTCAGAGGCTGTGAGTCACGGGGACGGTTCATAGTCGCTCGTCTGAGGAACAAAACTTTTCTTGCTGAGACAGGTTAGCCAGCGCAGAGCCGACCTCTTCTCATAATATCCAGTTTTTCGTGAAAGGCCCGTCTTGAAATGACGTGGAAAATATATCTAAACTAGATCAATCTCTTCTTCTCCTTTGGCAAATATGGGTTAAAAATACAGCAAAAACAAACCTCATCCTCTAGAGCTCTCGTCCAATCACAGCACACCGACGTGTCCAGTTGGTGCAGGACCGTCTCACTGACCCTGAAGTGCAGAATCGAGACCTGACTGTCCATTGAATCTGTCCATTTGTGTCTTACAGCGGACGGGGCCTGCTCTGTTTATTCTGAAGGCCCCAGGAAAATTGAAATCTGCCCGACAGCACAAAAGCTGAAATATGATTGGATAAAACCTCTACCACAATAAACAACATTGAAAGTCACTCAACGAAGTGGAAAAAATATGACATAAAGAGAACAGGGAATATTTTTGTTCACATATTTATGAAAATTCACTTTTCTGAGCGTGTTCAGACCAGCAGAGACGGCCCTGTGGCCCTGACAGCCCACCACTGGTTTTACATCAGTTAAGTGGCAGTTTGTGGGAAAAGTAGAAGAAAAAAAGTACAAAAATACAGGAAGTAGCTCTGAGTTCAAAATGACAAAAAGACCAGTTTAAACCTTCACTTAACAAAACTACAGTGTTATCATGTATTTTTATTAGTCCAATCATAGCATTTGTGTTTTTTAGATGAGGTTTGGCCCTTGTTAATGTTATGGTTGCTAGGGGCAACAGCGCGGACCTGCCCTACATCAGAAAAGTTACATAGTGTTACACTCACAGAGATCAGGCTCTTCTGTTGCGTCATAGAAATAAATAAATTTGGACTTGAAGAGACAGACCTTCAGGACTGAGCTGTAATGAATAGTTTATTGAATAGACAATGACCTGCTGGAGGCGCTGTCCAGGGTCTGTGCTTTTGTAACACACGAGAAACACCCAGTCTGAGCTGCAGGAGGTGTCTGGGGAGAGGGAAGCAGGAAGCGTACTTGTCCTCTGCGTGGCCCTGAGCCTTTTGAGACGAGGGAAAGAAATCTTCAGCAACAATTTGGTCTGTTTCAACTATAGAGTAAAGAAGAGTGAGGACGAAATCACAACCAACACAAACTGAACAACCGAACAACTGAACAACCGAACAACTGAACAACCGCACAACCGCACAACTGAACAACTAAACAACTGAACAACCGCACAACTGAACAACTGAACAACCGAACAACCACACAACCGAACAACTGAACAACCGCACAACCGAACAACCGCACAACCGCACAACCGAACAACCGTACAACTGAACAACACACACACCTGTACAACCGAACACTGAACACACCGTACAAACCAAACAACCGCACAACTGCACAACCGCACAACCGCACAACTGCACAACCCCAACAACCGCACAACCGAACAACCCGAACAACACACACAACCGCACAGGACCACACAACCGAAGACGACAAGACAACACAACAACACCCACAACCGAAGAAAGTTCAACCAAACTTTGAACTCTTCTCACAACTGACACCACAGGCTCAGAAATATAAATGACACGTGTGTGAACAACCGACCAACCTCTGGTCCGAAAAAAGGCGCCTGATTTGCAAAATTGTATTAACCGAACAACGTCTTGACTTACGGACACAAAATCTGCACAACCGAAAACACACAGAAAAACACGAACTGAGACGACAGGAGAAAGGTTCATTCACTTTTCCCTCTTCTCCTCTGACTCCAGCACAGACTCTTCATTTCTAGAATCATTTGGATCATTTCAGCTTTTGGAGTCGTTAATCTACAACTGAACGGACAAAAAAGGAGCTGGATCACGTCAGCTTCTGGAGTCGATAATCTACAACTGAACTAAAGGTAAAAGAGCATGTGGAGCTTTGGAGATGTTACAGACTCATAATAAAGTGTTACTCAAACATGTGCAGGTCTGTTTTTGAGCAGGGAACAGTGTTAGAACATGACTTAAATCTCAAAAGAGTCCATTACAAGCACATTTTACACTGGTATTTCAGCAAATTTCACGTGATACTTTTACCTCTGTATCTGTACTTTTACTTAAATAACACCAGTACTTCCTCCACGGCTGCTCTATTTAAATAAAAACAAAAGTAAAACCCACACTCCACAAATCAGTGCTGTGTTCTGGCTCTTGTGGCTGAATTATACATAAAGGCGTTGGAGTGCAGCGGCTCATCTGGAGGCTCTGGTCTGAGTCTGTCTTTTGTTGCATGTTTGGTTTTATTATTCAAAGAGAATGACTAAAGGGGAGTTTTTTTTCCACCGTCCAGTCTGTGACTCATGTGCTTATTTATGAAGTTGTACCAAAAGTGTGTATAATGTTTAAAACAGAAGGAGTGAGATGTGGTGGAGAGGAGTGATCCAAACAAACCGCCAGCAACGTTTTAATACTTCAACAAGTCTACAAAAGAAAACAGGAGGAGAACAATGTCACGTTCTTCTTATTTGGACTTTAAAGGAGCGAGTCTAGAACCTGGAGAATAATCACGTTTTTATACAGCACTTTTCCACCTTCAAAGCATTTTACATCAACGAACCATCACCTCATATAAAGGGACAGAGCTGATCTGCTGTGTCCCGAACAGGAAGTGATCATGAGCTTTCACTGACTCCAATTCACTTTCTATTGAAAAAAGAGGTGTTTTTTGAGTTATTTTGAGTTGTTTTATTTATTCATTTTTCTTTCTGTTGATTGATTTTGCTGTCAGACTCGTAAAATTTTGAGTTTGTTGTTGTTTTTTTTTGTTGTTGTTTTTTTTAGTTTTTTTTATTATTTTGCGTTGAGAATTTTTTGCTGCTGTCAGACTCATTTTGGTCTTAAATGTTCGTATTAACCTCTACATAATCCTGGGGTTAATTTTTTTTTTTTTTGTTATTTTGATTTTTTTGTTTGCTGTTTTAGTTATTTTGAGTTGTGTTATTTATTTATTTATTTTGACATTTGATTTTTGGTTTTTTGTTTGTTTTTTGTTATTTTTACTTTTTTTTTAGTGTTTCTTTTTTTGTTATTTTGAGTTGTGTTATTAATTAATTAATTTATTTATTTTGACATTTGATTTTTGTTTTTTTGTTTTTTTGTTTTATTTTTAAATTTTTACTTTTTTTTAGGGTTTTTTTTTGTGTTTCTTTTTTTGTTATTTTGAGTTGTGGATTTTTTGTCTTTTGAAAAACTGTAACTGCTGCTGTCAGACTCGTCATTTTGGTCTTAAATGTTCAGTTATCAGTTATTTTAAGTTTTTTGGGTTTTTTTTGTCTGTGGTGTTTTTTGAGTTATTTTATTTTTGAGTTGTTTTATTTATTCATTTTTATTTTTTTTGTTATTTTGACAGTTGATGTTTGTTATAATTTTTTTTTTTTTGTGTTTTGGAGGGTTTTTTTTGTTTTTTTTTATTTTTTTATTTTGCATTGAGAATTATTTGTCTTTTGTAAAAACTGCCCCTCTCTCTTTACCTGCTGCTGTCAGACTCGTCATTTTGGTCTTAAATGTTCAGCTCTCGCTCCTGATTGGCTCTTTGGTTGCTATGATACTCACGGTAGGATTTCCAAATAAGGAGCTCGACGCAAAATTCGCCGCTGTACCTGCTCCAGCCTCGATGAGCTTCACTTGGAGCTGAAGCTGTGGTGACGTCGCACTCACACACACCAGAGCACACAGACACTGGGGGTGGGTTAAGTGTCTTGCCCAAGGACACAACAACAGCGTTCATCTCAGCGGATTCAGATCAGCTCTACCAACTGAGCCACTGTCACTTCACCTGAGACTGAAGCACAAAAATCCACCTCACAGCAACAAACCAAACTCCGTCTGCGCACCACACGCCCAGAATCAAAATATTTTCCATTTCAATAAACCTGTTTTTTCAAATACTAGTTCCACGATAGAGAACAAATTGAATCGTTTCATTCCTCAAAACAGTGCAGCACAACGCCCACTCGAGCCGCCGCCGCCGCCGCCTCGTCTCCGCCGCTGTTTATAAAGTTATCCCCCCAAATAAAAGAAAAAATGTAAAAAAAAAAAACCTCCAGGATTACGCCTCCTTCTCCAGTAAAAACCTTGTACAAGACGAGCAGAACCGAAAGCTTAGAAATCACTTTTCTCGCTGCGACTCTCCCTCGAGCTTCTGCAGCGAACTCGCAAAAGAAGCAAATCAATTTCACCCCTTCTCCTCGTTTAGCCACTTCCTCGTCTCAACGAAACGCCACCTCACTGCGGGGAGCCGTGGAAAAACGGGAGAGCTGATTTATTTCCGAGCTGGGATAGAACAATTAAAATTCATTTAGCAGTAATTATGGCAAATTAAATTAACACAGCGCTCCGAGGGAAGTATGAAGCATGTATGTAATTGAAATATTCAGAATGGTAATGGCTCTTACAATTAAATGTGCATTAGTGAGGTGCGCAGATCGATCGGGGCTAATCTGCTTCAGCGCTGACGAGTTTGGCCGGTGTTGAAATTTCACAGACACAAATTACGGCTCCGACCAATTTCAGAAAGTGTGAAATCAAATGAAAACAAATTATTTAAATTTTATTCTGAAAAATACCGGAGCTTGTTCTGCCCCGAAAAACCTGCACAAACGTCTCATCTACAAGGCAAAAGACTCAAGAAGACACAGAATATTAATGTGAAGGAGGAAGGGCTCGCCGCTCCACAGACCTGACCTGTCCGTGTGTGAATATATGTTTGTTTATTTCAGTTCTGGTTAAACGTCAGGTGCCTCTGGTGAAGCGTTCGCCCACAAACCAGGAGCTCGCCGGTTCACTGATGTTCTTTTCTTCAGTGATGAGGCTGAATGTGAAAAGCTTTAAAAACGGCTGCGACGATTCATCAGGATAATAGTGAGCAGCTGAGTCTCTGCAGGAGGTGGAGGTGGTGGAGGTGGTGGACGTGGTGGAGGTGGTGGAGGAGGTGGAGGAGGTGGAGTGGTGGAGGTGGAGGTGGTGGAGGTGGTGGTGGGAGATGTGGAGGTGGTGGAGGTGGTGGAGGTGGTGGGGTGGGGGTGGTGGTGCAGGAGGTGGAGGTGGTGGAGGTGGTGGGGGGTGGTGCAGGAGGTGGAGGTGGTGGTGGTGGAGGTGGTGGACGTGGTGGAGGTGGTGGAGGTGGTGGAGGTGGTGGGGGTGGTGGTGCAGGAGTGGAGTGGTGCAGGTGGTGGAGGTGGTGCGGGTGGTGGAGGTGGTGGAAGTGGTGGGGGTGGTGGAGGTGGTGGGGGTGGTGGAGGTGGTGGAGGTGGTGCAGGAGGTGGAGGTGGTGGAGGTGGTGTTGAGGGGAGGAGGTGGTGGTCCCTGCCTCAAGTGGAGGAGTTCACGTCTCTCGGGGTTTTGAGGGGAGGATGGAGCGTGAGATTGACAGGTGCAGTCAATCTATGTTCCTACAGTCACCTACAGTCCCTGGTTTAGACCTGGTTTAGTCCTGGTTTAGTCTCAGTTTAGTCCTGGTTTAGTCCCGGTTTAGTCCTGGTTTAGTCTCAGTTTAGTCCTGGTTTAGGTCCGGTTTAGTCCTGGTTTAGTCTCAGTTTAGTCCTGGTTTAGTCTCAGTTTAGTCCTGGTTTAGTCTCAGTTTAGTCCTGGTTTATTCCTGGTTTAGTCTCAGTTTAGTCCTGGTTTAGTCCTGGTTTAGTCTCAGTTTAGTCCTGGTTTAGTCTCAGTTTAGTCCTGGTTTAGTCTCAGTTTAGTCCTGGTTTATTCCTGGTTTAGTCTCAGTTTAGTCCTGGTTTAGTCTGGTTTAGCAGTTTAGTCCTGGTTGACTCTAGCGTGGGGAGTCCCGGTTTAGTCCCGGTTTAGTCTCAGTTTAGTCCTGGTTTGGTCCTGGTTTAATCCCGGTTTAGTCCTTACTAGTCTTACTGTGGAACACTCGAGGCAAAGTGATCACATCTGCGTGGGGATGATCAGGCGGTGCACCCTGACGAGAAAAGTTCCATCGTGCAGAAATGACAAACGAGCAGCACGTTTCCTGAGTCTCTGAGGACGAGGAGCACTGAGGAGGTGAAGTGTCGGGGGTGTGGGGGGTTATTTCCTCCTGTCTGCAGAGTTTACACTGACACACTGAGGTGACGTCTCCACTTATGTCACATGTTTGAGTGATTCACACGTGTAACTGAAGAGCCACTTATGTGACTTATGTTTGTTCTATAACAGTATGATCTATAGAACTAATGCACTTTTTCACTTTTTCACTGTGTATGTGGTGTTTTTCTTTACATTTTTCCTTTATTTTCTGTTTATTTTTACATAAAACCCAATGACAGCACTTGGGCTTTTCGCCTCCTTCAAAATACAATATAAAAGTTCGTCACATTATTAAATTGCGATTGCGTCACCAACATGTCCAGTGTCTTTTTTCCGTTTTTGTGAAGCAGTTTTGTTGCGGCTCGTCCTTAGCCTTACGTGTCATGTGATCTGGTATGAAATGTTCCAGTATAAATCATTAATGAACAGCTGGGGAATTCTGGGAGTTTTTGAAATAATCCCTTGACTCTTTCAATCCATGTACCATTTAGTGTATGCAGATTTGCAGCTTGCACGTTACTAAAATGTAAAAAAAATAAATAAATAAAAAAATAAAAAATACATATACTGTTTTATAATAATAATAATAATAATAATAATAATAATAAAAATAATAATAATACATTTTATTTATAATGCACTCTCTTCCATAGAATCCATAGAACTTTAAACCAACACTAAATTGCTAAATGCTAAAAAAAAAAAACCATCAACAATAAGCTTTTCCACATAAAAAGGTCTTTAGATTAGCTTTGAAAAAAAAAAGTCCAGGCTCTATGTGGCTCTGGGCAGGGAGGTAATTCCAGAGTCATAGTGCAAAATTTACTTTTATTTGCATTCAATGACAATGGCAGAGGGAGCACAGCATCATCCTCTGCATAGAAATGTATGTGAATTTCTCTTAAATTGCAACCACTGGAATTAATAAATATAGAAAAAGTAGCGGGCCCAGTATTGAGCCTTGGTGCACCCCTTTACTTAATGTTAGAAAATCTGATTTAAAACCATCAGCTGCTACTGCCTGGGTTCAGTCTGAAAGATAATTTTGGAAACAATCTCATGTAGAATTGTCTCTGCTTCAGACACTTCAGGACGACTCTTTAGTGTAAACTCTGTAAATTTGCTGCGTTATGTTTAAGTTTGTGCTGCCTCCAGTGTCCTCTGCAATGCAAGTAGTTGGTGACATCACAAAAGACTGCCCTGATCACAGCCATTATCTTCTTAAAATTGCATGACATGGCAACATGACGCATAGAAATAAAGTTACCTGGGATCCAGACCACACACCGAGTCACTGGTGAATCTCCAAGAGTTCAGAGTTCAAATAGGCGTGATTGACAGGTGGATGAGCCAATCAGAGACCTGCATGATCCGCCTTTATCAAAACAAAATGGCTGCTTCTGAGGAAAAAGCAAAAAATCTCACAGGAGGCTGAAAAACAGGGCGGATTTTGGCAGAATAAATGAGCGAGACACAAAACTCTGTTCAAAATGAAGAGTGACCAATGAGCTCCTTTGATTCACGTGTCACTGATATAAACGAATCTGATTGGTCGATCATGTTTGGTTCTGACGAAGGGAGCAGTGACCAGACTGAGCTGCCTCTTTATCAAATCTACAGAGATTTCAGCTAAAGCCAAAAGAGTTAAACATGTGACGAGACGTGTGACGAATCACAGTCATTATAAAACACATTTGTAAAAGCGGCGTCCATTTTGTCTCGCAGTCACATGATCACTTCATCACGCCGTTTGTCATTTTCTATACGTCCAACTCATTTGTCAAAACCATTACCGCAGTTATGCTAACATCTGCTGCGTCTTTACAACAACAAAAAGTAATTTGTACCAATGATCCTTGGCAGAAAGTCTGGAAATTTAAACGTGCACTTTTCTGGTGAAGCGCTCGTCTCCTGCTCGTTTCTATGGAGACTGGGTTGCTTTGTCTGGATGTTCCACTCTATGGCATTAAATTGATCTGTCTTCAAGAAGCAGATGATGTGATTGAAGTTAAGGTCAGATTTATGGAGAGGCGACTGTAAAAATGAATGTTTTTCAAGGTATATTTGAGCGATAACAACACCTCAAATTAAATAATAAATAAACACATGTCAGATAAGTTTAATATAATACTGCGGAACATTCCAGGCAAAGCTATAACATCAAACCGACCCTTAGAGATGTGTTTGGTGTTGTGCACATAGCCTGGTGCTGATATTAACCTTCTATCCAGTTCAATCTAACATAAAACATTATTTTTACGTTTGTAGACGGTTCAGACAAATGGTTCGAGTTTAAACATTTGTCACATTTTCCAATGAGTCACAGGCTCCGAGTCAAAGATCAAACTTCCAGCTCCAGTGTCTAAGTTATTTATATAAATGGACATAGCTAACCTGCTAGCCGCCGTGTTCCAAACAGGAAGTGATCATGGCGCACTTCCAGATCCATCGACGACGGCATTACCTTCAACAGCCTCGCTCTGGATTGGCTCTTTGGTTGCTATGATACTCGCGGTTGGAATTCCAAACATGGAAATTAGATGCTATACCCGCTAGCCTCGATGAGCTTCAATTGACTTTAGCCAAACGCTGCGGGTGACGTCACACTCAGTCCACTTCTCTACACAGTCTGTGAAATGAAACAAAACAAAAAATGACCTCATTAATGTCCTGCATAACTTTAGACTTATTAAGTATTAAGTATCATGTGGTTGTTAGCACATGGTATGCTAATGTTGGCGCTAATCGCTAATGGTAATAATCTATTCAAAACAATATTTCCTAACAAGGTTCTGGAGCTATTCGTGTGGTTATGGCGTGGCCCTGCTTTGTCATGCTTCCTGATGTTTGGAGGCTAATGCTAACTCCCTCATAGGAAATGTATTGAAGCTAATGCTAACTCTCTCATAGGAAATGTATTGAAGCTAATGCTAACTCTCTCATAGGAAATGTATTGAAGCTAATGCTAACTCTCTCATAGGAAATGTATTGAAGCTAATGCTAACTCTCTCATAGGAAAATTGAAGCTAATGAAGCTAAGGCTAACTCTCTCGTCATAGGAAATGTATTGAAGCTAATGCTAACTCTCTCATAGGAAATGTATCTCATGAAGCTAATGCTAATGCTAACTCTCATAGGAAATGTATTGAAGCTAAATTAAACTCTCTCATAGGAAATGTATTGAAGGTAAGCTAACTCTCTCTAAACTCCTCTCTCATAGGAAATGTATTGAAGCTAATGCTAACTCTCTCATAGGAAATGTATTGAGCTAATGCTAACTGTCATAGGAAATGTATTCATAGGCTAAATGTATTGAAGCTAATGCTAACTCTCTCATAGGAAATGTATTGAAGCTAATGCTAACTCTGTCATAGGAAATGTATTGAAGCTAATGCTAACTCTCTATCATACATGGAAATGTATGAAGCTAATGCTAATCTCTCATAGGCTAATGCTAATGCTAACTCTGTCATAGGAAATGTATTGAAGCTAATGCTAAATCTCTCATAGGAAATGTATTGAAGCTAATGCTAAATCTCTCATAGGAAATGTATTGAAGCTAATGCATAGGAGCTAATGTATGGAACAGTATCAGCCTTTAGAATACAAGGTTTACAAACACGGGGAGGGTCTATAGAAAAGTTCCACAGTTCATCTTTAAACCCATTATGCACGTCCATGCCTCTTTACCCCCGTCCCCCTCCGCCGCTCGCTGACTGGCTCCTTCTCCTGGATTCTAGCAGGTTTTTCTGGTCGCAGGATGATTTTCTCCCCTCATCATAATTAGATTTGCTGTGTGTGGCGCCGCTCCTTCTGCCATCTAATCTATTCATGCATTGCTCGGTTGAGATTGCATCGTCTTGTGTTCGCGCCTGTCAAACCGACTTCTCTGCTTGGCTATTTTAGGCCCATTTCAGCCGAGGAGATGGTCTATGATTGCTCGCCGGTGTCGTCACAAATGCAGTGTGCTGGAACCTAAGAGGCGTCTGCTTTTAGAATATCATCCTCTGTGCAGGTGTGTTCAGCAGAGGCGTAACGTGTGCTCCAAATGCGTTTAGAGCCAGTGTGTGTCAGATAAACTGTTAGAAAATAAAGATACAGCTACATCTTAAAGGGCCAATATGGTGCTTTTCTCTGGTCTGTGTTTTAATGTCGATTTCGTCGTCACAAACAGACCTGGAGTTGTGTTTTTTTGTTTCATTCTCACATTTTAACACACAAACCTGCACATTTAGGCCTGTGCTAAATAGATCTCACAGTTTTACATCAGTGACAGTAGAAGAAGAAAAGCACGAAAATACAGGAAGTAGCTCTGAATTCAAAATGGCTGCTGAAAATTCCACTCAAAATGACAAAAAGACGAGTGTGGCAGTTTAAACCTTCATTTAACAAAACAAAAGGTGACAAATTTCAGCCTCTTTTTACATTACCGTTGCTATAGGTAACAGCTAAAACCAGCCCTCCACCAGACAAGTTACGTAGTGTAGCTTTAAGTCATTGTTCTTGATACTTAAAGGGCCATATTACGCTATTTTCTGATCTTTGTTCTAATGTAAACCTCCGTTCAACAAAACAAAGGTGTTGTCATGTATTTTTGCGTTTTTTAGATGAGTTTTGGCCCTTGTTAACATTATGGTTGCTAGGGGTAACAGCGCTGACCGGCCCTACATCAGAAAAGTTTCATAGTGTACCTTTAAGTCTTTGTACATGATGGTTAAAGGGGAAATATTACACTACTGTCTGATCTCTGTTTGAATCCTCGTCACAAACAGACCTGGAGTTGTGTTTTGTTTCACTCACACGTCTCCAAACCTCTAAACGCTCTGTTCCACCTTGTGATGTCATCAAGTGGTAGTTTTTTTTTAAGCTAACAGCTCCTTTTACCTTTAGATCGGCAATTCCAGAAGCTGAAATCATCCAAGTGTTTCTAGAAATGAAGGTGTGTGGAGTTTAAAAACACAGTGGAGCACTTCCTGTATCACCACTTGATGACATCACAAGGTGGAACAGAGTGTTTTCTGTCTGAGAATGAAACAAAACGCAACTCCAGGTCTGTTTGTGATGAGGAAATGACATTATAACAGCCCAGAAAACAGGGTAATATGAACCATTTAAGACGAGGCGTAGTTTACTTCCAAAAAACATCATTTTAAATGTGAGAAACCCGAACCTGCGTGAACATATAAATCGCACAAATCCTGCGTGTGTGAGCGTACATCACATCACCGAATAACCTGAGCGATGACACGGCGTGATACAAAGCCTCATCAATCCTAATCCGGCGTCTGTGCTCCCGTCATTAGCGGAGCCGTGTTGTCCTCGTGCGAAACGTGTCCCGACCCGTTTTCATTTAGCCGCGCCTGACACCTCCCTAATGCTCCCGTGCGCCGTAATTGGATAATATTGTGTTAGCTATCTGGCGCCCCTTCACCCTGGCGCCGCGCTCTAAGTGAGTGCAGTGTATCAGCAGCGCCTCCACGATGATATATGACTGACTATTGATTTGGCAAAGCTAGCGTTAGCATTCAAAGCAGAGATCCAGAGGTGTTCTATAAATAGGGAGATAACAGAGTGCCCGCGCGGCGTTATCGGACTGATGTACTCCTGTACCCACAATGCACTGCTCTTACAAGAAACTAGGGCATCGGTAGAAGATAAGGGGCTATTGTAAATGTGTTGTATATCGCGGGTTGCAGCGTTACGAGCACAAAATGGCCGACATGGTGCTTACAAGAACGCTAAAGGAGGTAATTCAGAACGATCAGATGATGGATGGCGTTAGATGTGCAGTATTTTACAGACAAAACGCCGTATAAAGTTATTTAAAGGTGCAATTTGTAACTTTGGAGATGGAGTTATTGCTTTGGCTGTAAAGTTCCACAGTGTGCCGGGAGCTATCTCCATGGAGACGAGCAGGTGACACCTCCAAGTCGAGTTATGGGTCAGATCTGTGGCAAAAGCAAACGCAATCACTGTCAGAATGTGTGAGAATTCAATAAATGCTTAAGTTTAATGAGATACTGTGGAACATTTCAGGGAACATGCTAACGTCACTAGCATCAAAAGAGACACATTCCATCTGTAAGTGATTTCATATAGAATTTTACTCACAGTTGTATCAAAAGGAGGCGACTGAAACACAGAAACGTGCCGACAGGACCATGAACCGGGACGAGGGGGCTTTTTCACTCTCACACACCTGCGATACTGTCCTGAAGAAGTTGCACTGCAGATGGCGCCATCGTCCTGCCTCCAGCGGTAGGAAGACAAAATAAGCGAAAAAAGTGGTTTAAATCAGCTGACCAGACACGTGACCACTGTGAGGCGCTAGTGAGCAGTTCATACTACAGAGTTTTTAATCAAAAACTGGGTCAGCTCCAGGTTGAGTGGTTTGGAAATGAAAATAAAAAATCTGTCACTGTGATTGGGAACAGTTTTTTGTGTGTTTTGGTAATTTTCAAGTATGTTTTTCTGTATTTTGGTTGAAAAAATGACAATATACTTCCATCTTTATTGGTTAAAAATATTTCTTGTATAAAAATATTAAAAAACAAATCAATGGTTTTGGAAAAATCCACTGGGACAGAGACACCAGGTAAAAACTGGGACTGTCCCGGGTCCGTCTCTAGTCAAAAATGAAAAAAATAATCAGTTTGAATACATTATCAGAGCATAAATAAACCTCACTGGACTGCAGCTAACTGGAGGCACTGCTCTGTCTGAAGCTGTTACTCAAGTTAGACTTTAATCTGAACTTTAACACAATCTGACGAGAAATAAAACTCACTTAGCTGAACTACGACAGGTGAGGTGATTTGTGCTGTTAAACACGTCACAAGCTAGGTCGTTAGCATTAGCATTAGCAACAGTTTTTCAGCTAGTAACTCTCACATTTTTTTTTTCTGTTGTTGAAAATCCAACACTTAAACATGAGCGTGGCTGTGTATTTGCCTGTGTCACCGCGGTAACTGCTGAACATTTCTCCGTAGACATCCATGCAGTATCCCCCTCATCCCAGCGCGATGTCACTACAAAGCCCCGGCGTCCTTTGCTCATTATGTCGCTCGTATTGGCACGCGCAGGACAGACTTGTATTACTTTGTGTCGGCGCCAGTAACGTCGACTGGCAGCGTCCCCAGAAACGCCGGGACAAACGCTACAATTACCCCGATAACAACAACGAGCGGCGCCTCACCTGACAATCCCCGAGCCGTTTATCAGCTCGCACCCGACAGGCACCTGACACGCACCCAACACGTCTCACAATCCAAACTAATCAGGCCGGAGTGAGAGCGCCATCTACTTTGAAGGGCAGACACGACAGCGAGGACATTACAGCAGACGAGTCCAGAGACGTTATGTTAATGTGAGCGACGCAGGGGAAGGGCATCCGGGGTAAAATGTCCTCTGGAATCAGACGGAGAGACAGCAGAGAGACAGAGAAGAGACAGAGAAGAGACAGAGAAGAGACAGAGAAGAGACAGAGAAGAGACAGAGAAGAGACAGCGAGAGAGACAGAGAAGAGATAGAGAAGGGAGAGACAGAAGAGACAGCGAAGAGACAGCGAAGAGACAAGGGAGAGACAGTGAAAAGACAGAGAAGAGACAGCGAAGAGACAGCAAGGAGACAGCGAAGAGACAGAGAAGAGACAGCGCAGAGACAGAGAAGAGACAGCGAAGAGACAGAGAAGAGACAGAGAAGAGACAGCGAAGAGACAGCGAAGAGACAGCAGAGAGACAGCAGAGAGACAGCAAGGAGACATTGAAGAGACAGCGAAGAGACAGCAGAGAGACAGCAAGGAGACATTGAAGAGACGCAGAAGAGACGCCGAAGAGACAGCAAAGAGACACAAAGAAAACCCAAAGTTTCTCAGGTTTTTAATGACAGTTTTAGATCAGATGATCAGAGCAGATGAACCACATCCTAAAGTTGTAAAGATGCGATAATCGATGTTTAAGTTCTTAGATTTCTTCTCTTCGATATTGTGATATTTAAAAAAACCCTCAGTCTCTGCTTATGTAACGAGGACGTGGGGAGTAAAAAAATTAAAATAAAATGAACTTGTAACATTAAAGATTCAAAGTTTAGCCCTAGAAACATGAAACGTTTTATTGGGAGGAAGTTTAGAGTCGTGTAAAACAGAAATCAAACCATAAATGAATAAATGTACAAAGAGAGAATGAGAGAAGAGAGGAGGAGAGGAGAGAGAGGAGAGGAAGAGGAGGAGAGGAAGAGAGGGAGAGGAGGAGAGAGGGAGAGGAGGAGAGGAAGAGAGGGAGAGGAGGAGAGGAAGAGAGGGAGAGGAGGAGAGAGGGAGAAGGAGGAGAGAGGAGAGAGAGGTTCGGTCCTGGGAGGAGAGTCCTGGTTTAGAGGAAGGTTTAGAGGAAGAGAGGGACCTGTTATAGTCCTGTTTTAGTCCTGTTTTAGTCCTGGTTCAGAGGAAGAGTCCTGGAGAGTCCTGGTTTAGAGGTTTAATCCTGGTTCAGAGGTTCAGTCCTGGTTCAGTCCTGGTTTAGTCCTGGGAGACCTGGGTTTAGTCCTGGTTTAGAAGGTTTAGGGGAGGTTTAGTCCTGGTTTAGTCCTGGTCTTAGTCCTGGTTTAGACCTGGTTTAGTCCTGGTTTAGACCTGGTTTAGTCCTGGTTTAGACCTGTTATAGTCCTGGTTTAGTCCTGGTTTAGACCTGGTTTAGTCCTGGTTTAGACCTGGTTTAGTCCTGGTTTAGACCTGGTTTAGTCCTGGTTTAGACCTGTTTTAGTCCTGGTTTAGTCCTGGTTTAGACCTGGTTTAGTCCTGGTTTAGACCTGGTTTAGTACCTGGTTTAGTCCTGGTTTAGTCCTGGTTCAGTCCTGGTTTAGTCCTCGCGGTCCTCACAAAGCTAAATCTTGTCTTTGGTGATAAAGTTTGAGAGAAACATGTAGGGAAAAGCTCCACACTGCGTCTTTAAAATAACAGGTCACATTTTTAATCCTCGTCTCCCCTGAACCTTATGTAACGCTGTAAATGCTGCGAGTTTTTCTGCCACACACCTGACGGCTCCGAGCTTCTAATTTTAGCCGGATCCTGGTCTTAAAATGGCGTCTGATATTTAAACATGGAGGAGGCGTTTCCGCGCTCGCTGGTGCGCACTACAGGCCGGAGAGCGCCTTTGATTTATCGACGTCGCCGCGGGATCGTGCCGTAATAATTCTTCTGAAATGGTTTGCAATCTCGTGACCCTCGGCCGAGCCCAAAGCGGCGGCGAGTCGTAAAGTCGCCGGTGTAAAAATAAACCCTCAAATGAGACACAACCCTCAGATACAGAAATAACACAACATGGCTTCACCTTTTTCGCTTCAACTTGGGAAAAAAATAGGACAAAACGGGTTAAAAACGATGAAAAAGAGTCGTTGTTGTGCGTTGGTGCGTTTTTAAATCTCGGAACATGATCTTTGTGTTTTATATCTTTGAATCAGTCAAATAAATAAATCCTAAACTGTCAAAATCAACTGATCACAAATAATAATTATGATTTGAGTTTCGCAGCTTCTGAAACTTTCTCCAAATCTCACACAAACACATGGAGACAAGGCAGACGTGTCTTGCCCAAGGACACGATGTCAGTCTGCACAACAGGAGTCGGGATGGAACCAACGACCTTTCTTCATATATAGAAATGGACAAAAAAAAAGTCGCCTCCCCCAAAAAAAGGTCACACACTGTAATATTTCGTTGGAACGCCTTTGAAAAACGCTCTTAAACATGACCCTGATTCTTCTTCTGTGGTTTTTCTTCGATTTCACTGCGATCACCTCGAAGACGACGGTTCTTAACACGATTTTAGTCGTTTCTGCTTCTCCATCGATGTTTTCTCTGCTTGATGCCGATGATTAGAAGCTTCAGAAAAGTTAACGTCAGCATCACCTGCGTCGAAAAGTGTCTGACCCAGTTACGTCTAAAGAATAAAAAAAAACTTTGCTATTATCCAAACGTTCACCATCAAACTCCAGCTTAAATGTGTAACTGAAAGGACATGAGCTCCAGTTTGTTCATGAATTCAAAAATCTTGGTGTTACCTTGGACTCGACTCTATCGTTTAAAAAAACATGTAAAAAATACATCAAAAATTATTAACTTTAATATTCACAATTTTAGGCAAATTAGACCATCACTGTCAGAAAATGTAGATAAAGTGTGGATGAGACAGAGAAGAGACAGCGAAGAGACAGCGAAGAGACAGAGAAGAGACAGCGGAGAGACAGAGAAGAGACAGAGAACAGACAGCGAAGAGACAGCGAAGAGACAGAGAAGAGACAGAGAAGAGACAGAGAAGAGAAAGCGAAGAGACAGCGAGAGACAGAGAAGAGACAGCGGAGAGACAGAGAAGAGACAGAGAAGAGACAGCGGAGAGACAGAGAACAGACAGCGAAGAGACAGCGAAGAGACAGAGAAGAGACAGAGAAGAGACAGCGGAGAGACAGAGAAGAGACAGAGAAGAGACAGCGAAGGGACAGCGCGAAGAGAGAAGAGAAGAGACAGCGACAGAAGGACAGCGAAGAGACAGCGAAGAGACAGCGAAGAGACAGAGAAGAGACAGAGAAGAAGGACAGAGAAGAGACAGAGAAGAGACAGCGAAGAGACAGCGAAGAGACAGCGAAGAGACAGGGAAGAGACAGGGAAGAGACAGGGAAGAGACAGGGAAGAGACAGCGAAGAGACAGAGAAGAGACAGCGAAGGGACAGCGACAGAGACAGAGAAGAGACAGCGAAGGGACAGCGAAGAGACAGAGAAGAGACAGCGAAGGGACAGCGAAGAGACAGAGAAGAGACAGCGAAGGGACAGCGAAGGGACAGGGAAGAGACAGAGAAGAGACAGCGAAGAGACAGCAAAGAGACAGCGAAGAGACAGCGAAGAGACAGGGAAGAGACAGGGAAGAGACAGCGAAGAGACAGAGAAGAGACAGCGAAGAGACAGCAGAGAGACAGCGAAGAGACAGCGAGAGAGAGACAGCGAAGAGACAGCGAAGAGACAGCGAAGAGACAGAGAAGAGACAGAGAGAGAGACAGAGAAGAGACAGCGAAGAGCAGCAGAGAGACAGAGAAGAGAGACAGCGAAGAGAAGCGAAGCGAAGAGACAGCGGAGAGACAGAGAAGAGACAGTGAAGAGACAGAGAAGAGACAGAGAAGAGACAGGGAAGAGACAGAGAAGAGACAGCAGAGAGACAGAGAAGAGACAGAGAAGAGACAGAGAAGAGACAGCGAAGAGACAGCGAAGAGACAGAGAAGAGACAGAGAAGAGACAGCGAAGAGACAGAGAAGAGACAGCGAAGAGACAGAGAAGAGACAGCGAAGAGACAGCGAAGAGACAGCGAAGAGACAGCGAAGAGACAGCGAAGAGACAGAGAAGAGACAGAGAAGAGACAGAGAAGAGACAGCGAAGAGACAGAGAAGAGACAATGAAGGGACAGCGGAGAGACAGAGAAGAGACAGAGAAGAGACAGCGAGAGAGACAGCGAAGAGACAGAGAAGAGACAGAGAAGAGACAGCGAAGAGACAGCGAAGAGACAGCGAAGAGACAGCGAAGAGACAGAGAAGAGACAGAGAAGAGACAGGGAAGAGACAGCGAAGAGACAGCAGAGAGACAGAGAAGAGACAGAGAAGAGACAGAGAAGAGACAGAGAAGAGACAGGGAAGAGACAGCGAAGAGACAGCAGAGAGACAGTGAAGAGACAGAGAAGAGACAGAGAAGAGACAGCGAAGAGACAGGGAAGAGACAGGGAAGAGACAGAGAAGAGACAGCGAAGAGACAGCGAAGAGACAGAGAAGAGACAGAGAAGAGACAGCAAAGGTCAAAGACATAAAAGCAACAGAATCACTTTTTAGCTTTAAAAATATTTGATAGAAAATCTTTATCTTTTCATCATTGTCTCAAACTTCAAAAATATAATATTTTAGGTTTTGGCAAATTTTAGAAACTTTAAACTCTCCTGTTGAGTAATAACGTCTTAAATGGACTCGCTCTGGGGTGAGTCGATTATGGCCAAAACCAGGGCAAGAGTCAGTGAAGGAACAGAAATGTGGAACATCTTAGCGGGAAAAAGAGACTCTACGACAGTCAGGACATTTTAAATGAATCTGAAACGATGGATCAAGAGGAACCAGACCTGTGATGATTCATGTTATACGACTATGAACATGTCTGTGGTTCTGAGTGTTTGTTTCATCCTTGTCTGTCTGTGACTTGTATTTGATCTGTTCTTCTGTCTGTTGTATGAACTTTGTAGTTTCTTGTTGCAGGGAAACAGACGTTGACTTCGGGGTAATTCTGGCATATTTACAATTATATGTTTATGAATATGCACTGTCCCATTTAAATAAAAAAATTAAAAACTGACTTTTCTCAAACATCTTTTCCACGACCGCAGGATGGTTGTTTAAGGAGCGACTCATTGCACCAGTTGGGGTTAAATAACTTGTTGCAGCTGAAACATAATCACCCACGCAGTAATTATCCAACAGGAATCTCGTCCTCGTAACGACTTTGCTCAGTTAAATCCAGGTGGCGACTTTTTTTTTTTTTTTTCGGTCGGGCAGCGTATTTTTACTTTCCAATGGTCTCGAAGCGCTTTACATCAAGAAACCACTGACACTCACACAGCAGACACACAGACTCTGGGGGCGTTAGGGGTAAGTGTCTTGCCCAAAGACACAACTTCATCTGTGGGAGCTGGAATCGCACCGACGACCTTCAGATCAGACGACGCTGCACCTGATTTTTACTGCCTTAAAAACGTCAAAAACCTCCCTGTGATCAGTTTAAAAGCACTTTACAGAACTTCCAGCGGTGATGCTAACGACAACCAGCATGCAAACGACACACTTCCTGATTCCTTCCTTGCAAAACTTTTTAGTGTCATCAGAAACTTGAGAATAATAAAAAGTTTGGTTTCATTACGATGGACGTAGCTGGACGGTCGCCCTGGGTCACTTCCTGTTTGCGGCGCTAGCGGGTTAGCTATGAACATTTATATTTTCTCACAATAATTTCATGTTGATATTTAAATAAAAATCCGGCCGTCGGGTGGTGTACTCTGACTGTGAGTCTCCGCGTCGGCAGCAGCACAGTCAGCGGGTGGTCGGCCATGTTGGCTGATTGCTGCGCCCGCGGGACCCTCCCTCGCCCGCGGCGCTGTCAGTCTTCATTGATCAGAGGCGAGAGGCTAACGAGGTCTCCGGGCTCCATGCTGCCCCCTGTTGGACACTGCTACAACAACAACAACTGCTCCGTCTCCGTGTCTCCACGTCCGACCCAAAGACGCTGCACCTGATTTTTACTGTGTTAAAAACAGATAATTCAAGTTATTTCTCACTTACCTTATGCATTTTGAGCTCCAGTGTACAGCAGCGTGCTAGCTAGCTCACTGTTTCTCAAAGCTAACACATTACTTCTATTAAAATAAGAAAACATTAAAAAAACAACAAGCTAAACAAATTGAAATTAATTAAAATACAGATTGCCTGGTTATTTTTATAGAATACTTCAGTTTGTGGTGTTGTTTTAATGTTTAATCTGTGTCGAAATTAGCATTAGCATTAGCATTGAGACACAAACACGACTCTTTCTAAACACAGAACGTCGTCAGATGCCGTGTCTCAGTTCGACGGCTGCACACACGAAGAGTCCTCCTCCATCGACCACAAACGCCGCCGCGAAATGGGACAGGCCGACGCCACGGAGCGAACGTCAACCGCTGTCTGTGCGCTAATGTTGCGTCGCCTAGCAACCGTGACGGCCGCTGACTAATTAGCTAAACGTGGACGAAATAGACAAAATAATTACAGTTTTACTTTTTAGTTCTTTATTATTTCATAGAAGAAGCAAAAGATGTCCACCCGCAGCTCCCTGTCCAGTGTCTGACCCCCTGACCTCTGACCTCTGACCTCTGACCCCTGACCCACCCTGTCCACTGCCTCATCTTTAAATATTTTTTCATTATTTTAGCGAGACTCGACACAAACCTCATCGAAATAAAACTGGACAGGAAGTAGTGACGCTAACAGTGAGGTAGCGGGTGAGTACTCATGGTGCACAACTAGCATTCTGACTGTGCACTTCCTGATTCTCTAATAATAATACGCTTCAGCTGCAGACGGCACATCTTATACAGCAGATCTGCACTGGGACGAGGCACTTCGAACATGGAGCACAGCCACTTTAAAGCGGACGTCTCATTCAGCGCTCGCTCCTGTCGCTCTGCCCAGACCCGGGAGAGTTTTCGGGGCTGAAAATAAAGTGAAATTGTCCTTGACGCTAAATGGCCATGTGGGGCAGCAGAGAGGGGATTGGATTTCGTCTGTTGGGATCGGGGTTAAAATAGAGCTCTGTCAATCTGTTTCCCCGTCTGCCTCCCTGTCTGCAAAACTATTTTAAAACGAGAGGAAACGAGAACAGACAAACAAATGGAATAAAAATAGACGGTAATACTGAGTTAAATCAGTGCTATTGAGCTTGTGTCTCTATGGTTCTCATCTCTGTGGATCATTCTGTTATAATTTACACGTTTTAAATCACAATATTCATCTAAAACCACTTCAGAAAAGAAAAAAATCCCACGTCGCCGTAAACTTCGTCACAACAAAGCGGCACATGCTGTTGGCGCCCCCTACGGGTATCACCGAATCCTACGAGTGTCACCGAGTCCTACGAGTATCACCCTGTGTTACGAGTATGTTCCTACGAGTGTGTTTCCTACGTGTATCACCGAGTCCTCGTGTTCTGTCCTACGAGTTTCTGTCGTGTTACGAGTTTCACCCAATCCTGAGTGTTCTGTCCTACGGGTATTCTGAGTGTTACGAGTGTCACCGAGTCCTACGAGCGTTTCTGTTGTGTTTCTGTTGCGTTTCTGTTGCGTTTCTGTTGTGTTTCTGTTGTCTTTCTGTGTGTGTGTCTGTTGTGTTTCTGTTGTGTTTCTGTTGTGTTTTCTGTTGTGTTCTCTGTTGTGTTTCTGTGTGTTTCTGTGTGTTTCTGTTGTGTTCTGTGTGCGTTTCTGTTGTGTTTCTGTTGTGTGTGTCTCTGTTGTGTTTCTGTTGTGTTTCTGTTGTGTTTTTCTGTGTGTTTCTGTCGTGTTTCTGTCGTGTTGTCGTGTTTCTGTGTTTTCTGTTGTGTTTCTGTTGTGTTGTGTTTCTTGTGTTTCTGTTGTGTTTCTGTTGTGTTTCTGTTGCGTTTCTGTTGTGTTTCTGCTGTGTTTCTGTCGTGTTTCTGTCGTGTTTCTGTTGTGTTTCTGTTGTGTTTCTGTTGCGTTTCTGTTGTGTTTTCTGTGTTCGTTGTGTTCTGTTGTGTTTCTGTTGTGTCTGTGTTTTGTTGTGTGTCTCTGTTGTGTTTCTGTTGTGTTTCTGTTGTGTTTCTGTTGTGTCTCTGTTGTGTTTCTGTTGTGTTTCTGTTGTGTCTCTGTTGTGTTTCTGTTGTGTTTCTGTTGTGTTTCTGTTGTGTTTCTGTCGTGTTTCTGTTGTGTTTCTGTCGTGTCTCTGTTGTGTTTCTGTTGTGTTTCTGTTGTGTTTCTGTTGTGTCTCTGTTGTGTTTCTGTTGTGTTTCTGTTGTGTTTCTGTTGTGTCTCTGTTGTGTTTCTGTTGTGTGTCTGTTGTGTTTCTGTTGTGTTTCTGTTGTGTTTCTGTTGTGTTTCTGTTGTGTTTCTGTTGTGTTTCTGTTTGTGTTTCTGTTGTGTTCTGTTTCTTTTGTGTTTCTGTTGTGTTTCTTTGTGTGTGTGTGTTCTGTTGTGTCTCTGTTGTGTTTCTGTTGCAGTGTTTGGCCTCTGTTGTGTTTCTGTTGTGTTTCTGTTGCGTTTCTGTTGTGTTTCAGAGTGTCTGTTGTTGTAGTGAAGTTTTATGTGTTGTGTTTCTGTTGTGTCTCTGTTGTGTTTCTTTGCGGTGTCTGTTGTGTTTCTGTCTGTTTCTGTTGCGTTTCTGTTGTTTCTTGTGTTGTGTTTCTGTGGTGACCCCTCTCTGTTGTGTTAAACAACCATTACAGTGTGCGTTTCTGCTGTGTTTCTGTATGTGTCTCATGTGTGTCTGTGTTGTCTCGGTTGTTTCTGTTGCGTTTAGTGAGTCTGACTGTGTTACTGTTGTGTTTCTGTTGGTTTCTGTTGTGTTTTGTTTTGCACTTGTGTTGCGTTTTCTGTTGCGTTTCTGTTGTGTCTCAATGTGTCTGTTTTGAAAGACTGTCGTCTCTTGTGTTTCTGTTGTGTTTCTGTTGTGTTTCTGTGGTTAAAGTGTTTCTGTGGTTTCTGTTGTGTTTCTGTTGGTTTCTGTGTGTGTTTGTCTGTTGTGTTTCATCTTGTGTTTTCTGTTGTGTTTCTGTTTGCGTTTCTGTGTTTCTCTTTTGGTTTCTGTTGTGTTCTTTGTGTCTGTGTTTCTGTGTTTCTGTTGATGTTTCTGTTGTGTTTCTTTTAGTTTTTTTGTTTTGGTTGTGTTTTTGTTGTGTTTCTGTTGTTTTATTGTGTTTTTCTGTTGTGTTTCTTGTTTTCTCTTGTGTTGTTGTTTTTCAGTTGATTTTTTTTTTTTTTTTTCTTGTTCCTTTTTGTAATTTTTTGTGCCTCTTTTTTTTTTTAATGTTAAATTGTTCGTATTAACCCTCTACAGGAAGTTTTGTCCGTAAATTTCGATATGACATTAATAACAGAGCGGGTCAGGTCCTTCTTTCATTGTGTCCACTCCTGTTAGGTTTAGCAACAGGTGTTGATTGACAGTGCACCTAATCGCTCTGGTCCCTGCTAAACCAGCGGTGTGACCCCGCCTCCCGCTCTTTGGTGCTATGACCCCTCCGTATGGGTAAACAAACCATTACACACGTCCACTGTAATGAGTCACATACGTCAAACAACAGCCATCAACCATGGCGATGGAAGGGGGCGGGACCTTTGCACTTGTGTATTTACAGTGACGACTAAAACAGGATCTGTTTGAACCACAGACTGTAAAATCGATGACTTTCTTTCATAGCTAACCTGCTGCGTTCAAAGTGTGAAGTGACCATGGCTCGAATCACGGCTCTATTGACTAAAAACTGTCCCCTGGATCTAGCGTCCATGCTGCCTGGTTTTCATCATTTTGGTCTTAAAATCGTCTATTAACCCTCTACATGATCCTGGATATTTAAAAACAAAAAAGTGATTCTTAGTTTCCCGACTTTTTTTTTTGTTACTTTTGAATTTCGTTTATCCCTCGACATGATCCTTTTGTTTTATTTCATTTTGACAGTTGTCTTTATTTTTATTTAATTGAACATTGAAGCTAAAACAGTTTTTTTTTTTTTTTTTTTTATGTTTTTACTCGCTATTTTTAGTCGACTTCGTTTTTTTTTCTCCGTTTTTTTTTAAGGTTTTTTATTTTTATTTTTTTACTTTATTTTTATTTTACGGTTTTGAGAATTTTTGCCTTTTGAAAAACTGTGTCTTCTCTCTCTGTACCTGCTGCTGTCAGACTCGTCAATTTCTCCTCCTCTCCTCTCTCTCCTACCTCCTCTCCATTTTGTCCGTAAAACAGAGTATGAACATTAATAACAGACACATCAGGTCCTTCTTTCATTGAGGCACAAGCCGCTAGCGTTCAGCAACATATTTGATTTGTACAGTGGGGGGTGTTAGCCTAGCCCCTGCTAAACCAGCGGTGTGGGCGGGTTAGCGGGTCTCTGGATTGGCTCTTTGAGTTGACTATGATACTCCACACACATTCACACACTATCACACACTGGGCACACTGTCACACACTACACACTGTCACAGCCACAGTCACACACATCACACAAACACAACTGTCACACACTGTCAAAGATCCGTCACTCACAAACTGTTCACACTGACCTAACTCAAACACACTGTTTCACTATTCACACACTAGCACAGCTGTCACGGCCAATGCTAACACTCACACACACATGTCATAGCAGTTAAAATCGATCACACACTGGCTTTCACATCAACACTTGTGTCACAAAACTGTACTGTCACACTGTCACACACTCACACAATCCTTTCACAAATCATTGCTTTCATCACACTCACCGTTTCATACACTGGACACACTCTAACATGCTAGCTCCAAACACTCACATCATGTGCACTTCCGGCTCCATCGACTCTTAAATGTTCTGTCACACACTCTCGACATGATCACTGGGGTTTTCACACACGTCTGTGTCTGTCACACAACATATGAACATTAACACACTGTCACATCAGGTCCTTCTGTCCCACACGTCGCACACTCACACACTGTCACACATGTGACAGATCCTCCGCCACAAAAGTTACACACTGCAACTTTAATATATAATCGACTGGTGAAGAATAACGATTCAACCTACAGCTGCATAATGATGAGCACACCTCTCCTGCCCCTGACCCGTTCGTTTGCCCTCTCTCCTCCTCTCCTCTCTCTCCTCCTCCTCTCCATCTCAATGAGAAACATTAGTAATCCCTCCATCTCACACTCACACTCCCTCCACACACTGTCACACACTCTCACTCGTTTCACACAGAGGCACAACACGCACACACGTCACACACAGTCACATATTTGATTTGTACAGTGGGGGGGTGCCAGCCTAGCCACACGTGCCACACACTCAGCTGTCAGCTTCACACTCACACACACTGTCACAGGTCTGTCACACACTGTCACACAAGACACAGATCACACACTGTCACACACTCACACACTGTCACACACTGTCACACACTGTCACACACTGTCACACACTGTCTCACACACTGTCACACACTCACACACTGTCACACACTGTCACACACTGTCACACACTGTCACACACTGTCACACACTGTCACACACTGTCACACACTGTCACACACTGTCACACACTGTCACACACTGTCACACACTGTCACACACTGTCACACACTCACACACTGTCACACACACTCACACACACACACACTCACACACTGTCACACACTGTCACACACTCACACACTGTCACACACTGTCACACACTCACACACTGTCACTGTCACACACTGTCACACACTGTCACACACTGTCACACACTGTCACACACACTGTCACACACTGTCACACACTGTCACACACTGTCACACACACACACTGTCACACACTCACACACTGTGTCACACTGTCACACTGTCACACACTGTCACACTGTCACACACTCACACACACTGTCACTCACACACTGTCACATACTCATGGTCGGGCGCTTAGCAACGCTGTCAATCAAACCTGTTGCTAAGGCTGTAGCTCCTCGGGGACAGAAGGACCTGATGTGTCTGTTATTCATGTTCATATGTTGATTTACAGACACAGACGTGAAATAAAAAACCCAGGATCATGTAGAGGGTTAAGACGAATTTAAGACCAACATGCCGCAGACGCACTTCCTGTTCGCGCTGCTCTCTGCTGTTTTTCCACATGTACTTTCTCGTTTGACGTATAAGAGGAAACCATTTTCTCTCAGATTAGAGACGACCTGTGAGTTTGCTTCTGCGTTTGTCTGAAGCACTTTGAGCCGAGCGTCTGTGCTTCCGGTGAGTGCCCTATTTTCCGCTCAGACGCCAGAGGACGGCGCTGAGGCTGTGACGAGGCGCCGCTCCACACAAAGAGCCGGGTCTGCCTCGGAAAAGAACACGGCGGACTGGACTCGTGCGTCGGCGGGTTACGGATGACATCATGACTTTCTACAGGGTTCAATAATGTTTCGTCCAGACGGGGGCAGCGCAGACGGACGCAGCTGAAATTTAGTTTTTTTTTGTAAGTGAAGAAAGTAACTGGTGTCGTCACTAATAAAAATCATCAGGTTTAATATCTGAGCAGGGCCGTCGACAGATATCTGGGGCCCGGGGCAAGACGCCTCACATGGGCCCCCGAATATTCATTAATAGGGAGAAGGTACCTTTTTTTTTTTTACTCATTTATTTAATGCAAGACAGACACATTTTACCTAAAACTGTTTTAAACTAGAATCACACATGGATTTAATAGAATCATTTGGATCATTTCATCCAAAAAAAGTAAAACATTCAAAAGTAAAACATGTTTAGTTTTGCTCCAGTTTATATGTGTTTGAGTTCAGTCTGTGCAGAGTTGTGTTGTGTTGTGTAGTGTGCTGTGTTGTGTTTTGTATTATGTGTGTGCTGTGCTGTATTGTGTTGTGAGCTCCAAGTATTGTGAAAATTGTGTGTGGTCTAGAAAATTCATCATGTGTTGTACATGTGTTGTATTGTGTTTACTGTATTGTGTTGTGACACATTATGTTGGCCTGTGTTGTATTGTGCACACACACACACACTCACACAGTATTGTGTTGTGTTGTATTGTGTTGCGTTGTGTTGTATTGTGTTGTATTGTGTTGTGTTGTATTGTGTTGTGTTGTATTGTGTTGTACTGTGATGTGTTGTGTTGTACTGTGTTGTGTTGTACTGTGTTGTGTTGTACTGTGTTGTGTTTTGTTGTGTTGTGTTTTGTTTTGTTGTGTTGTGTAATGTTTTCTGCTAAAAAAAAATGAGCTCCAAGAAGAAAGAAAAAACACTGGTCTAGAAAATTCATCATCACAACATGAAACTATGACTTTTACTGTAGATCCACAGAGACACACACAAAAACACACACACACACACACACACACACACACACACACACACACACACACACACACACACACACACACTGCACGACACACACACCAACACGCACTCACAGGGAGAGTGTAAAAGTACTGTGGTCTACTTCTGTCATGAACAATACTCTCACAGTGGAGGGTCACAGCTGCTCTGTGCTACAGTAGCGTTAGCGTTAGTAGCATTAGCGTTAGCGGTGGTTCCCCTGCCGACGGCGCGGTACAGTAACGCCACATGAGGCTCGCTCTGTGCCCTTTGTTCACTGATCTGTTCTGACTCCGAGTGTAAAACGCCACAGTCAGTTTCATCTTTCTGCTCTTTATGTAACACCGCTCCCGAGAACTGAGCGCCCGCAGGACTGAGCGCCCGCAGGACTGAGCGCCCGCAGGACTGAGCGCCCGCAGGACTGAGCGCCCGCAGACCTGCCGCCGAGCACACCGTGAAAAACAACATGCTAAAAAAAACACGCTAAAACTACATGCTAAAACAACACCCTAAAACAACACACGCTAAAACAACATGCTAAATCGACACACTAAAACAACATGCTAAAACAACAAGCTAAAACGACACGCTAAAACGACACGCTAAAACGACACGCTAAAACGACACGCTAAAACGACACGCTAAAACGACACGCTAAACACGCTAAAACGACACGCTAAAACGAAACGCTAACACGACACGCTAAAACAACACGCTAAAACAACACACTAAAACAACACACGCTAAAACAACACCCTAAAACAACACGCTAAAACAACACGCTAAAACAACACGCTAAAACGACACGCTAAAACGACACGCTAAAACGACACGCTAAAACGACACGCTAAAACGACACGCTAAAACGACAAGCTAAAACGACACGCTAAAACGACACGCTAAAACGACACGCTAAAACGACACGCTAAAAACAACACGCTAAAACGACACGCTAAAACGACACGCTAAAACGACACGCTAAAACAACACACACTAAAACAACACACGCTAAAACGACACAACACTAAAAACGACACGCTTACTAACACAACACTAAAAAACACACGCTAAAACGACACGCTAAAACGACACGCTAAAACGACACGCTAAAACGACACGCTAAAACGACACGCTAAAATGACACGCTAAAACAACACGCTAAAACAACACGCTAAAAAAACACACGCTAAAACAACATCTGTGTACAGTGTGTAGTATATATATATATCTGTGTACTGTGTGTAGTATATACTGTACTGTGTGTAGTGCATATATCTGTGTGCAGTATGTCTCTGTGTACATTATGTAGTACATGTACATACTGTACTGTGTGTGGGCTGTGAGCTGATCGTCCTGACTCACTTTCAGGACCTGGGGGGGGCCTGGAGCCTGGAGCCCGGACCTGGAGCCTGCCTGGAGAGCCTGGAGCCTGGAGCCTGGAGCCTGGAGCCTGGACCTGGAGCCTGGAGCCTGGACCTGGAGCCTGGAGCCTGGACCTGGAGCCTGGAGGAGCAGACTCTGTGTCTCGTCTCTGGGGTCAGAACTGGAGATAAAGTGTAACCGAGGTCAAAGGTCAGGTCTGAGGGAGTGTGAAGGAAACAGGGGAACAGCACCGTGGAAATATGAGGAAAAAACTGAAAAATAAAACTAAACATGGATCTGGGGCTGAAACATTTAAGATTCAAACAAATCTTCAATATTTCAGTTCTGAATGTTTTGTTTTTTTTCACAGACTTCAAAACACACGACACATTTTTACACAACGTTTTTCCACTTTCAAGTTACACAAACATGAAAAAAACACATTAAACTGCATTTATCTGTGGGACCCGGAATCGCACCGTTAACCTTCAGATCAGTGAAAAAACGCTCCACAGTCGGACGTTTAAAACACAAACCTGAAAGTTACAGATGATTCAGGTTTTTATTTGACCCAGAGGAAGATCTGCAAAAAACAAGAAACATGCAAATATCAGACTGAAAACAGAAGAACCAGAGACTAAAACAAAAAGAACTGAACCAGGACTGAACCAGGACTAAACCAGGACTAAACCAGGACTAAACCAGGACTGAACCAGGACTAAACCAGGACTGAACCAGGACTAAACCAGGACTGAACCAGGACTAAACCAGGACTAAACCAGGACTAAACCAGGACTGAACCAGGACTGTACCAGGACTGAACCAGGACTAAACCAGGACTAAACCAGGACTGAACCAGGACTGTACCAGGACTGAACCAGGACTAAACCAGGACTAAACCAGGACTAAACCAGGACTGAACCAGGACTAAACCAGGACTAAACCAGGACTAAACCAGGACTAAACCAGGACTAAACCAGGACTGAATCAGGACTAAACCAGGACTGAATCAGGACTAAACCAGGACTAAACCAGGACTAAATCAGGACTTCTATTTCCAGTTTCTATAGAAGTTCATGTTTAGACTAAATGGCATAAGTGACATTTAAGTCGTCCATGTTCAGTCTGAGCTCGTACACGGGCCTCGTGCTTATGTCCATGTACTTTTCCTTGTACTTTTCCATGTACTTTTCCTTGTACTTTTCCATGTATGCAGTAAGACTCTGTGTACATGGTGTCTTGTGCATGTGCGTCCGTTATAATCGTGTTACTGTGACGGTAGAAGAGCTGCTGATGATCTTTGAGGCGACGTCCTGGTTTGACTGAAGATCTGGAGACGGGTCCTGCTCCTGAAGAGACGTCCCAGCAGCTCTGAAGGACAAATGTACAAGTTTAACCACAGGGACATTAAAGTGGAGCTTCGCTTTAACTTTAATGTCCAGTGTAAAAATCCTCCTTTGGCTTAATACAAGTTAGATATTTTTACACGTGTCAACATAAAACTTGAAGTGTGATGTTTTGAGAAGAAACCTTACTTAACATGATTCTAATCCTGCCTCTACAGTTTGGTCTGTGACATAATCTCATTTCATTCTGGGTTTAAACCTTTTTTTTTTTGCTTTTTTGCTCATTTACAAGAATAAAACCCGACACCCCAGTTTAAATATGTCTCTTATTGTGTCGTCTCTGCTGTGACTCTCCTCTGTCCTTGGTCCTGACTCGCCTCTGTCCTTGGTCCTGACTCGCCTCTGTCCTTCGTCCTGACTCTGCCTCTGTCCTTGGTCCTGACTCGCCTCTGTCCTTGGTCCTGACTCGCCTCTGTCCTTCGTCCTGACTCGCCTCTGTCCTTCGTCTGTCCTCTGGTCCTGACTCGCCTCTGTCCTTGGTCCTGACTCGCCTCTGTCCTTGGTCCTGACTCGCCTCTGTCCTTGGTCCTGACTCGCCTCTGTCCTTCGTCCTGACTCGCCTCGCCTGACTCGCCTCTGTCCTTGGTCCTGACTCGCGACTCGCCTCTGTCCTTGGTCTGACTCCTTGTCCTTGGTCCTGACTCTCCTCTGTCCTTGGTCCTGACTCGCCTCTGTCCTTGGTCCTGACTCGCCTCTGTCTCTGTCCTGTGGTCCCTCGCCTCTGTCCTTCGTCCTGACTCTCCTCTGTCCTTCGTCCTGACTCGCCTCTGTCCTTCGTCCTGACTCGCCTCTGTCCTTGGTCCTGACTCGCCTCTGTCCTTGGTCCTGACTCTCCTCTGTCCTTGGTCCTGACTCGCCTCTGTCCTTGGTCCTGACTCGCCTCTGTCCTTCGTCCTGACTCGCCTCTGTCCTTCGTCCTGACTCTCCTCTGTCCTTGGTCCTGACTCGCCTCTGTCCTTGGTCCTGACTCGCCTCTGTCCTTCGTCCTGCCTCTCCTCTGTCCTTCGTCCTGACTCGCCTCTGTCCTTGGTCCTGACTCGCCTCTGTCCTTCGTCCTGACTCGCCTCTGTCCTTCGTCCTGACTCGCCTCTAGTAGTCCTGACTCGCCTCTGTCCTTGGTCCTACTCTCCTCTGTCCCTCGTCCTGACTCGTCACTCGTAGTAGTAGAAGTAGCAGTAGTAGTAGTAGTAGTAGTAGTAGTAGTAGTAGTAGTAGCAGTAGTAGTAGTAGTAGTAGTAGTAGTAGCAGTAGTAGTAGTATTAGTAGTAGTAGTAGCAGTAGTAGTAGTAGTAGCTTTAAACGACATAACACTGTGTGGATAAATGCACATTTTATAAACTCACTGGAGCCCGACTGAAACGACGCAGATTCTGAAGTGCAGGTGTTTTTCACAGCGCGCCCTGGTGGCTGGAGGGGGCACTGTCGTCGTCGGTGATGGATGTGCGCCCCCTGGTGACAGCCACAGCAAATACAGCAGATTTAAGACTCTGTACCTGCACTTTAACGACTCCACACTGTAAAAAGAGATTTGTGGTTCAAACTTATGCCCTGTTATGTCTGTGAGGCCCGAGGAGGGTCACGGACACGACACTCAGGAGGAGAGAGAAGAAGAAAACGTCGTTAGCTTAGCGGCTTAGCGCAGGAGGCTAAATGTGAATTTTTAAAGGGCCAATATGACGCTATTTTCTGATCTGTTACAAACATGTTAAACACAAATAAACCTGCAGATTTACGCTGAGTTCTTCTCTCAAACTTAAAACACTCTGTTCCAACTTGTGATGTCATCATGTGGTGATACAGGAAGTGCTCCACTGTGTTTTTAAACTCCATACACCTTCATTTCTAGAATTGATTTGGATCATTTCAGCTTCTGGAGTTGCCACTTATCTCGACTGAGCTAAAGGTAAAAGTCGCTGTTCACTTTGAAAACTACCACTTGATGACATCACAAGGTGGAACAGAGCGTTTTGAGCTTTGGAGATGTTACAGACTAAAAATAAAGTGTGACTCAAACATGTGAATGAATAAAAACACAAGTCCAGGTCTGTTTTTGAGAACATGGATTAAAGCTACAAGAGTCAGTTTTGTGTCAGAACTTTTAAAATAAACGTGTCTCAGTCTCAGTTTATGTTCAGGCCTCGTGTGAAAAAACCTCCTGAATTCACTCCCCGAGCTGCAGAGGCTGCACTAGCTCAGATCAGAGAGACACATTTGAGTTTTAAATGAGCTGGACTGACTCATGTGGGGCTTGTTCCTGTTTCTGGTTGTCATG
This sequence comes from Periophthalmus modestus, assembly GCA_019594935.1. Classification (NCBI taxonomy): domain Eukaryota; kingdom Metazoa; phylum Chordata; class Actinopteri; order Gobiiformes; family Gobiidae; genus Periophthalmus; species Periophthalmus modestus. Next base: position 1,698,094 of record JAIEZT010001328.1, read on the forward strand.
ACAACAAAAATAAGTAATTATAATTATAATATTAACACGTTAGCCATCATCATGTCAGTGTGTTTGTCGTCCTCCACCACTTTACAAGGACATGTTCCACAGTGTGAACATAAATCTATCTCCATGGAGACGGCGGGCGACGCCTTAATGCTCCTGGAACATTATCACCTCATCATCAGCTTAAAAAGTGAGACTCTGCAGATTAAAGATGTAAAGAAATAATCATGTGTCTGTGTGAAGGACGGAGGAGGAGGAGAGGAGGAGGAGGAGGAGGAGGAGGAGGAGAGAGGAGGAGGAGGAGGAGGAGGAGGAGGAGGAGGGGAGGAGGAGGAGGAGAGGAGAGGAGGAGGAGGAGGGAGAGGAGGAGGAGGAGGAGGAGGAGGAGGAGGAGGAGGAGGAGGAGGAGGAGGAGGAGGAGGAGGAGCAGTGACCTGTGGATCATCCCTAACCCTCTTTCTTCTCTTCTGTCTCTCTCTTTCTGTCCCTGGTCTCTCTCTCTAACTCTCAGAGGGAGGGAGGAGGGGGGCCCCCCCTCCCCTCCCTCTCTCTTTCTCTCCCTCTCTTTCTCCTCCCCCCTCCTTTCCCTCTCTTTCCCTCTCTCTTTCTCTCTCTCCCCCTCTTCCCTCCTTTCCCTCTCTCTCTTTCTTTCCTTTCTCTCTTCCCCCTCTTCCCTCTCTCTTCCCTCTCTTTCCCCCTCTCCTCCTCTCTCTTTCTCTCTCTCTCTTCCCTCTCTTTCCCTCTCTCTCTCTTTCTCCCTCTCTTTCTCCTCCCCCCTCCTTTCTGTCTCTCTTTGACACAATCGTCCTTTTCTCATCTTCTCTTCCTGATTACATCCCGGCGCAGGCTCCGCCCCTAAACGCCGCCGCTGTGATTACGCCGAGACGCCGCTCGGGCGACAGACGACTGACCTTTTCAAACTTCTCTTCACCTCCGAGTCGGAGCCGAGTCCAAGACGGCGGCTCGTTTGTACCACGGATCTGTGACTCATTATGGAACATTTACACTGTCGCCATGGCAACGAGCAACTTACAACACATGACCGAGTCCTCAAAATGGCAGCTGTGATTTAAACATGGAGCAGACATAAAGATGCTGCTTTATTCATCTTTATTTGAGCTCCCGTCATTAAAGGTGTAACGTGTAACTTTTCTGACAGAGCGTCTGCTGCAGGCTGGTCGCCACGGAGACTAAACCAGGACTAAACCTGGACTAAACCTGGACTAAACCAGGACTAAACCAGGACTAAACTAGGACTAAACCAGGACTAAACCAGGACTAAACTAGGACTAAACCAGGACTAAACCAGGACTAAACCAGGACTAAACTAGGACTAAACCAGGACTAAACCAGGACTAGACCTGGACTAGACCTGGACTAAACCTGGACTAAACCAGGACTAGACCAGGACTAAACCAGGACTAAACCAGGACTAGACTAGGACTAGACCAGGACTAGACCAGGACTAGACCATGACTAAACCAGGACTAAACCAGGACTAAACCAGGACTAAACCAGGACTAGACCAGGACTAAACCAGGACTAAACTAGGACTAAACCAGGAATAAACCAGGACTAAACCAGGACTAAACCAGGACTAAACCAGGACTAAACCAGGACTAAACCAGGACTAAACCAGGACTAGAACAGGACTAAACCAGGACTAGACCAGGACTAGACCAGGACTAAACCAGGACTAAACCAGGACTAAACCAGGACTAGAACAGGACTAAACCCCAGACTAAACTACTCTTCTACTAGCATGCAAACACACACTTCCTTACTACACATGATGAAGCTCTTCACAGATGCAGATGGTTCACGGTGGATGATGTCAGAGCTGAGTGTGAAATATCTGCACTGGAACAAGACACATTTTGGGAATTTTGGGAATACTGCACACGGGAAAAACGGGTCCAGGGCCTTTAAATTCCCGCCGCGGTCCGTCCTCGTGGGTCTCGCTCACATGTGTCTCTGAGTTTGTTGAGCCGAGTTCAGCTGTAGGTGAGACTCTCTGTAACATTATCACTTTATATGAGACACTTTTCTGTGGAAAACGTTACTGCATTTTCTACACAAACCCAAGGACATTTATATGAATATAGCAATTACAGCACACAAAAGCACTTCATTAAAAACATTCAAAGCAAATACACAAACTCTACACGACGAGGGACGAGTCTGAGGACGAGTCTGAGGACGAGTCTGAGGACGAGGTTCGAGTTTAAAGGTTTAAAAAAGAGAGAAAGTTTGTCTGAGAATCTAAACGAGACATGGTGTGAAGGACAGGAGAGTGAACCAATCAGGGACGAGTGTCGAAGCAAATATGAATCTGGAACTAAACCAGGACTAAACCAGGACTAAACCAGGACTAAACCAGGACAAATCCAGGACTAAACCTGGACTGAACCAGGACTAAACCAGGACTAAACCAGGACTAAACCAGGACTAAACCTGGACTAAACCTGGACTAAACCAGGACTAAACCAGGACTAAACCAGGACTAAACCAGGACTAAACCAGGACTAAACCAGGACTGGTGCAGTTGTTGCAGTATTGTCCTGGTGCAGTATTGTCCTGGTGTAGTATTGTCCTGGTGCAGTATTGTCCTGGTGCAGTATTGTCCTGGTGCAGTATTTTTTTGATGCAGTATTGTTCTGGTGTAGTATTGTCCTGGTGTACTATTGTCCTGGTGCAGTATTGTCCTGGTGCAGTATTGTCCTGGTGCAGTATTGTCCTGGTGCAGTATTGTCCTGGTGCAGTATTGTCCTGGTGCAGTATTTTTTTGATGCAGTATTGTTCTGGTGTAGTATTGTCCTGGTGTACTATTGTTCTGGTGCAGTATTGTCCTGGTGCAGTATTTTTTGATGCAGTATTGTTCTGGTGTAGTACTGTCCTGATGCAGTATTGTTCTGGTGCAGTATTGTCCTGGTGCAGTATTTTTTGATGCAGTATTGTTCTGGTGTAGTACTGTCCTGGTGCAGTATTGTTCTGGTGCAGTACTGTTCTGGTGCAGTACTCCCCTGGTGCAGTATTTTTCCGTGTACTCGTAGTACTGTGTTCTTCACTCTGTAGAATCTCTGGACTTATTTATGCCTCAGTATTGACAGAACCAGCAGAGGGTGAAATTTTAATTGTGTTGTGAGGTGTGAGCCGGGGCCCCGGGGTGAGAGGGCCCCGGGCTGAGGGGCCCCGGGGTGAGGGGCCCGGGCTGAGGGGCCCCGGGCTGAGGGGCCCCGGGGTGAGGGGCCCCGGGGTGAGAGGGGGCCCGGGGTGAGAGGGGCCCCGGGGTGAGAGGGGCCCCGGGGTGAGAGGGGCCCCGGGGTGAGACGGGCCCCAGGCTGAGAGGGGCCCAGGGGTGAGAGGTGGACAGGAGCACTCCAACTGAAACATCAACAAAATCACTCTATTACACTGGATTTAGTGTTTAAACATGTAACAGAGGAAAGTTACACAGTGGAGCTTTAAACAGAAACACGGGCTAATAACAACCCAGACTAATGCAGCGATTTACACTTATCTGGACTAAACCAGGACTAGACCAGGACTAAACCAGGACTAAACCAGGACTAGACCAGGACTAAACCAGGACTAAACCAAGACTTGACCAGGACTAAACCACGACTAAACCAAGACTTGACCAGGACTAAACCAGGACTAACCCAAGACTTGACCAGGACTTTTGTAGGAAAGGTCGTACTTGGTCTGCAGTAGGAAGCGGGAACCTCTTCGTAGTGAGGCAGGAGTCTGAACCACTATGGCACATAATAAGTTTCACGTTGTATTTAGTTCTTTTTAAACTGCAGCTTATTGATGATCTTATCCTCATTATTCTCCATGATGAGTTTACAGGAGCTTTTCACAACTTCCAGAAGCCGCTGTGGTAATGCTAACAACAACTAGCATGCCAACAGTGCACCTCCTGGTTCACAGAGGATGAAACGCTCTATAATCAGATGCAGAGTAAACAGCTCACTGTGACACTAAGAGCTGCTTTTACACAACCTCTGCACCATGGACTGTAAATGAATGGACATAGCTAACCTGCTAACTGCGGCTCTGGCTCCAGTTCACTTTCTATTGAATAACTGTGCCCCCTCTCTCTGTAACTGCTGCTGTCAGACTCGTCATTTTGGGCTCCCTCACCCAGTCCACGTCTTTACTCCGTCTGTGGTCTGTCCTGGGACAAAACAAATATTTTATTACATGAGAAAATCAGGCACAGCTCCTTTAAAAAAACAAACTGACAAAACCAAAAGCAGTGAAATAAAGATTTTAGTTTCAGGTCACCTTGGACCTAATGATTCACCCAGAGACGTTCTGGGCTGGAGATGTGTGGGATCGATCAGGACTGAGGAGCAGAGGAGGCGGCGTGGAGCCTCAGACCTGCCCCAGACCTGCCCCAGACCTCAGACCTGCCCCAGACCTGCCTCAGACCTGCCCCAGACCTGCCTCAGACCTGCCCCAGACCCTCAGACCTGCCCCAGTGAGTTTCTAAAGTGATGCGACAGCTTCATGTCGGAGCAGACGGTCGCGGCTCTGGAGGATTTGGGGCGACGCTGAAAAGTACTTCAAAGTACTTCAAACTGTCCCTGCTGGACCCAATGTGACCTATGCAAAAGTGGCAAAGGGCGGTGTACATAGGGCGGCGTGTGGGGGCGGGGCATGGGGCGGCCTGCGAAGGCGCCGTGCAGAGTCGGAGCATAGTGTGGTGTGTGGACTTAGCGTGAAGACACGGAGTGCGGGGGCGACGTGCGGGGGCGGGGCATAAGGCGGCGTACGAGGGCAGGGCATAGGACGGCATGTGGAGGTGGTGTGCGGAGGCTGCGTACGGGGGCGGGGCATAGGGCAGCATGTGGAGGTGGTGTGCGGAGGCGGCGTACGGGGGCGGGGCATAGGCCAGCATGTGGAGGTGGCGTGTGGAGGCGGCGTGCGGGGGCGGGGCATAGGGCGGCGTGCACAGGCTCTATAATGATGATTGTGCTGCTCTTCGCTCAGATGGAAGTAAATGCACTGGACTATTTTTGGACTCTCAGGTTTCAGCTCCAATTAAATTTACAAACTGTGGAGAGAGAACGAGAAAAGAGAGGACAGGAAAGAAAGAGAAAGAGGAGGAGAGGAGAGAGAGAGAAGAGAAAGAGAGGAGAGGAGAGGAGAGAAAGACAGGAGAGAGGAGAGAAGAGAAAGGGAAAAGAAGACAGGAGAGGAGAGAAAGAGAGAGCAGGAGGATAGGAGAGCAGAGAGAAAAGAGGACGGAAGAGGGTGACTGTAGGTTACAGTAAAAACAGAATAATACATCAGTGACTGTTGCTGCTTGCTTCAGCCAGAAGGTCCCGGGTTCGACTCCCGGGTGGGGGGGGGTCGCTTCATGTGGAGTTTTGTATTTTATTTTTGTACCAGTTTGTACTCGTTGAACCTCCTGTTGTTATATATTTCTAATTATTTCAGATTTCATATAAGTCGCTTATTATTTCCCCTTTTACCGTCTGGGTTGTGTTATTTCTTTTCAATCTTAGGAAAGGTTTGGAAAAGTAGTGGACCTAAACTTGAGCCTTGGGGAACTCCTTCACTTAAAAAGTCTGATTTAAGCCCCTCTGCTACTTCGAGATCAGTGTTAATGTGTCATACCTGAGCTCCAGGTGGGACGGCCACACGACGACCACAGACGAACCAATGAGGAGCCGGGGGCGGGTCTTATTCTGTGAAGGACGTTGTTTCCTTAGCAACCGAGGCCAAGCTGAGCTGACGGACACAAGCTACACCGCCCCCTGGAGGTAAAAACATGGCCTGACTTTTTGGCAGGTAATGTAGAAATAATAGACTGTAAAAAACAGAAGGATAGAGAGAGGAACAGAGAGAGAGAGAGAAGAGAGAGATGTAGAGAGAGGAGGAGAGAGGGAGAAAGAGATGGAGAGAAAGAAGGGGGAGAAGGGAGAGAGAAAGAAATATAGAGTGGGAGAAGAGACAGATAACGAGGGGGGAGAGAGAGAAAGAGATGTAGAGAGAGACAGAGGGAGTAAAGAGAGGGAGAGAAAGAAGAGGGAGAGAGGGGGGAGAAAGAAATACATGTAAAGAGGGAGAAGAGAGAGATAGAGAGAGAGGGGTGAGAGAAAGAAATGTAGAGAGAAGAGGGAGATAGAGAGGGAGAAGAAAGAGAGAAGAGGGAGGGAGATAAACACATGTAAAGAGGGAGAAGAGTGAGATAAAAAAGAGGGGGAGAGAAAGAAAGGGGAGAGTGGGAGAAGAAACAGACAGAGAGAGAGGGGGAGGTAGAGAAAGAAATGTAGAGAGAGAGAGAGAGAGACAGATGTAGAGAGGGGAGAGAGATGGAGAGAGAGAAGGAGGAGAGGGCAGGAGAGGGAGAAATACATGTAAAGAGGGAGAAGAGAGAGATAGAGAAAGGGGGGAGAGAGAAAGAGATGTAGAGAGAAAGAGAAAGATAGAGGGGGAGAAAGAGAGATCGAGAGAAGCGGGAGAGAGGGGAGAGAAATACATGTAAAAAGGGAGAAGAGAGATAGAGAGAGGAGGAAGAGAGAAAGAAATGTAGAGTGGGAGTAGAGAGTGATGGAGAAGTGGAGAAGAGGGAAAGGGGGTAATACATGTAAAGAGGGAGAAGAGAGAGACAGAGAGAGGAGAGAGAGATGGAGAGAGGGGAGGAAAAAGAAATAGATGCAAAAAGGGAGAAGAGAGAGAGAAAGATATAGAGAGGGGGGAAGAGATGGAGAGAAAGAAGAGGGAGAGAAGTGGGAGAGAGAAAAAGAGATATAGAGAAAAGAGAGATGGAGACAAAAAACAAGTCAAACAGAAAACTATGCACACGTTCAGAATGTTCCACAGTATGACATTAAACTCCTCTGTCACCATGGAGACAAGCTCCAGGTCAGATCTGTGAAGACGCTCCTCTCTCCAGGAAAGTTCCACAGTGCAGCTTTATCGTGGAGAATAACGACTCCACCTCGTCTGAACTGCTGTTTAATTAAAAGTTTGTGAAAAGTGCGCAGTTCCTCGTTAAATGTGCAGTAGATGTAGGAACACGATGAGTTTTAAGTATCGATTTGTGTCGTGTCTGAATGTGACTCACAAACTCCCACAAAACACTCCACCAAAAAAGTCTCCAAAATGTCTCCAAAATATCTCCATGCTCCAAGACGAGAAAGGAACGAGCTCGATTCCCCTCACGCTCTGCTCCTCTGACTGCAGAGCTCACCCCGCACGACCCCGCACGACCCCGCACGACCCCGCTTCAAAAATGTCTCCAAAATGTGTCTCCAAAATGTGTCCAAAATGTCTCCAAAAAATCTCCAAAATGTCTCCAAAAAATCTCCAAAAAGTGTCCAAAATGTCTCCAAAAAGTCTCCAAAAACATCTCCAAAAAGTCTCCAAAAAGTCTCCAAAATCTGTCCAAAATGTGTCCAAAAAGTCTCCAAAATGTCTCCAAAAACTTTCCAAAATGTCTCCAAAATGTGTCCAAAAACTTTCCAAAATATCTCAAACATGTGTGTCCAAAAAGTCTCCAAAAAGTCTCCAAAATGTGACTAAACCAGGACTAAACCAGGACTAAACCAGAACTACAAACACATGGACAAAATGGCATCTTGAACATAGTGGATTAAAGATTAAACTCAAACATGAATCTCTCCAAATACAACTTCAGAGACTCAACGAGAAGAAACAACGAGAACCTGGATAAAAAAAAGTCCAGTTTGCAGAATTAGGCTTGATTTAAATGCCACACTGTGTAACATTCATCCACATCTCCATGGATACAAGCCGAAAACTTACATAGTGCAACTTTAGGTACAACAGCAGAAAGATGAAGGTGCCAAAAGTTTAAAAATCCCCAAAAACACATTAAAAATCTGAGACTTTTGAGGCGACTTCCTCGTCCGTCGGAGCCTTTACATTAAACTGTTAATTTATTCTCTTATCGCCGCATAATTAGACGCCTCATTAACTTTGATTGGCTGGAACGAAGGCCAGAACTTTACTATTTGATCTTTTCTTCCCAAAAGTGAGAGACGGAGTGTTCTCGTGAATGAGAGATCACACGACGCCCCAGGACCAGACTCTCAAACGTGACGCCGTGGAGCCGAGTTTCAGCGTCACCAGGGACCGAACCGGAGTCTGCGAGAATCATCATCGTAATAATAATAATGGACTTGTTCAGAATCCCCATCGCCATCGCCATCGCCGTCGCCATCGCCGTCTCGCTCGCGGCGTTTCTACGGTTTTAGTGTTTTATTTATCTCTCGGACATTATTAAAATCTTCTCCTCGTCCTCCAGAGATGCTTCCTGTTAGCGCTTTGAAACAGTTTTACAAAAAAGAGGATTTTTAGTATTTAAGGACGACACTTTTTTGACATGTTGTTTGCATTCGAGGTGCACTATCGGGGGTGTTCTGCATGTATGTCTGTGGTGGAGAGTTCAGCACCATAGACTGTCTGTATAAAAGGATGTAGATAATCTTTTAGCTGTGTTCTAAACAGGAAGTGATCATGGGTGCACTTCCTGCTCCATCAACTCTGGCTCCAATTCACTTTCTATTAAAAAACCGTCCCCCCTCTCTCTCTGTCCCTGCTGTTGTCAGACTCATTTTGGTCTTAAATGTTCTTAACCCTCTACATGATCCTGGGGTTCATTTTTTGTTATTTGGAGTTAGTTTTTTTTTCAGTTCTTTAAATTTTTTTTTTTTTTTTTTTTTTTTTTGGCTTGTTTTCTTTTTTTGTGTGTTCTTTTAGTTTTTTTTCTAGTTATTTTGAAGGTTTTTTTTTTAGCTTTTTTTTTTTTTTTTTTTACTTTTTTGCTCTTTTGGGATTATTTTTTATTTATTTATTTTTGTTATTTTTAGGTTTTTGTTTTTTTTTTACTTTTTTTTCTTTTGAGTGTATTTTTTTTTATTATTTTTTTGTCAATTTGAGTTTGTTTTTTACTTTGAGTTTATTTATTTTTTTGAGTTATTTTGTTCTTTTGAGTTTATTTTTTACATTTTTTAAAGTTATTTTGAATGTATTTCTTTATTTTATTTTGTTATTTTTAGTTTATTTTGAGTTTTATTTATTTATTTAGATTAAAAAAAATTTTTTTTGTCTTTTTTAAAACTGTGTCTCTGTAACTGCTGCTGTCAGACTCATTTTGTCTTAAATGTTCTGTAACAGGTCAGATCTGTGGAGAGGTGGGCCTCTGTCCAGTGAGGATGGATGTTTTCTCAATATAACACCCACTAGATAAATCTGTTTAATGCCACACCTTGGAACATTCCAGGCAAAGTAGTAAAACTTCGAGTGTCAGAACCTGCACCAGAAAAGTTACATAATGATCCAACATCTTTGTTCTGTTCTGTTGTTCTGAACTAGACACTAATCGATGCTAAAACTAGTATCGAAACTTGATACTCATCACATCTTCACAGCTCAAAACGCTCTGTTCCACCTTGTGATGTCATCAAGTGGTAGTTTTCACCGTGAACATCTCCTTTTGCCTTTAGTTCAGCAGAAGATTGGGCAACTCCAGAAGCTGAAATGATCCAAATGATTCTAGAAATGAAGGTGTGTGGAGTTTAAAAACACAGTGGAGCACTTCCTGTATCACCACATGATGACATCACAAGGTGGAACAGAGCGTTTTCTCAGCCTAAATCTGCAGGTTTGTGAGTTAAACTTGTGAGAATGAAACGAAACATGACTCCAGGTCTGTTTGCAACGAGGAAACATTAGAACAGATATTTTTATAATCGTCGTGGTATCGGAGTCAGTATCGAGTATCGAGTATTGACTATCGAGTATTAAGTATCGAGTATCGAGTCAGTTTTAGTCTCATAACGACTCGACGCTTCTCTCCACAAACATAATTAACGTAAAGCCGCCTCTGTGGAGTGTCCATCATTTAAACAAATGTGTTTTCTCTCTCCTCCATCACCGGGACCTAGCGTAATTAGCCTAGCGTAATTAGCCTAGCGTAATTAGCCTAGCGTAAGTAGCGGCGTGCTAGCTGAATGCGTGACATATGCTATATCGATTACAGAGTGACAAAGTTAGCACAGCTGAATATCCGCCGTGTGAGTGACGCGCGGAGCCCTGTCAAAAGCAGCGTTAGCAAAACCATTAGCATACGCTGACATTTCGCCATCCGTCAAACCGCGGCGCGGGTAAACAAAGCTCCGCGCGGGAAGGAACGAGGGAACGAGGGAACGAGGGAGGGAGGGAGGGAAGGAGGGAGAGATCTGGAAATACAAAATGTTCTGGTGTCAAAATACAAAAGTTTTAGAAAGACGAAAAAACAGGAACAAGCTAAACAGATTTAAGCTAGCACCAAAAGACGGTAAAGAATCACTCCTGACGATTATTAACAAAGTTTTTTTATGTATTTGAAGAAAGTCGTTATGAAAATGGAGCTAAAGGTTAAACTGCATTTACAATAAAAGATTAATATGTATTTAAAAGTACTCATAGTAGTGAGTAGTAGTAATGGCAGTGATAGTAGTAGTTGGCTAGTAGTAACAGTAACAGCAGCAGTAGTAGTAGTAGTAGTAGTAGTAGTAGTAGTAGTAGTATATTAGTGCACCTCACAGTAAATTGCCCTCAGTGGCAGTAGTGTCCTTACCAGCCATATCACAGGCAGTAAAAGTAGTAGTAGTAGTAGAGTAGTATTAGTAAAAGAGACAGTAGTAGTCATAGTAGTCATAGTAGTAGTAGTAAAAGTATTAGTAGTAGTTACTAACAGTAGTAATACCATACAGAGCAGTGCTGTTGCTACTTGAATAGAGAGTTTTACAGGAGCAGGGGTCAGGAGGGGTCAGGACGGGTTAAGAGGGGTCAGGAGGACAGAGCGGGGGTCAGGAGGGTCAGGAGGGTAGAGCAGGGGTCAGGAGGGGTCAGGAGGGGTCAGGAGGGTAGAGTGGGGGTCAGGACGGGTCAGGAGGGGTCAGGAGGGTCAGGAGGGTAGAGTGGGGTCAGGACGGGTCAGGAGGGGTCAGGAGGGTCAGGAGGGCAGAATGGGGGTCAGGACGGGTCAGGACGGCAGAGTAGACTCAGGGGGTCAGAGAGAGTCCAGCTGTCCACATGATGCTCACCTGTTTCTCTGGAGCTAAGCATGATCCTCGTTCTACTGCAAATACTTCTTACTACTACGTGGAGTCGCAGTCGCAGTAAGAAGAAGGATCTTTTATTAAAGTTTTAATATAAATGTAGAAGCAGAACATGTGAGGAGCTCGGTCACAGTGACACACGTTGTAGAAAGTTGGACAAAAGAAGAGCCTCTCGTCCAAACCTCTTCAGCTGTGGTCACTGCAGGACAGTGTCACATCTGTGGAGTGAGCTCCTCCCTCACGACGACTGACCACGCCTCCTCCTCTCCCTCTCTCATCTTCTTTTTTTCTCTTCCTCTCTCCTCTCCTCTTCCTCTCCTCCTCTCCTCCTCCTCTCTCTCGTCCCCTCCGTTGTTCCGTGTGTCCAGATCACTGTCCTGCCTCGGGGACAGTCCCGAGGCTGAAGTCAAACTCTCGTGTGTGTGTGTGTGTGTGTGTGTGTCTGTGTGTGTCTGTGTGTGTGTGTGTGTGTGTGTGTCTGTGTGTGTCTGTGTGTGTCTGTGTGTCTGTGTGTGTATGTGTGTGTGTGTGTGTATGTGTGTATGTGTGTGTGTGTGTATATATGTGTGTGTGTGTGTGTGTGTGTGTGTGTGTGTGTGTGTGTGTGTGTGTGTGTATGTGTGTCCTGTTGCCGTAGTAACCGTAGTATTTTCCCTGCGGGCGCCAGATCTGGAGAACAACACAACTCGCTTTTTATGCCAGAGTTATGTAAAAATGTGAGACGAGCTGTTGGGAGACGCCGGGCCCCAGGGAGACACCGGGCTTCAGGGAGCCGTCCAGTACTATTACTACTGTAGAATGTAGTACTTTATGCAGTACTTTCACTTATTTTTATTTTGTTTATGGCACTTGCACATTCACATATGTTCAGAGAAGAGTCTTGCCCGAGGACACAGAGTCAGTTTGTTTTAACACGATTGTTTGAGTCAGAGAAAAAAACAGAACAAAGGCGTCCAACGTGAGGCCCCCGGGCCAAACTGGGCCAGGAGAAGAAAGGGTCAAAAGATGAGACGTCATTTTGTCTTCTCCTGGACATCGTCTCTGGTCCTGGACGTCGTCTCTGGTTTTGGACATTTTCTCTGGTTCTCAACATTGTCTCTGGTCCTGGACGTCGTCTCTGGTTTTGGACGTTGTCTCTATTTTTGGACCATTGTCTCTGTTCTGTGTACGTCATCTCTCTTCCTGGATGTCATCTCTGGTCCTGAACATTGTCTCTGGTCCTGGACGTCGTCTCTGGTCCTGGGCGTTGTCTCTGGTTCTCAACATTGTCTCTGGTCCTGGACGTTGTCTCTGGTTTTGGACATTGTCTCTGTTCCTGGACGTCGTCTCTGGTTTTGGACGTTGTGTCTTCTCCTGGACATCGTCTCTCTCTTCCTGGACATTTTCTCTGGTCCTCAACGTCGTCTCTGGTTTTGGACGTCGTCTCTAGTCCTGGACATTGTCTCTGGTCCTCGACGTCGCCTCTGGTTTTGGACGTCGTCTCTAGTCCTGGACATTGTCTCTAGTCCTGGACATTGTCTCTGTTCCTGGACGTCGTCTCTGGTTTTGGACATTGTCTCCTGGACGTTGTCTCTGGTCCTGGACATTGTCTCTGGTTTTGGACATTGTCTCTGTTCCTGGACGTCGTCTCTGGACTCGTTCGTTTCATTTTGAGGTAAAACTTTTGGTTCCTTTGAAGCACAAAATCCTGCAGGTTTTTTTAAATGATTGAGTCTAGTTCATTTTTAAAACTCACAGCTGCGAGTACAAAAAGTACTGCATGTACTCACAGTTTTATTAGTAACAGTATTAATAGTAAAGAGAAGCTGTGGCACTCGTGGTACTGATAGTAGAAGAGCTAGTAGTAGTAGTAATTTTATTTGTTGTAGTAGTGGTGGTAGTAGTAGTAGTAGTAGTAGTAGTAGTAGTAGTAGTAGTAGTAGTAGTAGTAGTAGTAGTAGTAGTAGTAGTAATAGTAATAGTAGTGCTAATAGTAATAGTAGTTGTTGTTTGTTGTAATGTTTTGGAGTACTGCAGTATCTTTACCCTCCTCATGTTTGTGTGAAGTACTCAGTCGTTTTAAAAGTATAAAAACTACATCATCAAACCACGAGAATCTGTGAGAGAAAGAGAGAGAGAGAGAGAGAGAGAGACAGAAAGAGGTAGAGAAAAGAGAGAGTGTGAGAGAGGGAGAAAGAAACAGAGACAGAGACAGAGACAGAGACAGAGAGAGAGAGAAACAGAGAGTGTGAGAGAGAGAGAGGGAGAGGGAGGTAGTAGGGAGGTAGATGTAGAGGGAGGGAGAGGAGGGGGAGGGAGGGAGAGGGAGGGAGGGGAGAGGTAGAGTAGAGGAGGGTAGAGGGAGGGAGGGAGGGAGGGAGGGAGGGAGAGGTAGAGGGAGGGAGGGAGGGAGGGAGGGAGAGGTAGAGGGAGAGGTAGAAGGGAGAGGTAGAGGGAGGGAGAGGGAGGGAGGGAGAGGTAGGTAGAGGGGGGTAGATGTAGAGGGAGGGAGAGGTAGAGGGAGGGAGAGGGAGGGAGGGAGAGGTAGAGGTAGAGGGAGGGAGGTAGAGGGAGGTAGATGTAGAGGGAGGTAGAGGGAGGGAGAGGGAGGTAGAGAGAGGTAGAGGGAGGTAGAGGGAGGTAGAGAGGAGGCAGATGGAGGGTAGAGGGAGGTAGATGGAGATGGAGGGAGAGGGAGAGGACACGAGGGGCAGAATAAACGAGGATGAATGAGGCAGTGGTTCTGACCTTGACACACTGGCCTCAGCGCAGAAATAAAACTTTTCAAAGTGACATAAAACTCTGCTCTTTTCATTCAGAAACAACAGGCGAAAGTGAAACTAACAGAGACGTCGTCCCTCAGCCTGAAAAAACAGCGCCCCCTCTCTGCTGCTTCAGACTCATGTTGGTCTTAAATGTTCGTATTAACCCTCTACATGATCCTGGGGTTTTTATTTCACGTCTGTGTCTGTAAATCAACATATGAACATTAATAACAGACACATCAGGTCCTTCTGTCCCCGACGTCGCTCCTGTTAGCGTTAGCAACAGGTTTGATTGACAGCGTTGCTAAGCGCTCGCTCCCTGTTAAACCAGTGGTGAGAGCGGGAAGGGGCGTTACCTTCAACAGCCTCGCTCCTGATTGGCTCTTTGGTTGCTATGATACTCGTGGTCAGAATTACAAATCTAGACCTGAGCTCCAAATTAGCCTCTATAACTGCTAGCGTCGATTAGCTTAATTTGTCTGGAGCTAAACGCTGTGGGTGACACTTACATAAATACAGTCTGTGGTTTTGACGTATCCAAACCGAGTCCACCTCCAGTGACCAGTTCCATGCTTCAAAATTAGCATTAGCATTAGCATTAGCATTCAAACAAAACTTTATAAACACAGAAAAGTTGTCAGATGAAGCACTCACCTCATTAAAACTTAAAGCGGTTGCCAGATACATGTTTTTCCTCCAGAGTTGAGAGTCTTTTTAAAAAAAAAAAAAAAAAACTAGCATGCTAACATCAAACACTTTATATCCAGACGCAGACAGAGCGCAGCAGACTCGTTTTGACCTTGAGAGCTGCTTATGTAATAAATCTGTCCCGGGATGAGACAAGTTTACCTCAAAAACATGTGGAAAAAATCAGGTGGAGCCTTTAAAGTTTTGTCGTTGATTCAACAGGAGATAAAAGTCACTGGCGCCGCGTCCGCCGTCCCGCCCCCTGCCCTCGCGCCGCTGCCCCCTGCTGGCTCACCTTTGGATGACTTTCACCTCCTTTGCTCCCGTGTTCCTCCCGCCTCTTACAAGTCTTTTTCGCTTCTTTTTTCACACTATTTTGTCCTTTTTCCAGCCAAGCATCGACCACAAACCTGCGGGCCCCTGAGAGCCACAGAGGCAATTTGCACAACACAAGATTTGTTTTTTTTCAGCCGCTTTGAGAACAGAAGGTGGAGCGGCCGCAGAGGAACTCGTCGCCTTTTCCAGTGTGAAAAAACCTCACGGTGCAGGTGTCAGAGCGGAGAGAGGCCGTGGAGCTGTGAGGAGGAGAACAGGGGAGAAAATACATGTACGAGGTGAAAATACATGTTCAGAACAGGACTTTTGGGTAAATATTCTGGAAAAGTCGTGTTTTTATTCAGTGGTATTCAGAAAAGTGGTGTATCGGCACGACTTAAAGCTCCTACATTACACAAACTGGACTCTAGTGAAGTTTAAGTCATGTTTTAATGTTTTTACCTCCTCAAAAACATCTCCAAAGCTCAAAATGCTCTGTTCCACCTTGTGATGTCATGAAGTGGTAGTTTTCAAAGTGAACAGCTTCTTTTAGCTTCAGTTCAGTCGAGATAAGCGGTTATTCCCGAGCTGAAATCATCCAAATGAGTCTAGAAATGAAGGTGTGTGGAGTTTAAAACCACACTGGAGCACTTCCTGTATCACCACTTGATGACATCACAAGGTGGAACAGTGTTTTTTTTCAGTTTGAGAGAAGAACTCAACGTAAATGTGCAGGGTTTGAAACAAAAAAACACAACTCCAGGTCTGTTTGTGACGAGGAAACGACAGAAAATAGCGTAAAACGAGCCCTTTAAAGGCGCTGTACCTGATTTTTTTCAACTAAATTCGAGCTAAACGTGTCTCCTTCCAGCGCAGATGTTGTTTAAACTCTTGAGGCTATAATAAATCTGCTGTTTACTGTCTGCATCCAGTCATAAACCATTTTACTGTAGCGTGTTAGCGTGTTAGCGTGTTAGCGTGTTAGCATGTTAGCGTTAGTGTTAGCTTTAGCATGATGGCAAAACTCCGCTCTGGTCTCTGCAAGATCATTTCAGCTTCTGGAGTCGCCAAACTACGAACTGAACTAAAGGTAAAAGGAGCTGTTCACGTGAAAAAACTACCACTTGATGACATCACAAGGTGGAACAGAGCGTTTTGAGCTTTGGAGAAGTTACAGACCAATAATAAAGTGTTAATAATGAAACAAAACACGACTCCAGGTCTGTTTTTGAGGAGGAAACAACATTAGAACATGACTTAAAGCTACAAGAGTCAGTTTTGTCATAGAGCAGCTTTAACCACAGGGAGAAGATCTAAAATTACCAGAAAAAAACTTCACAAATGACCCGGAAATGTAACCGACAACCTTCTCACTGTAACACACACACTTTTATACAGTGATAAATATTAAATGTTCCGGTCAGGGAGCTAAGAGCAGGACTCCACACACAAAAAGCCCACGAGAAACAGCTCGTCAAATATTGAAGGACTTTATTTTTTCATTAGTTGCAGGTTTGGTGCAAAACTGGGTGAAGCCAAAGAAAAACAGTCAAACAGAATAAAAAAGGTTCTATAAATGTAGAGGTCACGAAACAGGAGCGTCGGTATCACAGGACGAGGACACGACCAGGACCACAGTCTACAGACCCAACCAGACCAAGACCGCAGCCTTTGGACCCGACGAGACCAAGACCACAGCCTTTGGACCCAACGAGACCAAGACCTTCAGACCCAACAAGACCAGGACCTCACTCTCCCCTTTAGTCCTCCTCCTCCTCCTCTTTAGTCCTCCTCCTCCTCACTCTTATCTCCTGTTTAGTCCTCCTCCTCCTCTTTACTCTCACTCTGCTCTTTAGTCTCTCCTCCTCCTCTCTCTCCTCTTTAGTCCTCCTCCTCCTCCTCCTCTCTCTCCTCTTTAGTCCTCCTCCTCCTCCTCTTTAGTCCTCCTCCTCCTCACTCTCTTTAGTCCTCCTCCTCCTCACTCTCCTCTTTAGTCCTCCTCCTCCTCCTCCTCACTCTCCTCTTTAGTCCTCCTCCTCCTCCTCCTCACTCTCCTCTTTAGTCCTCCTCCTCCTCACTCTCCTCTTTAGTCCTCCTCCTCCTCACTCTCCTCTTTAGTCCTCCTCCTCCTCCTCACTCCCCTCGTTCCTCCTCGTTCCTCCTCTTTCACTTTAAATCTCTCTAAATCCTCGTTCTTGGAGTGACCCGGTCTGTTTCTCCTCTGCGGTGGTGCAGTTTCGGGAGGAGGAGGTAGTTCTTCTTGGACTTGTCAAACCTCCTCCTTCCTCCCTCGGCGCTGACAGGAGAAAATGAGCTTCCAAACCAGGTCCGACTTTGCACCTGCCACAGCGAGAGTCGCCTGTCGCCCGTCGCCCGTCCACGAGTCACTCAGAGAACGACGGGAAAGTTCTTCTGCACAAACGATTCAGACGGAAAAATGTGTTTACTCCACTTCAGAATCCACCGTTTAAATCTGAGGTTTTCTTTTCAAATTGTTATAAATCCTCTGAAATAATCTTGGCGTAATAAACTCTAGATCACAGTAAAAGCAGAAACGTTTAAAATAATTAAAGCTGAACTACGGAACATTTCAGTGAAAGGTCCACAAACGGCTCGACTCGTCTCCATGGAGATCTCACTGCTTTGCCTGAAATGTCCCACAGTACAGAGATAAATTTACTACTATCGCCACAGACAAACAGACCCAGGTCACGGGGCAGATCCGTGGAGAGGCGAGCCTGTTTTTATCAAGGCGTTTTTGAGCAACAAACAAACACAGGCAAAAAGACGATGACGATCAGTTTAAAGCCACACTGTGTCACATTCTGGGCAAAGCAATGACATCTCCATGGAGACGAGCAGAAAAGTTACATAATGCAGCTTTAAGTTCAGATTTTGCATAATTTAAACATAAAAAAACTAAAACTAAAACTCAAATTAACCCTCGATACAACACGAAGTTCAGCTTCTTGTTTATGGGCGCCATTTTGAGGACTTCAAAACTATTTCATTCAAAACATGGATTATTTCATTTTTTACTGTTAATCGCTATGGCAACTGCAGATTTTTCCATTGCTCTGAACCCTGTGGATAAAACTCTTCTTCCGGGCGCCATTTTGAGGACTTCAGGCCGTTCAATACATGTATTATTTAATTTTTTTTTTTTATTGTTAATCGCTATGGCAACTGCAGCCTTCCCATCGCTCTGACCCCGAGGATAAAACTCTTCTTCTGAATGTCTCGGTTTTGTTGGATTTGACAAACATTAAAATCTGATATTTTTGACCCTCTGCGCACACCGTCCGTTATCTGCTGGAGCCACATCGTCTCCTCCACCAGAACAAACATGGTGGAGGTGGAGGAGGAGGAGGAGGAGGAGGAGGAGGTGGAGCTCGAGGACGAGGGCGGAGGAGGAGGTGAGGAGGTGGAGCCCTTCTGGAGGTGGGAAAATGTGACGTTTTTTTTTCTGATTTTAGGCAAAATAAAACAGAGAAACATCTACAGAACAAAGATCCTGAAACTTTAATCTGACAAACTTAAAGGAAACAGATGATTTTTTTCTCCTGTTTCTCGTCTTTAAAGCTGCTGTACGACACTAAACTGAATCTTGTAGCTTTAATCCATCAAACACAGACCTGAGTCGTGTTTGTTTCATTCACATGTTTGAGTCACACTTTATTATGAGTCTGTCACATCTCCAAAGATCAAAATGAGACGTTCCACCTTGTGATGTCATCAAGTGGTAGTTTTCAAGTGAACAGATCATCTTAAAGAGGGAGGAGGAGAAAGAAGAGAAAGAAGAAGACTAAGGAAGAGGAGGAGGAGGAAGAATACGAGAAAGAAGAGGAATAAGGAGGAAGAGGAGGAGGAGGAGGAATAGGAGAAGAGGAGGAGGAAGAAGAAGAAGAAGGGGAGGAAGAAGAGTAGGAGAAAGAGGACGAGGAGAGAAGGAGGAGAAGAGAAAGAGGAACAGGAGGAGGAAGAGAAGAGAGGGAAGAAAAGGAGGAGAAGAAGGAGAAGAAGAAGCGAAGGAGGAGGAGAAGAAGGAGAAGAAGTAGAAGAAGAAGGAGAAGGAGAGAAGAAGGAGGAGAAGAAGCGAAGGAGGAGGAGAAGAAGAAGGAGAAGAAGCGAAGGAGGAGGAGAAGAAGAAGGAGAAGAAGGAGAAGAAGGAGGAGACGTCTCCTGCCTCAGTCTGCACATTCCCTCAAGTCAAAACAAGTCGGCCGTTTGCTGTCTGCATTGTCCCAGAATCAGGAAGTGCGTGATTAGCATGCTAGCTGTTGTTAGCTTTACCGTATGAGAGCTGTGAAAATCCCTTATAAACTCATCTCTGTGAATACTCACGATGCTCCGGATGCAAACTGTTCAGAACACTTCTGTTTTTGAGACGTAAAAATCAGGTTCAGCTCCTTTAAGCGACACAGACGGCGGGAGAGTCTCTGATCTCGCTCTCCGGACCTCAGACCGGCGTCTCGTTTCGTAGCGTCGTATCGTTGAAGCGTCGTAGCGTTGAAGCTAGCTGCACGGCGCTTATGTAAACACTGTGGTCGATGTTTAAAGCTGCTCCTCTTCATTAAAACAGAAGAGCCGTGTTTACACATTCAGCTCACGGCTAATCCTCCGCCACTGCCTCCCAACGCTCCCGACGCTCCGAACGCTCCTTGCCATAATGAGACACACACACACACACACACACACACACACACACACACACACACACACACACACACACACACACTGCCAACTGCTGAATTAGCGCAGCGTAAAACAACATCTACATGAGTAACAACAACTCTGAAAAGCTGACTTGACTTGATTAGTTTTGTTGAGTTAAAGATGCTAACATGACTGTTTATATAAATGCACATCGCTAACCTGCTAGCCGCCGCCGCGTTCCAAACAGGAAGTGATCATAGGCGCACTTCCTGCTCCATCAACTTGTCATGTTGGTCTTAAATGTTCGTATTAACCCTCCACATGATCCTGGGGTTTTTATTTCACGTCTGTGTCTGTAAATCAACATCTGAACATTAATAACAGACAAATCAGGTCCTTCTCCTGTTAGCGTTAGCAACAGGTTTGATTGACAGCGTTGCTAAGCGTCTGCTCCCTGCTAAACCAGTGCTGTCGGCGGAAAGAGGCGTTACCTTCATCAGCCTCGCTCCTGATTGGCTCTTTGGTTGCTATGATACTCACGGTCAGAATTTCAAATAAGGAAGTCGGCTCCAGATTAGCCGCTAAACCTGTTAGCATCGACGAGCTTCATTTGGAGCTGCAGCTGTGACGCCGCACTCACTCAGTCCTTTACTCAGTCTGTGGTCGCCATGGAGATGTAATTGCTTTGCTTGGAATGTTCCACAGTGCGGCATAAACCGATCAATGACCAGGCAGGTGAGTCCAGACCGAGTTACAGCTCAGATCTGTGGAGAGAAGTTGTATTTTTCCAGCTATTAGCAATAAAAAAAGACACCTTCATTTAAATAAAGACAGTTAAACTCAAGCAAGACAGTTAAGTTTAATGCTGTACTGTGGAACTTTCCAGGCAAAGCAAGAACATTTCCACTGAGACAAATAAGTGTAAAGAAAAGTTACACAGTGCAGCTTTAAGGTTAAGGTAGATCTTGTGAATCTTTTGACTGTTTTATCATCAAAAATATGGATTATTTCAGTGATAATCCACCAAAAATCAAACCAGTTTTGATTCGTGTGGCTCAAAGTCTCTCACTAAACTTGATTCAGACAAAAACAAGAAGTTTAAACCAGGCAGATATATTTCAATAAAGTAAATTAATTTAAATCAAATGAGTTTAATTCATCTAAACAGGTTAAAACAGCTCAGGAAGTTTCTGAACGAGTCTGATTTAAACTACAGGTTTTTTTTTTAGAGTGTAACGCCACAGAAGCCGCAATTTTGGACGAGAATCTTCAAATGTGTGTTTAAATCTGTCAGAAATATCTTAAATCACTGAAATAAACTGTCAAATGAGTTTAATTCATCTAAACAAGTCAAATGTTAATGTCTGAATTTGAATCATTTAAACTGCAGGATTTTTTTTTTTTACATTGCAATGAAACTGAAACCAAATATTTTGACATAATATTTTTAAATCAGTCAGAAATATCTTAAATTTGTATAAAACTCAATGTCACATGAGTTTAATTCATCTAAACAAGTCACACAACTCATGAATTAAAGTCTCAGCTGGAATGAGGTGAACCGCAGGGTGTTTTTTTACAGTGCAACGCCACAGAAGCCGCCATTTTGGACGAGAATCTTGGAATTTGTGTTTAAATCAGTTGAAATATCTTAAATTTGTACAAAACTCTATGTCAAATTTCGTTTAATTCGTCTAAAAACAAGTCACACAACTCTAAAGTCTGAATTTGAGTGATTAAACCTGCAGGGTATTTTTTGCAGTGCAACGCCACAGAAGCCGCCGTTTTGGATGAGAATCATGGTATTTGTGAATTTAAATCCGTCAGAAATAAGTTACATTTGTACAAAACTCTGTGTTAAATTAGCTGAATTCATCTAAACGCGCCTCTTGAGTCTGAATTTGAGTGATTTAAACCGCAGAGTAGTATATATATATTTTTTTTTACAGTGCATCGCCGCACAAACCGCCGCGTGAACGACGATCTCGGCTGAAACGATGGTTCTCGGAGTGAGTGGAGTCGGCAGCAGATTATGAAATAAAAAACCACAGGATCATTGTGACAGACGCGGTCGGCGGCGCTTTGGCACGTCATTACCGAGGAGAGCCACCGGGGGGAGCTCACACGTCTCCGGAGCAATTTCCACTGACAGAAGAAAAGATGACAAGTCTGAATCTATAAGAAAAGAACTGATCCCAGATTTACATTCATCGTATTATCACTTTAAAATAAGATAAAGGTGTTTCCACTGAAAAAAACATCGACTTGAGTTAAAACACCTTCAATTTATCATGTTTTGAGTTGATTTTCAATAAATTTGAAGTGTATTTATTTAAAAAACTGTATTATTTGCGATTTTTTAATGTGTTTTTCTTAAGTCTCGCTAAACTAAACCAGGTAAATTCATTAAATAAAACTCACAAATATCACTTTTCTCCCCACTGACAGGTCACAACATGGAAAAAAAAAGTTTTAAATGTGTTTAAACGTCCAGATAAACAGCTCTCGACGTCAAAATAAGTCCACTATGTAGTCAGGAAGTGCGCATTAGCATGATAGTGTTGTTAGTTTTACTGAAAAATTCCGCTCTGGTCTCTTAAAGTTGTGAAAAATGGTTATAAACTCATCTGGGTGAGTGGTTAGGATGGTCTCAATGTATAAAATCAGTGAGAAGTAACTGGACCATTTTTAAGACGGTAAAAAACACGTAATGCGGCTTTAATCTCGTCAAAACTGCCCCGTCTGAGGTAAATATTAAATCTGAATCTGAATCTGAATCGTTTTAACTCATGGACAGGTTTTTTTTTACAGTGTTTACCAAATATGGAAACAGTGATTCAGATGCCCTGAAATCAAGCTCCGTTTGCTCAGTTTTTTGCTTTTTCTTCTTGTTCTTCACAGATTCTTGACACATATTGGACACAGCTTCATACCTGGATCCACCTGGACCAAAGCGGACCAAACCAGACCCACCCAGACTAAATGAGGACAAAAATGGGACAAAATGGGACCAAAACTTGACCAAAACTGGACCAAAACAGGAACAAAAATGGGCCCAAATGGGACCAAAATGAGACAAAAATTGGACCAAAATGAGACAAAAACAGGGCCAAAATGTGACCAAAATGTGACCATAACAAGACCGAAATTGGACTGAAACAGGACCAAAATGGGACCAAAATTGGACCAAAAAACTGGACCAAAATGGGACAAAAACAGGGCCATAATGGAGCCAAAATGGGACCATAATGGGATTGAAATTGGACCAAAATGGGACCAAAACTGAACCAAAATTGAACCAAAACTGGACAAAAACTGGACTGAAATGGGACCAAACTGGACTCACCAATGTTTCCATTCACGGGGCGACTTGTGCACTTGTGTTGTGACTTATAAACCTGCAGAAACAGAAAGTCGGACCGGCCCGGGTCTGGGCGGGCTGTACACTGTAAAAATGAGAGCTCCAGATGAGTTTAAATGACTTAAATTCAGAATACTGGTTTAGAAACATTTTGAGAAGCTGACAAGTCCACATTTTAACAAACACATATATAGTTTTTATTGATTCTAGTTTCAGTTTTTATTATTTTATTTCTTATTACACTCCAGTCTCTCTTTTCATAAACATACACTGCAAAAGTCGTGTTCATACTCCATCGGCCGTTACGTTTAATAATACAAAATAAATATATTAAAATGAGCCCGAAATACTTTGAAACAAGTCGGCCAATGAAACAATTTTAAGTCAAAACTGCTCGAAATAAGGTTCATATTCTGAATTGAAGGCATAGTACTTCAGCAGGTATGATTTTTTGCAGTGTGAGTGCATGCGTCTGTTGAAATAAATAAAAATGGACTTTAAACTGTGAGTTGTGCTTCCTGTTTTTCCAACATAAAACATTTACCATAAACCTTTTGAATAGAGCTTCTTTAACATTTACAAGTTGTACAGTTTTACCAAATGGGTTTTCTTATTTGCTTCCACCTCGAGACTCGCGATGCAAAGAGGGAGACGACAAGAAGAGAAAAGGAAGGAATAAGTCTTTGTCAACGCAAAAAATAAGATATAAGAAACAAGACACCAGTCCTCGAAAACATCGGCATAACCAACGATGAACAAGAATCGTTTCATTTTCTCTTTTACAATACATTTTTAAGAAACGCCCCCCGCTGGTTAAGGTTATGATCTCAGGTAGCTCGTCCTCACTCTTCACAGTTTGTATAAAGCAGACAAACATTCCAGCTAAAGTATTAAAATATCAGGGCTATTATTAACATTATTATCTTTCATAATTTTTTATATTTGTTCCATAGAAATCGTCGGGGAGAGATGGTTCGAGGTCCGCTCTCCTCCCTGTACAAGTTGTTTGAGAGTTTTCTTTTAGTTAAAAAATGCCTGCCCATTGGGAAGAGTAGCATCCAGCGAGTGTTTTCACCCATTTTAAACCATTTCCGGCGACAAAAGAATGAAAATTATCCACATAGCTTTGCGCCGATGCTACTGGTCGTGCATCTCGTTTCCAGGCTGCATCGCTGTTCTTCAAATACCTCAAAATATCACACTCAAAGAGGCAAGAAATGAGCTGTCCAGAGATAAAATGACTCTCAATCCTCAGCACTTGTGGGGCGAACGAAAGAAATAGAAAAGTAGCCCATTGGAGGAAAGATGTTTTGCTAATATTTGCGTTTGGTGGTTGTCGTCAGCCAGGCTCAAATTCGGTGTAATCTGAAGGCACTTTGTTTCATGGCAGAAAGTAAAGTGGCTTCTTCTCAGCTAAACCCGATTCTTGACCTGATCGAACTCGTTTTTCTCCCGGTTCCTCGACGTCCACAGTAAATCCAAGCGTCAAACCAAACCGCCCGTGGCCACTTGTACTCGTGACACAGTGTTGAAGATACAGAAAAAGTACAGAGATGCAAGCGAGATGTAGCCGTAGTCCACCTCGGATCGATCCAATAGCACCGACTTGTAAAAAACAGAAGGATGGTTGGCGTATCGGCGAATCGAACAGAAAAACGCACAGTTAGGCTCCATGTTCGCGGGGTTCGAGTCCGACAGCGTTCGTTTTCGCCCGTCCGAAAATTGTTGTGCTTTACAAACTTTCCCTCTGCGATGTTTCGTTTGTGCTCGTAAACGTGTCCGAGTCCCACTATTTTTTTTTTCTGTAAAAGAGGTCACTTAAAAAAATTAGCGTGTTTTTTTTTTATTACTTAAGAGAGTGTATTTCCGGTCCTTCGCTGTGTGTCGTTGGTTCCGCTGCCGGCCAGGAGGGGGCAGAGTAGCGTTCTGGATGCGTGGTTCTTTGGTGAATTCGATGCCGGTCTCGCAGACGGTGGGCGGAGCTTTCGCCTCCGTGGGGGTTTTTACGGGAAGTCGGGTCACCTCTGGCCGTGGAGGAGGGTCATCACCGCGGCGACGCACAGCAGCCATATATGGGAGGATGAGGTCAGCGCCATGGAGCTGAGATCTGCAGAAGAAGAAGAAGAAGAAACGGACACACGATGAGACGATGTTTACGGGTTTTACATGGAGCTGCTACAGAAGAGAGTGAGAGGGGAAGAGGGCGGGGTTTACAAGTATAAGGAGCCGTGTGATTGGTCAAACAGGTATCCACACTTCAAACTCCGCCCCCGCAAAGTTCTGCGTGATGTCACATAGTACTTGAAAGCGCAGAGGCCACTAGAGGGAGCTGCTTCCTCGTCACAAACAGACCTGGAGTCATTCACACATGTTTAACACAAACAAACCTGCAGATTTAGGCTGAGTTCTTCTCTCAAACTGAAAAGACTCTGTTCCACCTTGTGATGTCATCATGTGGTAATACAGGAAGTGCTCCACTGTGTTTTTAAACTCCACACACCTTCATTTCTCAAATCATTTGGATGATTTCAGCGTCTGGAGTCGTCAATCTACAACTGAACTAAAGGTAAAAGGAGCTGTTCACTTGAAAAAAAACTACCACTTCATGACATCACAAGGTGGAACAGAGCGTTTTGAGCTGTGGAGCTTTGGTGTGAATGAAACAAAACACAATTCCAGGTCTGTTTTTGAGGAGAGAACAGTGTTAGAACATGGATTAAAGCTAAAAGAGTCAGTTTGTGTGATGTAAAAGTTGATGTAGTGTTTAGTTCCACTTTAAGATTCAGGTTATTGCTCCTGAAGGAAAATTTGTCTCCTGCATTTGACCCAACCTGGACCAGTCGGGAACAGCAAACCCAGATTTTGCGCTAGTCTTGGTCAGGACGACTTCAGCTGAAGGATTTGACCCATGGTGCCAAGAAAAAACCCTCCAGGACCCAGAGAGAACATGCAAACTCCACAGAGAAAGGGAGTCGAACCTGCAACCCTCTTTTTAAATAAAGGTTTAAAAGGTCAGTCTGCTGCAGTGGCTCATCTGACCAAACACCTGCACACACAGAGGGAGAGGTGCTTTGCTCAGCGACACCACAGGAAGCAGAGTTCAGGGCTGGAAATGTGGTGAATGCTCCAACTGCTGATGATTAATAGTAACAGAAATGTGAGTTTTTCCAGTTGAATATGTTGTGTTTCTGTAAAAATGCCTCGTCTGTGCAGCGTTTCGTCGGGACGAGCTCTGAACTCTGAAACTCTGGCTCTTCTGTTTGTTTATGTTGTTCCATCACAGGATCAAGGTCAACGGCTCTTTACCGCAGCTCTCAGACTCAGTTTCCTCTTATGATGTTGTCTAAATATTGCACCAATTATAATATAAAAAAAAGAACTTTCAATGTACAGAAAGAGCAGGCAGAGGGCGCTGTTCTACAGTCTGGGCGCTGCCACAGAAAAGGCTCACCTCGACTTTCTACCCACCTCTGGTCTTGAGCCTGGTTTTAGTCCAGGGCTGCAGTAACTCCCTCAGATAGAGAGGAAACATAGAGTCACATGTTTAAGGAGGACCCATAGAGTCACATGTTTAAATTCAAGAACATTTTGAATTGACCTGATATTAGCCCCAAAGTCACGTCCCTCTTGGCTGTAGTAGTACTAGTAGTAATAGTAGTAGTAGTAATAGTAGTAGTAGTAGTAGTAGTAGTAGTAGTAGTTTTTGTATTACATGACCTTAGAGGTGCTGAGGTCAGACTCTGGTGAGACACGGGTCATTCTGTCCTTTGTCTCGTTGGTCATTCTGTCCTTTGTCTCGTTGGTCATTCTGTCCTTTCTGTCTCGTTGGTCATTCTGTCCTTTGTCTCGTTGGTCATTCTGTCCTTTCTGTCTCGTTGGTCGTTCTGTCCTTTGTCTCGTTGGTCGTTCTGTCCTTTCTGTCTCATTGGTCATTCTGTCCTTTCTGTCTCGTTGGTCGTTCTGTCCTTTGTCTCGTTGGTCGTTCTGTCCTTTCTGTCTCATTGGTCGTTCTGTCTGTCCTTTCTGTCTCGTTGGTCGTTCTGTCCTTTACGTCTGTCATTGGTCGCTCTGTCCTTTATGTCTCGTTGGTCATTCTGTCTTTTCTGTCTCGTTGGTCGTTCTGTCCTTTACGTCTCGTTGGTCGTTCTGTCCTTTCTGTCTCGTTGGTCGTTCTGTCCTTTCTGTCTCGTTGGTCGTTCTGTCCTTTCTGTCTCGTTGGTCGTTCTGTCCTTTCTGTCTCGTTGGTCGTTCTGTCCTTTCTGTCTCGTTGGTCGTTCTGTCCTTTCTGTCTCGTTGGTCGTTCTGTCCTTTCTGTCTCGTTGGTCGTTCTGTCCTTTACGTCTCGTTGGTCGTTCTGTCCTTTCTGTCTCGTTGGTCGTTCTGTCCTTTCTGTCTCGTTGGTCGTTCTGTCCTTTCTGTCTCGTTTGGTCGTTCTGTCCTTTCTGTCTCATTGGGTCATTCTGTCCTTTGTCTCGTTGGTCATTCTGTCCTTTCTGTCTCGTTGGTCGTTCTGTCCTTTGTCTCGTTGGTCGTTCTGTCCTTTCTGTCTCATTGGTCGCTCTGTCCTTTATGTCTCGTTCGTTGGTCATTCTGTCTTTTCTGTCTCGTTGGTTGTTCTGTCCTTTGTCTCGTTGGTCGTTCTGTCCTTTCTGTCTCGTTGGTCTTTCTGTCCTTTCTGTCTCGTTGGTCATTCTGTCTTTCTGTCTCATTGGTCGTTCTGTCCTTTCTGTCTCGTTGGTCGTTCTGTCCTTTCTGTCTCGTTGGTCGTTCTGTCCTTTCTGTTTCGTTGGTCGTTCTGTCCTTTCTGTCTCGTTGGTCGTTCTGTCCTTTGTCTCGTTGGTCGTTCTGTCCTTTGTCTCGTTGGTCGTTCTGTCCTTTCTGTCTCGTTGGTCGTTCTGTCCTTTGTCTCGTTGGTCGTTCTGTCCTTTCTGTCTCGTTGGTCGTTCTGTCTTTGTCTTGTTTGTCGTTCTGTCCTTTCTGTCTTCTGTCTCGTTGGTCGTTCTGTCCTTCTGTCTCGTTGGTCGTTCTGTCCTTTACTGTCTCGTTGGTCGTTCTGTCTTTACGTCTCGTTGGTCGTTCTGTCCTTTCTGTCTCGTTGGTCGTTCTGTCCTTTCTGTCTCGTTGGTCGTTCTGTCCTTTCTGTCTCGTCGGTCGTTCTGTCCTTTCTGTCTCGTTGGTCGTTCTGTCCTTTACGTCTCGTTGGTCGTTCTGTCCTTTCTGTCTCGTTGGTCGTTCTGTCCTTTACTGTCTCGTTGGGTCGTTCTGTCCTTTCTGTCTCGTTGGTCGTTCTGTCCTTTCTGTCTCGTTGGTCGTTCTGTCCTTTCTGTCTCGTTGGTCGTTCTGTCCTTTCTGTCTCGTTGGTCGTTCTGTCCTTTCTGTCTCGTTGGTCGTTCTGTCCTTTACGTCTCGTTGGTCGTTCTGTCCTTTCAGTCTCGTTGGTCGTTCTGTCCTTTCTGTCTCGTTGGTCGTTCTGTCCTTTGTCTCGTTGGTCGTTCTGTCCTTTATGTCTCGTTGGTCGTTCTGTCCTTTCTGTCTCGTTGGTCGTTCTGTCCTTTCTGTCTCGTTGGTCGTTCTGTCCTTTCTGTCTCGTGGTCGTTCTGTCCTTGTCTCGTTGGTCGTTCTGTCCTTTGTCTCGTTGGTCGTTCTGTCTTTTTGTCTCGTTGGTCGTTCTGTCCTTTTGTCTCGTTGGTCGTTCTGTCCTTTGTCTCGTTGGTCGTTCTGTCCTTTATGTCTCGTTTGGTCGTTTCTGTCCTTTCTGTCTCGTTGGTCGTTCTGTCCTTTCCTTTCTGTCTCGTTGGTCGTTCTGTCCTTTGTCTCGTTCGTTGGTCGTTCTGTCCTTTGTCTCGTTGGTCCTTCTGTCCTTTCTGTCTCGTTGGTCGTTCTGTCCTTTCTGTCTCAGAGTCATGTAAGATTCATCATGTGAGATTGAGCTGCATAATTCATTGGCGTGGCCCCGGTTCTGGAGACCTCCCCTTTAAGAGCAATGAGGTCAGATCCAGTATCTGACATGATAAAACAATGAGCCAGTGTCATTTCAGACGTCCATCTGAAGAGCCGATATGAGTGAAGCTGTGACAATGTGCTTCAGGAACAGAAACGGCACTGGGTCGTTTGTTTTGAAGCAGCTGTGTGCAGGTTTGTGGTTGTTTTCACACTGTCTCAGGTCGATGTAACATTCTCTCTGAGAGCGGCTCTTGAGCTGGTGTGAACCCGACAGTCACACCCTGGACAACAGTAAAAAACGATATGAGGGAGCTTCAAACAAGAAGTCTCCACACTCCACTGACCGTGAAAGTGCTTTGAACTGAGCCAAAAAGTGCTCAGATCATGTGTATTTGTGTGAAGCCGTCGCAGAGCTGCAGTTTGACACGTGACGAGGCCATTTGGATCAATTTAATATGAGCAACAGGCTCCTCATGTCTCCGTCTGCGCAGCTGAACCTGGGTCTGTCTGCGCAACTGAACCTGGGTCTGTCTGCGCAGCTGAACCTGGGTCTGTCTGCGCAACTGAACCTGGGTCTGTCTGCGCAGCTGAACCTGGGTAAAACTTATTTTTACCTCAGAAAATCAGTTACCCAGTTCACACACACATTCAGACCCCACTGTTCGCAAAATGTGTGGGTTAAGTGTCTTGCCCAAGGACACAAGGACAGTAAACATCTGTGGCAGCTGGGACCAAACCCGGGCCAGTGGATCAGACGGATCTATCAACAATGTTTATGCCTGGAGCGGATTCAAACCACCAACCTTAGGATCAGAGCACGCGCGCTCTACCAACTGAGCCGCTGCAAACGCTCTCGGCCTCGTGGGTAATATTTCTGTAATGATTTGACTCAAAAGGAAAAATGTGATTGTTTTATTGTTACTCCGCCTGTGCTGGAGTGGGCCATTGTACTCGTGTTCTGTTTTACCCTCCGTCCCTGCTCAGTCATGTGACCACGGCCCTGTTGCTATGGTGACGTCTGCTCTCCTCCCGCAGACGTTTGTGCTTTTCACCGTCTGAGATTCTGTCCTTCATGTGTGACGTGTGGAGCTGTGTCCTGAGGCGTAAGAGCAGGACGAGTGTGGAGGGAGCAGGAGACTGTGGTGACGGGGGTAAGAGCAGTAGTAGTAGTGGCAGTAGTAGTAGTAGTAGTAGTAGTAGTAGTAGTAGTAGTAGTAGTAGTGGTACTTACTGGGCGGTGGGTCTCGACATTCTCCCTCCTCCAGAGTCACATCGTCTATGGCGATGTCTCCTTCTATCCCCGGGCCCCTCACTCCCTCGATCACCACCTGAGCTCACGGAAAACACAATATAATGTACATACAGTCTATACATAATATATATACACATATATATATATATATAATATGTAACATGTAATATCTAGTCAGAAATACCCGAGAGTCAAGATTATTTATTCTTTTTCTTTTGTAGATGGGTAAAGCCGCCAAACTTTGTTCTGAAGTAAGAGTAACGTTACTTCATAATAATATTACTCAAATAAAAGTACAAAGCAGTGGTCCAAGATTAAAGTATTTGGCAAAAGTACTACTCAGGTAAAAGTAACACCTGATTTATAATGTGACGTTATTGTGATTTAACAAAACATGAAATAAAGAACATCTGCAGTGACAGTAAAAGTGGAACTGGGCAAAAAAACGATTAGTTTATATTTGTATAATTTGTCTGAACGGAGCCTGAGCCTGTTTGACACTTTCATCTGAGAAGGATCGACATCGGCAACACGTGTCTCCTGCGTCTGTCTGCGCAGGTGAGTCTGGGTCTGTCTGCACAGGTGAGTCTGGGTCTGTCTGCGCAGGTGAGTGTGGGTCTGTCTGCGCAGGTGAGTCTGAGTCTGGGTCTGTCTGCACAGGTGAGTCTGGGTCTGTCTGCTGCGCAGGTGAGCCTGGGTCTGTCTGCGCAGGTGAGTCTGGGTCTGTCTGCGCAGGTGAGTCTGAGTCTGTCTGCACAGGTGAGTCTGGGTCTGGGTCTGTCTGCGCAGGTGAGTCTGAGGTGAGTCTGTCTGCACAGGTGAGTCTGTCTGAGGTCTGTCTGCGCAGGTGAGTCTGGGTCTGTCTGCGCAGGTGAGCCTGGGTCTGTCTGCGCAGGTGAGTCTGGGTCTGTCTGCGCAGGTCTGCGAGTGTGGTCTGGGTCTGTCTGCGCAGGTGAGCTGGGTCTGTCTGCGCAGGTGAGCTGGGTCTGTCTGCGCAGGTGAGTCTGGGTCTGTCTGCGCAGGTGAGTCTGAGTCTGTCTGCGCAGGTGAGTCTGGGTCTGTCTGCGCAGGTGAGTCTGAGTCTGTCTGCGCAGGTGAGTCTGAGTCTGTCTGTGCAGGTGAGCCTGGGTCTGGGTCTGTCTGCGCTGGTGAGGTGAGTCTGGGTCTGTCTGCGCAGGTGAGATCTGGGTCTGTCTGGGTCTGTCTGTCTGCGCAGGTGAGTCTGGGTCTGTCTGCGCAGGTGAGTCTGGGTCTGTCTGCGCAGGTGAGTCTGGGTCTGCGCAGGGGTCTGTCTGCACAGACAGCTTAAGCCTGGGTCTGTCTGTGTGTTTTCAAACCCTTTTTCTCTGCTCTCAGCTCAGTCGTCGGTGGATTCAGACGTGGGTCTGCGCAGAAAAGCCCGCTGGATGCAGTGTAAAGTTGCAGATGCATGTTTGTTGACGGGGCTCTGTCTGCTTGAAGCGTGTTGTCATGGAGATATGTTCAGCGATCAACTCTCTGGGGTCAGAGCAGCTCTGACACGTGTGACAATGACCTACGACCCGCGGAGGAGTAAAGTTACGCAGCCAGAAAAGTAGTAACTGGGTAAATGTAAATCACGACTTGTTCCTTGGGCAGAACGAGCCTGTACAGCTGAAAAGTGCTTCCACACAGAACATAAAACGTGCTCATTCTGTATTCACGATCTGTGCGGCGCGGCTGGGACACAAATAAAAGTAAACACACAGTCGTTTAGCTTAATTGTGTGTTTTAAAAGCAGCAGGTGGCAGCACTTTATTTCTCTTTTAATGTCACAGAAGTGAAGACGCTCGCTGCCTATGGACTCCGCAGCACAAACTCTAATTACTTTGCAAAGACCAGGGCTGTAAAAATGATGGAGAATCGAGCTCTGCCATATTTGCTATTAGCTTCCTGTTGGTGTATCTGTGTGGGACGCGTTTTATGGCTAACAATGCATCCTGGACGCAGCGTCGGAGCAGACGTTACACCGACAAACATTTAAGGGCCACTAAGCCGCTGTGTTTTCAACTTATGAGCCACAGTCTGTGTAAAGACGTCGACTAAGTGAGTGTGACCCACGGCTCCAAATGAAGTGTCCACGCTGTCAATCAAACCTGTTGCTAACGCTAGCGGGAAAAATAAGGTGAATGAGGGGCGTGTCTAAACTTTTGACTGGTCGTATTTATTTTTCAAACTGAACTTTCTCGTCGTGAGTTGTTCTGAGCCTCTGTGTTTGTGTTTGTTAAACTGAAAAATAGCGCCATCTATGTGTGACGGGAAGATCGTGTCGGGGGTTTGGGTCGTCTCCCTAAAATTATGAACAAAGGAGGAGTCATTTTCCTGCATTTTGTGGATTTTAAAGACTTTTCAAAATCTAAACGGCTCAATAAATATATTTCCAGGACATTTGGAGCTTTTTTCTAAATTTCTATGTGTTTTGTGTGAGAATCCTGTCCTGTAATATTCAACTTTATTTTTTTTTCAATTTTTCAAACTGTCACTGGACTAAAATTAAAATTAAAAATTAAACTTAAATTAAAACTAAATTTAAAACTAAAACTCAAATTATAACTCAAATTAAAATGAAAACTAAAATTTAAATTTAAATTAAAACTGAAGTAAAAATAAAAATGTAAAAATGTAATTAAAACTAAAATTAAAATTAAATTAAAACAAAAATTATAACTAAAACTGAAATTATAATTCAAATTAAAATGAAAACTAAAATCAAAATTAAAATTAAAACTAAAATTAAAATTAAAACGAAAATTTAAATTTGAATTAAAACTAAAGTAAAAAATAAAAGAATAAATTAAAACTAAAATAAAAAATTAAGTTAAAACTCAAATTATAGCTCAAATTTAAATTTAAATTAAAACTAAAAATTAAATTTGAATAAAAAAAAAAAAAAAAACTCCACACACATTGATGTGCACTTTCAGCCCGTCCTCGTCGCTCTTACTCTAAATATAGAGCAGTGCATTGTGGGACGCACCTGGAACGAGGAGATGGGGTGGATGCTGACTTTGGCCTGTTTCCAGCGGTCGCCCTGGTTACCGCTGAGGGACCACACGGGGCTGTCGGGGGTGGTCTGACCCTTCTGCTTCAGGAGGGCGTTTAGTGTACCTGAAAGAGAGAGGGAAGGAGAGAGGGAGAAGGAGGGAGAGAAGGAGAAGAGAGGGAAGAGAGGGAGGAGAGAGAGGGGAGGGAAAGGAGAGAGGGAGGGAGAGAGTTATTAAGGTTCAAGGAAACGTGTCTCTGCATTTGACCCGTACTTCAGTGTCTCTGTGAATCTGTCAGGAGCAGAGGGATGAGGGAGGAGAAAAAAGAGTGAGAGGAGGGGAGGAGGATGGAGAGAACGATGGAGGTAGACACTGTAGGAGAGAGAGTGACACAGGGAGAAAGAGGACATGCTGAGACCACACAGGCCGGGACAGAATCTGATCTGTGAGTGAGAGCGCCCCCTGTGTCTCCTCCCGGTACTGCGCCCTCTGCCTCCTGTTCAGTGGGTCATAAAGAGCTGAGAACTGTAAGGAAACAGCAGAGAGAGGAGAGGAGGAGAGAGGAGGAGAGAGAGAGGACAGGGAGGAGAGGGAGGAGGAGGGGAGGGAGAGGAGGGAAGAGGAGGAGAGGGGATAGGAAGAGAGAGGGGGGAGAGGAGGGGGAGAGAAGAGAAGCGGAGGAGACAAGGAGGGGGGGAGGAAAGAAGGGAGGAGAGAGAGAGGAGAGGAGAGGAAACAAGGAGGAAGGTAGGGGAGAGGGGAAGAGAGTAGAGGAGGAGAGAGAAGAGAGGAGAGGAAGAGAGAGGAGGGGAGGAGCAACGAGAAGGAGAGGAGACAAGCAAGGGTGTAGGGGAGAGGAGGAGAGGAGGGAAGGGGGTGAGAGTAGGAGAGAGGAGGAGGGGAGTGTAGAGTAGAGAGGAGATGAAAAGAGGGGGGAGGAGAAGAGGAGGAACGGAAGAAAGAGAGGAGGGAAGAGAAGCAGGGGGGATGAGGACGGCGGAAGAGAGGAGAAAGGAAGAGTAGAGGAGGAGGAGGAGGCAGAGGAGGAAGAAGAGGAGGAGAAGAGGAGGTGAAGAGGAGGAGAGAGAGGAGGAGTCGGTTCTGACGTGTCACAACCTTAAGTCTGTGCTCGTGCTCCACAGACGCCCCCTGGAGGCTCTGACAAACTCTGACACACTTAAAGTCGGACTACGGAACTTTCTCAGGGGGAGAGTCTGGCAGCTGTTTGTCTCCATGGAGATGTCAAAGCTTTGCCTTGAATGTTCCACAGTGCAGCATTAAACATGTGCCTCTCCACAGATCTGACCTGGTTTATAATGTGGATTTGATGGATTCTGTGATTTAAAATGTGTAAATTATAACAGAGATGAGAACTGTAGAGACTCAAGCACAAAAGGATGGATTTAAAGCTCGTCTGTGGAACATTCTGGACCAAACCGACTCTCAGCTCCACCCGACTGCAGATGATGACACTCAGAGCAAGGGATCAGAAAGAGAGGAAGGAGAGGAGGAGAAACAGAGGAGGGAGAGGAAGGAAATCAATGGAGAGGGAGAGAGAGAAGAGATGGACAAGGAAGAAAAAGAGCAGGGGATGGAGAAGAAGATAAAAGAATTGGAAAGAGAGAGAGGAGCTGGAGAAAGAGAGAGAGAGATGGAGAAGGAAGGAAAAGAGAGGAGGGGAGAGAGAAAAGAAATAAATGGAAAAAGAGAGAGAGGAGAGGAGGGGGAGAAGAAGAGAGAGAAAGAGTGAGACGGAGAAGGAAGAAAAAGACAGGGCGAGGAGAGACAAGAGGGAGAGAGAGAAAGGAGAGAAATGGTAAGAAAGAAAGAGAGAGAGAGAGAGAGAGAGAGTGAAAGGTGAAAGATGAAAAACAGAGAAAAGAGAGAAGAGGAGGAGAGAAAATAAAGAAAGGGAAAGGGAGAGAGAGGGAGGAAAGGAGAGAGATAGAGAGAAAGAGACAGGGGGGATTGAGAAAGAGTCGAGGAGGAAGAGGAGGAAGAAGAGAAGGAGGAGGAGGAAGAGAGAAGGGAGGAGAGGAGGAGGAGGAGGAGGAGGAGGAAGAAGAGGAGAACAGAGTCCGAGAGGAAAAGTCTCAGACTCTCAGTGTTTCTGATTCTGAGATTAAACCTGAGTTTGATGCTCAGGAGGAGTCATTACTGCAAGAAGAAAAGAACAAAAAGAAAGAGGAGAAGAAGAGGAGGAGTGAGAGGAGGAGTCATTACTGCAAGAACAAGTCTAAAAACAGAGAGAAGAAGAAGAGGAGAAAGGAGAGGAGGGAGAGAGTGAAGAGGGAGAGAAAAAGGGAGAGAGAGAAGACGAAGAGAGAGAGAGAGAGAAGAGAGAGCGGACAGAGAGAAATGAGAAAGAGAGTGAGAGGAGAGAAAGAGAAGGGATAGAAGAGAAGGAGAGAGAGAGAGAGAGAGAGAGAGAGAGAGAGAGAGAGAGAGAGAGAGAGGAGGTAGATCTAAACCAGGACTGAGCCGCCTCATGATCCGAAACACGACAGTAAATAAATCAGATCGACCCAAACGGAGCCGTTTAACCCTCTCCTGTTTTTACAGTCGCAGTGATGAATGAGGAGGTGCTGAATTATGCACGAAGGAGGAGGAAGAGGAGGAGGAGGAGGGGAGAGGAACGGGAGAGCAATGAAGAGCGAGCGCCGGTGCCTCTCTCGCTGAAGCTGGTGGAGTTTCGAAGGTCAGAGCCGAGACTCAAACTAATGTGATTCAACAGAACCGAGAGAAACTGTGTCGGGAGGTTTGACGTCGATATTCACACAAAACACAGACTTTTTTTACAGCACGTTCACAGACGTCTGGGTCGACTTTACAGATCGTTACAGCGACCGCGACGCTCGGGCCGCGACGCTCGGGCCGCGACGCTCGGGGGCCGGGGACGCTCGGGCCGCGACGCTCGGGCCGCGACGCTCGGGCCGCGACGACGCTCGGGCCGCGACGCTCGGGCCGCGACGCTCGGGCGCGACGCTCGGGCCGAGACGCTTCGGGCCGAGGCCGCGGTGTCAAAATGGCGTCTGCGTCTGACAGAAGATGGCTGGACCCACGATCAATGCCAACAAATGGGAAATATCACGACCTACTCAACCTCAGAGGGTGCTCTCGTCTCCCCGGAGAGCACCCACCTGGAACCTGGAGATGAGCCAACACGGGCTAACAAGAGCTAAAACAAACTAACATGAACTAACATGAACTAACACGAGCTAACACAAGCCAACACCAGCTAACACCGAGCTAACACGAGCTAAGACGGGCTAACACGAGCTAACATGAGTGAACACGAGCCAACATGGGCTAACACGAGCCAACACGGCTAACACGGGCTAACACGAGCTAACGAGCTAACATGAACTAACACAAGCCAACCCGAGCTAACACAGGCTAACACAAGCTAACACGAGCCAACACAAGCCAACACGGGCTAACACGAGCTAACACGAGCCAACACAAGCTAACATGAGCCAACACGAGCTAACACGAGCTAACATGAGCTAAGACAAACTAATACGAGCCAACACGGGCTAGCATAGCAGCCCTCTGTGTCATTTATGAGAAAGAGAGAGAGATGGAGGGAAGAGAGAGAGAGAGAGAGAGAGAGCGAGAGAGAGAGAGAGAGAGAGAGAGAGAGAGAGAGAGAGAGAGAGAGAGAGAGAGAGAGAGAGAGAGAGCGCGATGGAGGGGAGAGGAGGGAGTACATACATGAGAGAGAGAGACAGAGAGAGAAAGAGAGGGAGAGAGAATGCAGGAGAATTTCCTGGGAGTGTGTACAGAAACAAGAGAGAACGAGAGACACAAAGCGAGAGAGAAAGAGACAGAGAGAGAGGGGAAGAGGGAGGGGAGAGAAGAGAGGGAGAAAGAAACAGATGGAATGGATAGAGAGAGAGAGAGAGGAAACAGTCAGAGAGACAGAGAATGAAGTGATGTAAAGAGGAGAGATGCATCTTTCGAGCCCCCTCCAGACGTGTCCAGCCGCTCACGCCCCTCCACCTGTTGACGTTAGCCGCGCGGAGCTAGCGTAGCGTCGCTGTGTGTGGCGTCAGGTTTAAACACTCACTTTGTGCTAATGCAGCGTGAGAGTGTTTTCCTGTTTAACCTTCAGAGCATCGATCCGGCTCAGATTCACCTAATGAAACGCACCGTCGCTGTGAATACGATGCCCTTTGGTAAAACCGGCGCATGTGGTTTTCCTCAGAAACATCCAAACGAGCTCCGACTTTAAACGAGCGCGGCGCCACGGCCTAAAGTTCACGTCTGCTGCGTCGAGCTGAATCAGACTTTGGCAGATCCAGGTTCATTTTGACGAAAATAGATTCATTGTCATTTTTGGTGCTGGTATTTTTCACACTGGAGGAGGTGGAGGAAGCGTCTGGGGTGAGGGAGGTCTGGGAGTCCACACTTAGACTTAGAATGAATGGATGGAGGGTTTTTTTTTTTTTACTAAAACAAACACATAAAGAAAAAAAAAAAAAATAAAGTTAATAAATAAAAAAAATAAAAATAAAATAAAATAGAATAAATAGTAATAACAGTGACTAAAAAAAAAAAAAAAAAAAACTATCAACTAAAACTAGGACAAAAAACATACACTACCAGTATGCCACTACATGTGTGTCTATGGCAGAATGTTCAGCAGTTACCATGGTGACACAATGCACACATTAGCAAACACTGTCAAGATTTAATACGTGTCTGAAAACCCAAGAAAAAAATACAAAAATGGATGTTTACGAGTTTAATTTTCAACAAAAAGGTAAGAAAAACTGTTCGCTAATAATGCTAATGCTAATGCTAATGCTAATGCTAGCTTGTAACTGTA
The DNA here is from genome assembly GCA_019594935.1 of Periophthalmus modestus. Classification (NCBI taxonomy): domain Eukaryota; kingdom Metazoa; phylum Chordata; class Actinopteri; order Gobiiformes; family Gobiidae; genus Periophthalmus; species Periophthalmus modestus. Next base: position 1,735,966 of record JAIEZT010001328.1, read on the forward strand.
ATGTTATTCGAGAGAGACTCGTTTAACAGCACAAATCACCAGTTCTTTCCAGGTAGCTTGTGTTAAGATAAAGCTCAGATTAAAGTCTAATTCGAGTCACGGAGCTTCAGACAGAGCAGTACCTCCAGTTAGCATCACACCACCAGGGAATTTCACTCCGACAACTTTTTATCCAGCGGACAGATTTAAATTGTTCTTTTACTATGGATCATACCTGACACAGACACATCCGCTGCGTCAAAACCACCATCATAACTCCGCCGCAGCAGCAGAACCATCAGCCTCCTCAGCCTCTCCACTGCCTCCTCTTCACCACAACCTCCACATTTTCCATCATCAGTCTCTCCATCTTCACATCACACTTCACTCGCAAACGTCCCTGAGAACGTCTCCAGATAAAACCCGATCACCTCGCTCATCTGCGTCTCCTTCAGTCCCGTTTTCACCGGAGCTTTTGAAACCACCTGACCTACAGTTTCATCTTTCACAGGATCGCTCGCAAAAAAAAGAAAAAAAAAAGCTTTGAATATGAAAAAGCAGAAAAATATCTTAACAAAACTAAACGTCCTTAAGCTCAGCCGTGGCACTTTTCATCCACTCGAACGAAAGCTCCAGGAAAAACACACCATCAGGACACAGTCTGTGAAGAGGAGCTGCAAAAAGAGGCACAAAACAGCTTCAATTCGCAATATTAATCTGTTTTTTCATCGTTTTAAAGCTGCACTGTGGAACTTTCTGAGTAGATAGTCCTCACACGTCACTGCTGTATGAAAAAGTGGACGTGAGGACTGTTTATGGGGCTCCACATTTTGAATTCTGACTCGAGTATCATAGCAACCTGCCCAGAATGTTCCAAAATACGACACGGACAGGCATCTATCACCGTGGAGACACGCAGATGACGCCAAAAAGCAGAGTTACAGGTCAGATCTGTGGAGAGGCGACCACGCTTACAGTAACAACAAGTGCAATTTTAGCAACAAAAACAACTGCAGTAAAATAAATGCTTCAGAAGACAAGCCGATAGTGGACTCCTAACAGAAAAGTTACATAGTGGAACTTTAAGTAGTTTAGATGCATGTATGAACTCAAAGAAATGAAAATAAAAATGTCACCTTTTGGTTATTAATTATGTTGATCAAGATTATTTATTTAAAATGTTTTTGTAATTTTTCAGTTTGTTGGTAGAGAATTTTGGTATTTTAATTTGTCATTTTTATTTTTTTTATTTTAAGACAAAAAAAGTTTTGTAATTTTTTTGTTTGTATAGAAATTATGTATTTAATTTAATTTTATTATTTTAATTTATTTTTTTTTATTTTTTATTTCAAAACAAAATCAATTAATGGTTTTGTAACTTTTCAGTTTGTTGGTAAAAATTTTGGGTATTTCATTTTATTATTTTAATTTTATTATTATTATTATTTTATTTTAAGACAAAATCTGTTTAAAGTTTTGTTTATTTTATTTTATTATTTAAATTATTATTATTATTTTGTATTATTTTATTTTTATTTCAAGACAAAATCGATCAGTGAGAGAATTTACAGGACCCAATCTAATAAATATAAATATCAAATATATGTGAAATCAGATTGTTATATTCGCTTGGAAAAACATAAAAAAAATAAAATAAAATAAACTACATATATGAAAACTTTTCAGAAATGCCTTGAAACAAATCTAAAACTCCAGCCCCGTAACTGAACAAATAGAAACAGACATAAATCATTTCTCTTTGAATGTGAGACTGTGATGTTAAATGTCTCGTGTGTCGTCCAAAGCCCAGCAGAGGTTTAAAACGTCCCGTCGGCAGATCAGACCCGGGGCCTCTGAAAGTTGAAAGTGTGACTCTGGCGTGTGGCACTTTAAGCTCCAAACATCAGCAGGACGACTGGAAAAAACAGGAACATCTGGACGAGGTCAGAGCTTCAGATCACTGCCCCCGACCGAGACGCCGCCACAGCAGCAGCGGGACGAGGTTTTAAAGGGGAAGTGGGATAGAAACAAGTAAAACTGACTCTTTGCGGGTTTTAATCGTGTTATAACTTTTGTTTTCTGATCATAAATTTACCAGGAGCTGTGTTTTTATCATTTTGTGCAGGTTTTTACAGCGAAACCAAACAGAACAAACTGTCTAAAGTGACGTCGACGCATTTGATGATCTAAAATGTGCTTTTTTTCAAATTTCTAGTAAAATTATTCAGATCTACAGACTCAAATGTTCAGAGTCTGGGGCTGATTCTCTGTCTGATGGTTTGAAATGAAAAGACGACAGATCAGTTTGGAAATACAGTTATTCTTCGCTATAACACAGAGAGAAATGTGAGAAAATGTTAATGTCTGTGTGAGAAAAGTGTATAAAGTGTGTGGTGAGGGGTTTTACAGACAAGAAAACAGAGAATAACTGTAAAAATAAAGCTGATACTTCACGATTTCACCTATTGCGGGTTATTTTTAGAATATAACCCCGAGATAAACGAGGAACCAGTGTATTTCAGTTCCCAGAGGAGGAGTTTGTTCAGAACAAAGTAAAAAAATGTTTTTTCCAATGTTGGTGGAGCTGCATTATTAATCATTTTGAATCAATTTCTTATTCTCGTTCCGCTCTACACGATCCTGGTGCTAGCAACAGGTTTGATTGACGTTACCTTCAACATCCTCGCTCCTGATTGGCTCTTTTGTTGCTATGATACTCGTGGTCGGATTTCCAAATGCAGAACTCTGTCATGATCCCTGTGTTTCCTGCCTCGTGTGTCGCTCCTCCTCCCTCACCTGCCTGAGTCTGGAGCTGGGCGGAGCTCCTGGCTCCTCCTCTGCTCACCTGGCGTCTGTCAACATCAGTCACCCCTGCGGCGGATCAGAGGAGCCCGGACCAGAGACTCGCTCGTCCGTGTGTCGACGTGACTATTACCTTTGCTTGGCTTAGTTCATGTTTTTGCCTGTTTTTTCCCTGCTCGTTGGATTCTTGCTGCTCTCCAGATCCCGCCCCCTGGACCGGCTCAGCTCCCTCGTCTCTGACCCTGCTCCTGACCCCGCCTCCCTGCTCCGGTACCGCTTTCCTCGTCTTCGTCTCTGCACTTCACTTCTACATTTCTTGGTTCCTTGCCCGGACGTTACGACAAAACACCAAATTAGCCGCTATAACTGCTAGCCTTTCAACTCAGCTCCGAGCTCTCGATTTATCGGTCAGTCTACGCTCCTGCCCTCACCTGTGATCATGAGCGGAAATGACCAAAAGGACAAGATGGCTTCCTCCGCAGGGTGGATGGGCGCTCCCTTAGAGAGGGTGAGGAGCTCGGAGTAGAGTCGCTGCTCCTCCACGTTGAGAGAAGCAGCTGAGGTGGCTCGAGCATCGGGGAAGAACACCTTGGGGTCCCACCGGAGGAGCTGGAGGACGTGTCTGGGGTGAGGGAAGTCTGGGAGTCGCTGCTTAGACTGATGCAGATTTAGCTTTTAGCCTAATTTGAGCTACTCCGCTCCTCAGTGCAGCCAGACTTTTACAGGCTGAGTTCACCAAAGTTTGATTACAATATATATTTTTTCTTTTAGTACTGTTAAGTAGAACTCATGAAGGTGTCCAAACTATTTTAAAGTTAAATATAAATATTCTAGAGACGTCCTGGTCTGACCTAAAAGTACAAAAAGCTGAGGGCTGCAGACGTCCGTACAACTGCTTTTAATTGGCCGCATTAGAAACTCAGGATCAATTCATGTCAGAACAAACCAAAGCCCACAAACTTCCACTGTAATTAGACTCCGAGTTAAAGCGAAATTAGGAACAAAAATAAACAGAACACTAACTGGCGTCGTATAAACTGGGATTAGCATAGAGAAATGAGAGGCAGCGCCCGTCTCTGCTTTAACAATGTACCAGCTTATCCCTTTAATTGGCTGCATCAGGATTTTCAATCGATACCTCAAAGTCCAAACAGACCTGGCTCCAAACATTTAGGAGTAATTGGTGTGTGGGGTGAATTTAAAGCGGCGTCTTTGAGGATCTTTGAGGAACTTTGAGGGTGGAGAACAGGGGCGGTGCCAGGGGGGAGGCTCGGAGGGTCGAAGCCCCCCCAGAGCCCCCCCAGAGCCCCCCCGGAGATTTTTGTCTCTCTAAAATGTTCAAATGGAAACCAGGTATTAAAGACATTATTATTAGATCAGCTGGAAAAACTGAAACTGAAAAAAGGCAAAAACATTTAAAGGTGAAAGTTACGATCCTAAGTCGTACGTTCTTTTCTTTTTGTTAGTTTTTGTCTGTTATGTTCAGAGTGAGACTGAATCTGTCCCTTTCCCTCATGAAGACGACCAATCAGAGCACAGGAGAAGACGACCAATCAGAGAGCAGGAGAAGACGACCAATCAGAGCGCAGGAGAAGACGACCAATCAGAGCGCAGGAGAAGACGACCAATCAGAGAGAGGAGAAGACGACCAATCAGAGCGCAGGAGAAGACGACCAATCAGAGCGCAGGAGAAGACGACCAATCAGAGCGCAGGAGAAGACGACCAATCAGAGCGCAGGAGAAGACGACCAATCAGAGCGCAGGAGAAGACGACCAATCAGAGCGCAGGAGAAGACGACCATCAGAGCGCAGGAGAAGACGACCAATCAGAGCGCAGGAGGGAAGACGACCAATCAGAGCGCAGGAGAAGACGACCAATCAGAGCGCAGGAGAAGACGACCCATCATAGCGCAGGAGAAGACGACCAATCAGAGCGCAGGAGAAGACGACCAATCAGAGAGCAGGAGAAGACGACCAATCAGAGCACAGGAGAAGACGACCAATCAGAGCGCAGGAGAAGACGACCAATCAGAGCAGGAGAAGACGACCAATCAGAGCACAGGAGAAGACGACCAATCAGAGCAGAGAAGAGAACGACCAATCAGAGAGCAGGAGAAGACGACCAATCGGAGCGCAGGAGAAGACGACCAATCAGAGCGCAGGAGAAGACGACCAATCAGAGCAGGAGAAGACGACCAATCAGAGCAGGAGAAGACGACCAATCAGAGCAGGAGAAGACGACCAATCAGAGCAGGAGAAGACGACCAATCAGAGAGCAGGAGAAGACGACCAATCAGAGCAGGAGAAGACGACCAATCAGAGCGCAGGAGAAGACGACCAATCAGAGCACAAGAGAAGACGACCAATCAGAGCGCAGGAGAAGAAGACGACCAATCAGAGCACAGGAGAAGACGACCAATCAGAGCGCAGGAGAAGACGACCAATCAGAGCAGGGAGAAGACGACCAATCAGAGCACAGGAGAAGACGACCAATCAGAGCAGGAGAAGACGACCAATCAGAGAGCAGGAGAAGACGACCAATCAGAGAGCAGGAGAAGACGACCAATCAGAGCACAGGAGACGACGACCATCAGAGCGCAGGAGAAGACGACCAATCAGAGAGCAGGAGAAGACGACCAATCAGAGAGCAGGAGAAGACGACCAATCAGAGCGCAGGAGAAGACGACCAATCAGAGAGCAGGAGGAAGATGACCAATCAGAGAGCAGGAGAAGACGACCAATCAGAGCGCAGGAGAAGACGACCAATCAGAGCACAGGAGAAGACGACCAATCAGAGCAGGAGAAAGACGACCAATCAGAGCACAGGAGAAGACGACCAATCAGAGCGCAGGAGAAGACGACCAATCAGAGCGCAGGAGAAGACGACCAATCAGAGCGCAGGAGAAGACGACCAATCAGAGCGCAGGAGAAGACGACCAATCAGAGCAGGAGAAGACGACCAATCAGAGCAGGAGGGAAGACGACCAATCAGAGCGCAGGAGAAGACGACCAATCAGAGCACAGGAGAAGACGACCAATCAGAGCAGGTGAAGACGACCAATCAGAGCGCAGGAGAAGACGACCAATCAGAGAGCAGGAGAAGACGACCAATCAGAGAGCAGGAGAAGACGACCCAATCGAGCGCAGGAGAAGACGACCAATCAGAGAGCAGGAGAAGACGACCAATCAGAGCAAGAGAAGACGACCAATCAGAGCAAGAGAAGACAACCAATCAGAGCAAGAGAAGACGACCAATCAGAGCAAGAGAAGACGACCAATCAGAGCGCAGGAGGCGCCGGGATTCTCCCAGTCACTTATTTGATGCGTCAAAGGAAAAATAAGGATGGACAGAGGTGTAAAATAGAGGAAGTTGTGTGAAAAAGGCAAAAGTACAAGCTGATACTTCATTTAACATGATTTTTATGGCTACAAAAAGTCCAGGCGAGTGATAATGGTCAATAATGTGCTCAGTCCTTAAAGGGTTAATGTTCTTATCTTGATTTACAGACACAAAAGTGAAATAAAAAAAGTATTAACCCTCTACAGGATCATGTCGAGGGTTAATACGAACATTTAAGACCAACATGAGTCTGACAGCAGCAGGGACAGAGAGAGAGAGAGAGGAGAGTTTTTTCAAAAGCAAAGCAAAAAATAGACAAAAAATAAATAAATAAATAAAGACAATAAAATAAAAATAACAAAAACTATAAAAAATTAACTCAAAAAAAAAAAAAAAAATAACTCAATATAGCAAAAAGAAAATAAATCAACTCAGAAAATAAACAAAAAAAACTCAAAATAACTAAAAAAAAACCAAACAAAAACAAACAACTCAAAAAACAAACAAACCAAAAAACAAACTTAAAATAAAAAAAAAAAAAAAAGTGAAGAAAATAAATACAAAATAAATAAATAAAAACAAAACTCAAAATAACTAAAAACCCCCAAACAAAAACAAACAACTCAAAAAACAAGACAAACCAAAAAACAAACTTAAAATAAAAAAAAAAAAAAAAGTGAAGAAAATAAATACAAAATAAATAAATAAAAACAAAACTCAAAATAACTAAAAAAACAAACAAACAAACAAACAAAAAAAAAACAAAAACGAACACCAGGATCATGTAGAGGGTTAATACGAACATTTAAGACCAAAATGACGAGTGGGAAAGCAGCAGAGAGAGGGAGAGGGGACACAGCTTTTCAATAGAAAGTGAACTGGAGCCAGAGTCGACCATCGATCACTTCCTGTTTGGAACGTCGCGGTTAGCAGGTTAGCTCTGTCCGTTTATATAAACTGTGTCACATATCGCCTCTCTCAGCACCGGTCACTCGTAGTAATAATATTTGCGCCTCCTCCTCCTCCTCCTCCTCCTCCTCCTCCTTCTGCTCCTCCTCCTGCTCCTCCTCCTGCTCCTCCTTTCTCAGTTAAACACTTTACGAGTTTGTGAAATCTTCTGAAATGCAGTGATATAGATTTTCCATGTGTCTTAATCCCGGCCTCGTGGCTCTGAAACGAGGCCCGGGCTCGACTCGTTGATATTCACGAGCCGCTGGTGCAGGAACACGCTGAAATATAAAGTAATTACACCGAGTCTTTCAAACACTCTGCGGTTACTACGGCAGCAGACGAGAAAAATATGTTTTTCTTTCACTTTTCATAAACCAATGAATTGTTTGTTTTGTGTGTGTAATATTTGTTTGCCGTTAGCGAGAGTTACGCCCGCGGCTAACGAGAGAAGAGTCGGACTGTGGACGTCTCCGAGAAACGCCACATTATTAAGAGTCGTGTTATAATCGAACGTGTCGGCCATTAAAACGAGTTTCTGGAGTAAATATGATGCACATTTAGTTTAAGATGTCGCCACTGCAGCTCCTTCAGTCACAAACGACAACTATATATGTCTGTGGTTTATACAAGTATAAAATATATGTCTGTAATATATATGTCTGTAATATATATGTCTGTGGTATATATAAGTATAAAATATATGTCTATAATATATATAACTATAATATATATGTCTGTGATATATATAAGTAGAATATATATGTCTGTGATATATATAATTATAATATATATGTCTGTAGCATATGTGAAGGAGCTGCAAGAATCACAAATGTTCAAATCATTTCATATTGGGTGAATTCGGGGCTGGTGCAATGTGGGCAAGTGCAATAGAGTTGTAATATGTGATGTAAATAGGAGCCTGTGCAATATGGTCTGGACTTGCACTGGGGTGTGTGCAAAAAGGGTGAACTGTTTTTTGTTGTCGCTGTCTTGTTTTTTGTTGTCCCACTAACACTGTCAAATCTGTATGTTTTAAACCTTTTACTTTGTAACATCAACCTGCAGGGGGTCTGCAGATGGAAATTAGCCCTAGGCGATAATCTGGCATATTTACATTTGTATAAATGTTCATTAATATGCACTGTTCCTCCTTTTTCTTAAAAAAAAAAAAAAAAAAAATAAAAAAAAATATTGTTACAGAAAACTCATGTTACTTTAGACTCTTAGAGGGAAAAGACACCATAATTTTTACTTGAGTACTAGCACTGGTACTAGTACTGGTACTAATACAAATATTACTCAAGTAGAAGTAAACTTAAACTGTTATAAAGTACTCTGAACTCCGAACTGACTGTCTGCAAACTATGAAAACACAACGAATTTATTTTAATTTGCAGTGTTCCAAAGTTATTCTTCACTTACACTGCTAACAACTAGCATGCTAATGGCGCACTTTCTGATTCTTGCAGAAAAAAACTAAATCATATGTGAAGGAGCCGCACGAAACACAAATGTTCAAATCATTTCAAATTGTTACGTAAAACTCATGTCACTTTAGACTCACAGAAGGAAGAGGAGGCATGACTTTTACTCGAGTAGAAGTACTGCTACTTCAATGCAAATATTACTCTAGTAAAAGTAAAAAAGTAAAAGTACACTGTTACAAAATACTCTGAACTCTGAGCTGACTGTCTGCAAAACATGAAAACACAACTAGTTTATTTAAAAACATCTGCAGACGTCCAAAGTTATTCTTCACTTACACTGCTAACAACAACTAGCATGCTAACTGCGCACTTTTACTCGAGTAAGAGTACTGCTACTTCAATACAAACATTACTCACGTAGAAGTAGCTAGAAAAGTACTTGAGTAAATGTAACCATCTGTGTTTGTTTCTTGCATAACTTAAACTGCCCTGTTTTTATTGGCACACGGCTTTTAAATTTTAAAAAATCACAGTATTTAAGTCCAGAAAATCACAAAAGCAGCTGTATTTTCCTCTTAGCGCCGCGTCCCCCTCGAGTCCGCCCAGAGCCGAGTGCAGAGACGCCAGAGGTTTCCTAAGTGCTCCAAACTGACGCCGTGCTAAAAAACACCTCATTTTGGCAGCGGCCCCTTTTCGAGCTGCTAGCATACACAAATCCAAGGTGTTAGCTTCGGGATGGCGTCTTTGAATGGCGATAACAGCCTCGTGCGGAGCGTTCAAAGATGGCGGAGTGGCTGAGGTTTGTATGGAGGAGTGTGGAGCTCTTTGAGAGAGACGCGTTCGGGGCACTCGACTCTAAAGTGTGCCGCGAGTGAAAGATACTCCTCTGTGCAGAATAGAGGCTTATTCCGGGACTAAAACCCTGGATGGCGCCCTCTGTAGTTCAAATTGAGTTCTTATCGTTTATCAGAGGTTGTTTACGACGCGGGGGGTTGCCTGGGTGAACCGAGAGTACACGTTTCTCCGATATTTTACAAAGATGTGCAGTCTGGACGCTGGTTTTAGTGCGATTGACAGGTGGATTAGCCAATCAGAGACAAGCTTAGTCTGTTTCTATAAGGAAATAAACACAGGTGAGACAGTAAGAGTGGGCTCGCCTCTCCACAGATCTGACCTGTAACATGGCCTGGGATGTTAGTTCTTTTCTCAATGGGGTGAGGAAAGTTTAATGCCTTACTGCGGAACATTCCAGGCAAAGAAAGAACACACCAATACTCAAATACTTCACAAAAATGCGTGGCCTCTACACAAGTTCAGATGGGCGTGATTGACAGGTGGATTAGCCAATCAGGGACACTCGAGGAAAAAGAAAGAGTTGACAGAAATATATTGCGCTCACAGTCAGAATGGGATCGCCTCTCCACAGATCTGACCTGTAACATGGCCTGGTGTCGGTGCTTTTCTAAATGGGGTTAGGAAAGTTTAATGCCATACTGCGGAACATTCTGGACACTGGTTTTATCCACATAAGGGTGATTGACAGGTGGATTAGCCAATCAGGGACAAGCTCAGTCTGTCTATATGAGGAAATAAAAACTACACGATATTACAAAGTGAAAGGATGATTTATGTTTTATACGAACATTGAGGTGAACTTGTTTCTCTGTACGAACGTGACGCAGACGTACTTTAAGACGTCTGCACTTCGGTCACATGACACAGCTCTTCATCTTCAGGTTGAACAGACGTTTTATAATCCATCTTTTCAGCGACTGCAGCATCTTTTAGTGCCGTATTCTACCTCCCTGTAAACAGCTAACAGTCTATCTATTCATGACCTTGTACTGACAGTATGTAAATAGGACCAGCCTTCTATAGATAGTACTTTTCTCGAGGTATAAGTACTCTACCTTGAATTTAAGTACGGGAAAAACTCCCTTGAAATATAAGGCATGTGCTGCTGTCTGTAACGTCATTCATCTGATCAAACTTCTTTAAACTCTCCACCTGCTCTGCAATCGCTTCCTTCAGAATTACACAAAAATACAATAAACATAACATTGAAATAAAAAACACATCAGTAGCATTAATTTATTTTTTAAACAAATAAAATAAATCTGTCTCTGTCTGTAGTACTTCATTTGACCGATTTGACTAGTAGCTCGGTCGCTAATGAGCGTCAACAGAAAATGAGGCGCACTAGCCGGTCTCGCAAAGCATTCTGGGATTTGTAGTACTAGTGGTGCATGCGCTGTACACCGGTCGGGTCAGCTCTAACGCACATGTGATATGATCTCACGGCCGAATATAATCAAACTGCGGGCCAAATTTAGCCCCTGGACCTGAGTTTGACTGAGTTTAATGCCACACTGCGGAACATTCCAGGTAAAGCAAAGATGTGTCGCTGGTTTTATCCACCTGAGTTCAGATAGGAATGATTGACAGGTGGATTAGCCAATCAGAGACAAGCTTAGTCTGTTTCTATATGAAAATAAACATGAGACGGTAAGAATGGGATCGCCTCTCCACAGATCTGACCTGTAACATGGCCTGGTGTCGGTGCTTTTCTCAACACGGTTAGGAAAGTTTAATGCCATACTGCGGAACATTCCAGGCAAAGAAAGAGCACTCCAATACTCAGATACTTCACAAAAATGCGTGGCCTCTACACAAGTTCAGATGGGCGTGATTGACAGGTGGATTAGCCAATCAGGGACACTCGAGGAAAAAGCAAGAGTTGACAGAAATATATTGCGCTCACGGTCAGAATGGGATCGCCTCTCCACAGATCTGACCTGTAACATGGCCTTGGCGTCAGCACTTTTGTTTTTTGTGTTTTCTCTGATATTCTGTCAGTATTTGCACTTTTGACACTGAAATAAACAAAAAAAATGGCTCATTTTCTCAAACATTTGTAGCTGCAGATATAATTTTGTGGATGTGCCAAGGGGGAGCTACAGCCTTTTAGCTTTAGCAGAGTTTGCTCATGTGCTAAACGCTAATCACGCTAAAACTGGAGCAAAAACCCAACAGTTTCTCACAGAGACGTGAAAGAGGAGCAGCGCAGTTTTGCTCCTATGACAAAATGAAAATGAAAAATGGAGCGGAGCTAATGCAAACGAAGCCGCAGAGATACTTTTGAACTTTTTTCATTTGATAGTGATTTCAAATGCTTTAAAAAACGATCCACAAGGACAAATAAGATAATATCACGATGTTTTCAAAGCAGCTGTGATAAAATCTAAACTCTACCTGAGACACTTTGGCCCTGACTCCCACAAGTCTCCACTGACTGACAGCTGTCCGTCAAACTGGGCTGTCCCACGTCCTAAAGTCTGTCCCAGTGAAGCCACAGCTGCCCCACGGAATCTCCTGACCCAGTCTGCGGACAGATGTGGCGTCACTGTGACAATAAAGTCCTACCCCCAACAAACTATGAAAAAAGTGACACTTATAGTCCGGAAAATATCATTCTCCAGGGGTTTTCGACCATCTCAAAACATCTCATCACCATAGAAACAGAACATGTGACTCGGACATAACGGAGACCAGACCATCACGACACAACTCATTATAAACATATTAAACGTCCAATATTACGCAAAACTGACTCTTGTAGCTTTAATCCATGTTCTAACGATGTTTCCTCCTCAAAAACAGACCTGGAGTCGTGTTTTGTTTCATTCACACGTTTGAGTAACACTTTATTATTAGTTTATAACATCTACAAAGCTCAAAATGCTCTGTTCCACCTTGTGATGTCATGAAGTGGCAGTTTTCACATTAACAGCTCCAACACACCTAACACCTTTAGTTCTCACAACTTAAATCTTTTTCATTCTTCTTATTCTGTGTTCTTATTAGTGTAGGTTTGAATGTTTGCAGTGTGCATGGATCATAAAAATCTGAATTGTAGCACATTAGCGTTAGCACATTAGCGTTAGCACATTGTTAGCAGTTAGCAGTTAGCATTAGCAGCCGTGTCTTTAATTCTTCCATCTCAGCAGCTTTTTACCTTTAGTTCAGTCGAGATAAGTGACAACTCCAGAAGCGGAAATCATCCAAATGATTCTAGAAATGAAGGTGTGTGGAGTTTAAAAACACAGTGGAGCACTTCCTGTATCACCACATGATGACATCACAAGGTGGAACAGAGTGTTTTTAGTTTGAGAGAAGAAGAACTCAGCCTGAATCTGCAGGTTTGTTTGTGTGTGTTCTGTTTCATTCACATGTTTGAGTCACACTTTATTATTAGTCTGTAACATCTCCAAAGCTCAAAACGCTCTGTTCCACCTTGTGATGTCATCAAGTGGTAGTTTTCATGTTAACATCTACCTTTTTCACCTTTACGTCAGTAGTAGATTGGACATTCCAGAAGCTGAACTCATCCAGATGATTCTAGTGGAGGTTTATGGAGTTTAAAAACACATTTCAGGACACCGGACCACCTCGTCCCACCTCGTCCACCTCGTTCCACCTCGTCCCACCCCCACCTCGTCCCACCCCGTCCCACCCCGTCCCACCTCGTCCCACCCGTCCACCTCGTCCCACCTCGTCCCACCTCGTCCCACCCCGTCCCACCCGTCCCACCTCGTCCCACCTCGTCCCACCTCGTCCCACCTCGTCCCACCCCGTCCCACCCCGTCCCACCTCGTCCCACCTCGTCCCACCTCGTCCCACCTCGTCCCACCTCGTTCCAAACACACTAAAGCGTCTCGTTTCTTACCGATGTGCTTGCCGTACATGTGGTAGAAGAAGCCCAGGCAGTAGGCGGGCGGGTTGTTGATGCCGTACGGGTTTTTGGGCGCCACGTTGAACAGCGGGCTAACGAGGCGAGCTTGGTCTCCTTCTTTTCGAGGTCTGGAGGTCTCGATGTACATGTAGAAACCTGCAAATAACACAGAGCAGACATGAGCCGTTACTGTAATTACTGTGTGAGCCAGTACGAGCGATGCGTTTGGGGTCAAAGGTCACCGGGAGGCAGATATAATGAGCGAGAGCACACAGGAAGTGAATGAAAGGTTACACAGATAGGCTTTAATTGGGGATAAATATAAATGTATGTGGTACTTTGAAGGGACCGCGGCGGCTTATATAAAATCCGTATTTTTCTTTATTACATGGGAAGTATGTGGTCGGTTTGACCCCAGCGTGACCCCGAGGTAATGCGCTGTGCTGTTTATCTGTGGGTTTTTGCTCATAAATGTTGTTCTTCTAAAGGTGTGCTATGTAAGTTGGTCTGTCGCCTGCCCGTTTCCATGGAGATGTCATTGTTTTGCCTTGAATGTTCCTCATTGTGGCACAAAACCATCCATCTCCATTTAGGATGTATTCAATTACAGTTTTTATTGGTAAAAAGCGTTGAAAAAATGCATTTTTACAGTGACAATGCTCGCGTTTCCATAGATCTGACCTGTAACCTGTAACATCCCTACTTTCAGAAAAGGAAAATAACAGTATAAAAGTATAAATACATATTAAAGGTGCTGTACCTGATTTTTACTGTCTTAAAAACGTGAAAAACAGAATTAGTTCATTTTAAGTTAATTTTAAAGTTATTCCCACAGACTGTTTATATAACTGGACAGAGCTAACCTGCTAGCCGCCATGTTCCAAACAGGAAGTGATCATGTGCGCACTTCCAGCTCCATTAACTCTGGCTCCAATTCACTTTCTATTGTAAAACTGTGTCCTCTCTCTCTCTGCACTCTGCTGCTGTCAGACTCGTCGTTTTGGTCTTAAATGTTCGTATTAACCCTCTACATGATCCTGGGTTAATTCTTTTTTGTTGTTTTGTTTGGAGGTTGTTTTTATTATTTATTTTTTTATTTATTTTTATGTCTTTTTTTTTTCTTTCTTTCTATTTATTATTTTTTTTTTGTTTTTATTTTTTTTTGAGTTGTTTTTTTTTTTTGTTTTATTTTTTGTTATTTTTTTTTCTTTTTTTCCAGGTTTATTTATTTTTAATTTCCTGGTTAATTTATTTAATTTTTGTTATATTGAGTTTATTTTTTTGAGTTTCAATTTTTGTTTTTTTTTTTTTTTTAAAAAAAGTTATTTTAAGTTATTTTTATTTTTTTAAATCTATTTTTTGAAAAACTCTCCCCTCTCTCTGTCCCTGCTGCTGTCAGACTCGTCGTTTTGGTCTTAAATGTTCGTATTAACCCTCTACATGATCCTGGGGTTTTTATTTCACTTTTGTCTCAGGGACAGAGAGAGAGGGGACACAGTTTTTCAATAGAAAGTGAACTGAAGTCGATGGAGCAGGAAGTGCACACATGATCACTTCCTGTTTGTGACACGGGGCGGCGGCTAGCAGGTTAGCTACGTCCATTTATGTAAAGAGTCTATGGTTATTTCTCTCTTACCTTATGCTTCCAGAACATCTCAATGACTCACCATGATGAGTTCACAAGCTCTTTTCCCAACTCTCACAGACCAAAGCGGAGTTTAGCATGCTAACACACCCTTCCTGCTTTCTAGTTAGTCTCATCCAGCACGCAGCAGACTTACCTTTTGACCCTCACACATGTATCTGTCGTGTTTGTTCAAATACGTGGAATGAAAATCACACAGGGACCTTTATGTAAATCAAAACGACAGAACAGATAAGAGACGATCGCTTCTTTTTTTTTTTTTTTTTTTTTGCGGCGTGGCCCTCCAGACAGAATCAAATCACATAATTATGCGCGGTGAAATGGGAACTGTAATGAAATGCTGGACATTTGGAGAGCATTAGGTGATTAGGGACGATGCATTATTTACCGCGGGACCCTCTGGTGAGCGCGGCCGACCTCGACGCCTTCGCTGGACCAAACCCTCCTCCTCTTTTTCCTTCTCCTCCTCCTCGCTCTCCCTCTTTCTCCCTTTTCCCGCAAACCCAATTTTCTTTTATTCATTCATTTATCACAAAGCTGAATATGGAACAGGGGCGTGCGTCGAGAGCGCGCCGCATACTTAACGCCTGACGATTTTAGGTAACCCATGGCAACAGGCGGCACTGGCTCCGTAACGAGATTATGCAGGATGTGAATTATCAAGGATGTCCATTGTAACTTTACGGCACATCAGGCAAATCAGGACAGAGGCGGAGTGGCCCAGTATGTAGAGCGTTTCCACACAGCCGAGTGCGACATTAGCATTAGCATACTGTGCATTAGACACAAAGTGGACTGCGGCTTTAAACAGGACGTTTTATGCAGAGTCGACTTTTGGGAGCTTTCTACCGTGTTATAACGTCGTTCCCTCTTCACAAATATGTCTGAAGAGGTTTTAGAGGTTTGAGTAATGTAGTGATCTCTCCCCTGAGCGCTTTTCAAACCCTCCTCACGGTTAGCGCATAGACTGTTTATGTAAATGGACATAGCTAACCTGCTAGCCGCGGCGGCGTACCAAACAGGAAGTGATCATGGGCACACTTCCAGCTCCGTCGACTTTGGCTTCAATTCACTTTCTATTGAAAAACTATTAAAAAAACCCAGAGCAGTGCTAATTGGAGGCACTGCTCTGTCTGAAGTTACTAAATTCGACTTTAATCAGAACTTTGTTTTAACATAATCTGACAGAAAAGAACTGACTTTTTGCTGGAACTCCACAGATGAGCTGATTTGTGCTGTTAAACAAGTCCCTCTCAAATAACATTACAGACACATGCTAGCTAGCACTAGTATTAGCGTTAGCCAACAGTTGCTATGATACTCACAGTCAGAATTCCAAACGTGGAAGTCGGCTCCAGATTAGCCGCTATAACTGCTAGCCTCGATGAGCTTCGAACGCTTAGTCCACTTCTTTATACAGTCTGTGGGTTAGCTATTAGCTATTAGCTGTTAGCCTACATCACACGTGCCTCTTGAGGATAACATTTCATTCACAAACATTAGTGTTTTTTCAAATTTACTTTATTCGTACAGACTGATCACTTCTTATTTGGAACAAGGCAGCTAGCACGTTAGCTTTGTCCATTTACTTAGTCAGTTATACAGTGTATGGGTTAGCTGTTAGCTGTTAGCCTACGTCACTCATGCCTCTTGAAGATAAATTAAGTTTTCTGAACAGAACGGAACTTATTAAGTCTTTAAATCACATTCTAGTTTGTACATTTCGTTCAGACATTTTTCTCTGATTTATTTTAATCCGTACAGACTGATCACTTCTTATTTGTAACGCAGCGGCTAGCACATTAGCTTTGTCCATTTACTTAGTTATACAGTCTATGGGTTAGCTGTTAGCTGTTAGCCCACGTCACTCATGCCTCTTGGGGATAAATTAAATTTTCTGAACAATCTTTAAATCACATTCTAGTTTCGCTCACAAACATTCGCTTTTTTTCAAATTTATTTCATCCATTCCACAGACTGATCACTTCTTATTTGGAACGTGGCAGCTAGCACGTTAGCCTTGTCCATTTACACAGTCTGTGATTCACACTGACAAACTTTCCTTTAAAACTCTTCGCTCTGTCCTTAAATAATAATAATCTATCACCGCTGAAGTTTCTCCCCAGATCCACAAAAAGTTTAGAATTTGTTCCTGTCACTTTAACAACATCTGCTGAAAATAC
Organism: Periophthalmus modestus; assembly: GCA_019594935.1. NCBI lineage: Eukaryota > Metazoa > Chordata > Actinopteri > Gobiiformes > Gobiidae > Periophthalmus > Periophthalmus modestus. Next base: position 1,753,025 of record JAIEZT010001328.1, read on the forward strand.
AATCAGAATAAACCCAGAGCTTTCCTCAAAACAAATAATAAAAGTGGCTGTAAACATATATTATCTGCGGTGCGCTGGTGTATTTGCTGTGAATCGGCGGGTTCATGTAAACACGGTTCGCAGCGTGTGCTAAAGAGTTGTTTATCGCAGACTGTTGGCATCTCTAAGTGCTGTAATATTTAATACAACACATATTTTGGCCACTTCAGCGCCGCGAAAACAAGCTGTTCACAAGATGGCCGCGGCGCGAGAGGAAACGACTGTGGAAACTCTGCCGACAGCTAGCAGGTACACGCCGCTAAGTCGACTCGCTCAGTTCAAACGGATGGATAAGTGGATCTATAGACTCTGACGTCACCCACATCGAGGCTAGCAGTTATAGCGGCTAATCTGGAGTCCCACGAGTATCATAGCGAGAGCCAATCAGGAGCGAGGATGTTGAAGGTAACGCCCCTTCCCACTCTGACAGCAGCAGGTACGGAGAGAGGGGGGACAGATAAAAAAAAAAAAAAAAAAAAAAAAAAAAAATAGACAAAAAAAACCCCCCCCCCCTCAAAAAAATGAAAAAAATAAACTCACAAAAACTCAAAAAATAAAAAAAGAAATACTCAATATAACAAAACATAAAATAAATCAACTCAAAATAACCAAAAAAAAAAAAAAACTACAAAAACTCAAAATAACAAAAAAAAAAAAAAAAAAAAAAAAAAAATTAAGAAAATAAACAAATAAATAAATACATAAATAAACTCAAAATAACAAAAAATAAATTAGGAAAATAAACTCAAAATAACTCAAAAAAAATAAACTCAAAATAACAAAAAAAATTAAGAAAATAAACATATAAATAAATACATAAACTCAAAATAACTAAAAAAAAATGAGGAAAATAAACTCAAAATAACTCAAATAAAAAAAAGAAGAAAAAAACCAACTCAAAATAAACAACTCAACTCAACTTAAATAAAAACAAAAATCTCAAAATAACTATAAAAAAAACCCAGCAGCAGTGACAGAGACAGAGTCGATGGAGCTGGAAGTGTCCATTTATATACATCCAGTCTGGGGTTGATCTGATGCTTTCGGCGTCTCCAGTGGGTTGTTATGGTCTTCAACTGTTAAATAATCGGGTCTAGACTGGACATTTGTCACAGCGCCAGAAAACTACACCACAGGGAGTCAAAATAACAAGGACCCCCATCGCACGGCGCCTGTTTAATGATGCTTTACTTTTGCCTGTTTAGACGGAGCTGAAGTGGAAGTGAGAGCTTAGAATCATATTGTTCTCGGCCTAAACGTGAATCTGTTTAAGCTTCAGTGGCTGGAGCTGGTCACGGGCGTCATTATCTCACAGAACGAGCCGTGGGTCTAATGTACAATAACATGGAAGAGTGACTCCTCCTTCTCCTCACCCCAGACGCCTCCTCCAGCTCCTCCCCGGGACCGAGACGCTGGAAGTGAAGAGACTGAACACCACAAGCTAAAAGCAGTGAGGTGTTTCCTGTTTAAAGTAAAACGACTGTGAGACGCTAAAGTGTGACAGACAGCAGAGGACTGGACTTTAGGAGAGGAGGGAGGAGAGAGGAGAGAGGAGGGAGGGAGGGGAGAGGGAGGAGAAGAGGGAGGGAGGGAGGAGAGAGGAGGGAGGAGAGACTGTGAGACGCTAAAGTGTGACAAACATCAGAGGAATGGACTTTAGGAGGAGAAGAGGGAGGAGAGAGGGAGGAGAAGAGGGAGGAGAAGAGGGAGGGAGGAGAGAAGGAGGGAGGAGAAGAGAGAGGGAGGAGAGAGGGAGGGAGGAGAGAGGGAGGGAGGAGAGACTGTGAGATGCTAAAGTGTGACAGACATCAGAGGAATGGACTTTAGGAGGAGAAGAGGGAGGAGAGAGGAGGGAGGAGAGAGGAGACTGTGAGAGGGAGGGACAGACATCAGAGGACTGGGAGGAGGAGAAGAGGAGGAAGAGAGGAGGAGAAGAGGGAGGAGGGAGGAAGAGAGGGAGAGAGGAGAGAGGAGGAGGGAGAGAGAGGAGAGAGGGAGGGAGGAGAGAGGAGAGGGAGGAGAGAGGGAGGAGAGAGGAGAGACTGTGAGACGCTAAAGTGTGACAGAGATCAGAGGAAAGGACTTTAGGAGGAGAAGAGGGAGAGGAGAAGAGGGAGGGAGGAGAGAGGAGAGAGGGAGGAGAGGAGGAGAGAGGGAGGGAGGGAGGAGGGAGGGAGGGAGGGAGGGAGGGAGGGAGGGAGAAGAGGAGGGAGGGAGGGAGGAGAAGAGGAGAGAGGGAGGGAGGGAGGGAGGGAGGGGAGAGGAGGAGGAGAGAGGTGAGAAGAGAGGAGGAAGAGAAAAAGAGGAAGGGAGAGAGGAGAGGAGGAGGGAGGGAGTAGAGAGGGAGAGTGCAGAGGAGAGAGAGCGGGAGGGAGGAGAGAAGAGAGGAGGTGAGGAGAGTGGACAAGAGAGAGGAGGAGGAGAAAGAGAGGAGAGGATGGCAGAGGAGAGAGGAGGAGAGAGGGAGAGAGGAGAGGAGCAGAGCAGAGCAGACACGAGAGAGAAGGAGGAAAAAGAGAGGAAGGGAGAGAGGAGAGGAGGAGAGAGGGTAGAATAAGAAGGAGGGAGGAGAGGAGGAGGAGAAAGGGAGTGAAGGAGAGAGGAGAGAAGGAGGGAGAGAGGAGGAGAGGGGAGAGGAGGTGAATATGCATTTATAGAGTATTTATCTGAAGCCCCGCACCCTCCTTTATTTTTTAATTACATTTTTTTTTTTTTTTGTATAATTATAATTGCCTGTTGTCTGATTTATGTTTTTATTTTTATATTTAAAATTGTATAAATATATTTTATTATTACTTATTTTACCAATTTTACTTTTTTCTGTTAAGCTTTTTTGAAACACATTTATAAGGTAAAACTAAAACCTTAATAAAAATATAAGAAAAAAAAAAAAAGTAATTTTTCCACCATGGACATTAGCAGAGTGGTTAGCCTCACTCTGCTTGTATCAGTGTTTAGCAGAGTGGTTAGCCTCACCCTGCTTGTATCACAGGGCCCCCGTTAGCAGTGTGGTTAGCCTCGGGCCTTGCTTGGATCCGCTCCGTCGTCGCCGAGTGAACCAGATGGGCTCGTCCTCGAAGCTGCAGTGGAACTTCGTGTCCCTCGTGGCGGCGCTGTGCCTCGTCCAGTCGAAGTCGTCGTTCTTGTCCTGAGTGAACATACAGATGGGCTCGTCCTCAGCTGCAGTGGAACTCTCCTGGAACAGACGGGACAGACGTGGTCAGGACGGGACGGCGTGGACACGGGGTCACGTGACACGAGGTCAGGACACGGGGCGGCGAGGACACGGGGTCACGTGACACGAGGTCAGAACACGGGGTCACGTGACACGAGGTCAGAACACGGGGCGGGATCTGAGGATTTTTGAATTTGTTTAATTTTATTTGCTTTAGTTGGTTTAAATCAGCTGTTTTCAAACTTTACCAACAAAAAATAAATAAATGTGCCTGATGTAAACCGGTTCTATTCATACTGATACCATCACTTTCCCAGGGGGTGAAGCTAACTGTAGGCACTGCTCTGTCTGAAGTTACTCAAGTTAGACTTTAACCTGAGCTTTGTTTTAATAGATCTGACTTTTTGCTGGAACACAGATGAGCTGATTTTGTGCTGTTCAACAAGTCTCCCTCAAATAACATTACAGTCACAAGCTAGCTAGCATTAGCATTAGCATTAGCCAAAAGTTTTTTAGTGAGTCACACTCAGCTTTTTGTTGAAAATCAAACTCCTGAACACGACCATGAACGCTCAGATTTTGTGCTTTCTAAACATGTGCTGTCACCATGGTAACTGCTAAACATTCTGCCACAGACATACATGCAACCGCCCCACCCCCTAATTTAGAACTAAACCAGGTCTATAACAGGACTATTCCAGGTCTAATCCAGGACTAAACCAGAACTAAACCAGGACTAAACCTGGTCTATAATAGGACTATCCCAGGTCTAAACCAGGACTAAACCAGGACTAAATCAGGACTAAACCAGGACTAAACCAGGACTAAACCAGGACTAAACCAGGACTAAACCAGGACTAAATCAGGACTAAACCAGGACTAAACCAGGACTAAACCAGGACTAAATCAGGACTAAACCAGGACTAAACCAGGACTAAACCAGGACTTAACCAGGACTAAACCAGGACCTCACTTGGACCTCGACTGGAAGGAGCTTGTGTAACACCATTTACGCACACCACACTTTAAGAAACACTGGATTATTTTACCTTTTTTTTTATTATACCAAAATGTAACATTTCCAGGCAGTTTTACTCAAAACAAGCTCTAATTACTTCTAACATAAATATACACAAAGAATTAGCATAAAAATGAGGGTGAAGAGTGAGGAGAGACACACGATAAATCACCGAAGCCGAGATAAAGTCTAACGTGAGTCAAATCTTCTGAAATCAACCTATTTTACGGCACGTTCTGCCGGTGTTCCATGATCAGAGGCAGATACGGGGGCCGCTCTCCTGTTTTCATTAGACTCCCTGCGGTGCGGCGTTTCCCAGGGGACGCCACCGGGGGGCAGTAATTATCACACGTGAAGCTCTAAATAAGGAAGTGACCTCGCGATGACTGTACACGCGCCATTATCCGCCAGCGACACGAGTTTGTGCTGTCAGGACGAAAATAGAGAAATGAGAACGTACAGGACGAAGGATTAAGTATCTGGCAACCCGCGTGTGAACCTGCGGGATTAACAACGGTCACGAGGAAGTATGAGGAGGCTGTAATGTTCCACGGTGCGTTTTTAAACATGGCGATCTCCATGGAAACGAGCGGGTAACACCATCTAAAAGAAGTGATGAATACAACACAGATATAACAGTTAAATGCCAAACTATGGAACATTACAGACACATAACATCCATTTAACATCTCCATGGAGACAATCAAACCGCCCGTCCACCAAACAGAAAAGTTACGTAGTGCAACTTTAGTGAGAATTTGTAAAAACGAGAATTTGGAATATACGATGTTAGCCAAACTGTATAAATTTGTCCTTATAATAACGTCGCTAAACCATTTTTTTGTTCAAATAGCCTGTGATCCTACAAACAGGAAGTGATCATGGGCGCACTTCCTGTTCCATCGACTCTGGCTCCAATTCACTTTCTATTGAAAAAGGGGCTTTCTTTACCCGTCTCTGCTCCAAAGAAAAACTAAAGATTTTTACGTGTGTAATCCTGTAGATCATATAAACAAAACTCACAGATTTGTCATGAATCTTTTCGCTTTTTCACCAGTTTTTTAAATATCATCAAGAAAATAAAGATAAATTTGTGCAATTTAGACACATTTTGGCCCTGTTTTCGCTCTGGTTGCTAGATCACAGTTTTACCTCTACATGTCACATCCACTGTTTATAGAAATGGACAGAGCTAACCTGCTAACCCTGCTAACCTGCTAACCCGCTAACCTGCTAACCCGCTAACCTGCTAACCGCGTGGTCCAAACAGGAAGTGAACATGAGCTTCTGACTCCATTGACTCCAAATCACTCTCTGTGTAAAAATGGTTAGTTTATTTTTAAGTCTATTTCTTAAATTATTTCAAGCTATTTATCTTTTATCTTGTTTTATTTTGCATGTACCATTTTACTTCTGTTCTTAACTGTGTGGTGCAATACTGGAATTTCCCCTGTGGGACTAATAAAGGCTCATCTTATCTTTGTCTTATCTTTAGTGAAACTGGGGTCTCACCTGCGACACTTCCCTTCAAACTGATCACACGCTGCTTTAAAAACTTGCAACCAAAATGCCAACCTCAGCTGAAACCAACCTTCAAACTTCAGACCATGTTTCAGTTTTTTCACATTATCCTCCCGGGTGTTACAGGCCGTATATAAAACACACAAACCTCACGACCCCGTCACCCACACGCCTTCACCCCGTGACAAATACATCCCGATACTTCCTCTCGTTCGTCCTGATGTTTAATGACGGTCTGGTCCTAGTTAGACAAAGCACGAAGCGGATTTGACAAATGAAGTCTTTTAACGCCGAGAAAAATGGTGCGATTGTCCTTGAACGCGGCGCCGTGGTTGTACGAGTCTATGCAATCAGTTTGGCAAATTGGCGTGGCTCTCCTCTCCTCCGTCTCCCTCCATCTCCCTCCATCTCCCTCCATCTCCCCCATCTCCCTGCATCGTGTGAAGGGGGAGTGGGAGGTGCAGAGGTGGGCACCCGGTCACCCCCCTCCTCCGGGGTGCTCCCAGGGGCCCCCGGTGCATTTTTTAAACCACTCAAGTGTGCGCGGCGCCGATGAAACTTCGAAGCGAAAGAGTAAGTGTCGGGGAGCGAGAGGTCAGCGGCGGACGGAGTAATAAACGAGAGAGATGCAGGTGCAGGCGCGACGCAGGAGAGACGAGTCGGGTCAGAGCCTGTTTCACCCGGAGAGCGAGTCAAGACCGACATCACCACAGCTTCAGCTCCACATGACGCTCATCCAGGCTAACAGTTATAGCGGCTAATTTGGAGCTGAGTTGCCGAGCGTGAGTATCATAGCAACCAAGAGCCAATCAGGAGTGAGGCTGATGAAGGTAACGCCCCTTCTGCCCACACCACTGGTTTAGAAGGGAACAGGTGCGGGAACTTAGCAACGCTGTCAATCAAACCTGTTGCTAACGCTAGCAGGAGTGACCTCAGCGAAAGAAGGACCTGATTTGTCGGTTATTAACCACAGCGTCGGATGATATTGCCGCGGACTTTCCATCACTGTAACTCCGCAACCGACTGTGCTTCATGTAAATTCAAACAGCGTCTCAAAGCAGAGGCACGAGGATCTTTAAGTATGTCACTGTCATTACGTAATGTGCTTATGTCGCCCTCGAAGACGACCAATCAGAGACGACCAATCAGAGACGACCAATCAGAGACGACCAGTCAGAGACGACCAATAAGAGACGACCAGTCAGAGACGACCAATCAGAGACGACCAGTCAGAGACGACCAATAAGAGACGACCAATCGGAGCACAGGAGGGGGAATGTCCTAGTATCTTGATGCATCACAGGAAAAATAAGACGTGTAAAATAGAGAAAACCCCATGCTGATACTTTCATGTAGCTTAAAGGGTCTAGGAGAGCGATAACATAATGTGCTAAGACCTTAAAGGGTTAATGTTCTTATCTTGATTTACAGCAAAAGTGAAATACAGAGGATCATGTCGAGAGAAGAGACACAGTTTTTCAATAGAAAGTGAATTGGAGCCAGAGTCGATGGAGCTGGAACGCGCCGGCGGCTAGCAGGTTAGCTACATCCATGTACATATATGTAATGTTTCCTCATCACAAACAAACCTGGAGTTGATATTACAGTCACAAGCGAGCTAGCATTAGCATTAGCGTTAGCCAACAGTTTTTCAGTTAGCCACTGTCACCTTTTTGTGTAAAACTAAACTCCTGAACAAGACCATGAACACTCGGACTGACCACAAGCTCCTGAAAATATGCAGTTTAAATCCATTTTGTAGATTTTTCAGACTATTTTTAAAACTTTTTTTCCGGTCATGTTTGCTAATTGTATCACCATGGTAACAGCTGAACTTTGCGCCATAGACATACATGCGCTTAGACAAACTGCGTCGTTACAAGTTAATGGTGCAGTGAGGTGTGATTATGGCTTATGGCTTTGAGTCTAATGCCGTACCGTGGAACATTACATTATATAGCTCACATTAAAGTCTAAATCGGCTCATATTAGCATTACCGTTCTGTGTTTGAACTCGTGAAGTGAAAAAGTGAGCGCGGGACACGGCGCTGTTGGACAAACCCTCGCAGAGATAATAAAAGCGATCGCACACACCGTCCTGATGAATATTCAGTGATTTAGTCAAACGTAGCCGCGAGCGTTTTCGAGTGGCGAGTGTGTTTTTTTTTTTTTTTTTTGGAGCGACCTTGAGCAGGTATAGGAGCGGAGAGGAGGGACGGCGTAGGCGATGCTAACGATGCTAACGGAGAGAATGTAGAAGGGCGGGTCAGCTAACGCTCCCAGCCTCATTTGAATACTGCTAATACGTCTGCGTTAGCTTTTGGTGTTGCTGATTTTAATGTTTTTTTGTGAAGATAAAGGCTCCGATCGATTCATTTTACCCACATTTTCTCGTCCAATCAGGAAGCAGCGCTACGTCGCTAAGAATCATGGGAAACTGACTCCCTAACGCTATCCCAGACACCTGATTCTCCGTGATTGGTGCATTTTCAAGAGTGACAATAAAGCAAATAGTAGCAGAGATTTGAGAAGTATTGATACTTTGCAGCTGAGGGGTATGACGCTAACTAGAGGCACTGCTCTGTCTGGGGCTTTACTAGACTTTAATCTGTATCTGATCGTAAAGAACTGACTTAGCTGGAGCTATGACAGGTGAGTGGATTTGTGCTGTTAAACAAGTCCCTCGCAAATAACATGTCAGTCACAAGCTAGCATTAGCATTAGCATTAGCATTAGCCAACAGGACCGCGAACGCTCAGATTGATCACAGGCTCCTGAAAACGTGCTCTTTACATCCATTTTGCATTTTTCTTTGACCTTTTGACAGTGTTTCCTAACGTGTGCACTGCGTCACCATGGTAACCCCTAAACATTCCACCATAGACATACATGTACAACACCCCCAGCTTGATGTCAGTGCAAAGTATGACTACATAACACCTGCTTGACACTATCCCAGACAGTCGTTTCTGTGCGTCATGGTGCAGTATCACAGCAGCAGTAATAGCAAAGTTAAAACTCTTTCCTTGTGCTAACTGGAGGCACTGCTCTGTCTAAAACTCAAGTTAGCATCTGATCGTACTTAGCTGCAACTACAGTCCGGACGCTCATACTGATCACAAACTCCTGAAAACGTGCTGTTTAAATCCATTTTGTACGTTTTTCTTGAGTTTTCAAAGTGTGTATTGTGTCGCCATGGTAACAGCCCTCCATAAACATATACACCTGGTTTAGCACCTTTATAATTTAACAAATCTAACACATTTTAATGTATTTATTAAGCCTGTCTGTCAGTTGTGTTTGTTGTAGCCACACGAACTGCTCGGGTTAAATGTATTTATGTCAAATTTGGCCGTTTCACAGAGCTGATTTGTAGAAAAAACCCCCAAAAACGATCCCATCCGCCCATAATCGTCGAGACAGTTCGCTGTTTAACACTTTAAAAACACCATTTCCACAGACTTTGAGCGAGTTATCAGCAAAACAGTTTATATTCCAAGAGTAAATCTGCACAAACGAATCTCAAAAGTTGGACTAAAGCAGCTTCCAAATGAGGCGACGACCGACGCCACAGATCCGCCAGTGCGCTAAGCTAAACGGCGCTAGCAGTTTGGAAAGTTTTAAAGGGAAAAATCCGGAGGTCTAAAGTTGCTCCTGGGATTGGATAATGATGGAAGTGATTAGGAAGTGGAAACGCTCACACCCACCACCGACTCGCAGAACCAAACAGTGATTAAAACCGGAATCTCGAGGTATGAATAATGTAATTTTCAACAAAGGAGAGAAGAGTAAATATGAAAACGTCTGAGCAAAACAAAACAAACGAACCCGACTGAGGCACGAGAAGCATTTTAACAAAGGATAACGTCTGAACGGACTCGTGCCTCGGTTCTCAAAATGTTTAAAGTTCATACGACGGGTTGGACTGCTCAAACTGTGTCTAGTTGTTTCTATTTTTTGAAACCTGTGAATGTATTTTTGAATTTTATCGCTTACTTCCTGGCTGTCAGGGCCGGTTCTAGCTTTCAGGGGGCCCCAAGCTGAATGTGTCTCTGGGGCCCCTCCTGACTCAGCTGTTGGTGATTCACATTTGACACATTTTGACTCTGTTCTCATCACTTTGAAGAGTTATTTTTGTATTTTTATGACCAACATCAGACTGAAAACATCCAGAACGTCACAACCACAGCCACAAAATCAAACACAAACATATAAGGGGGGGTCAAGACTTTTTTTTTTTTAATTCTAAACATTTTTTCTTCGTTTCTGGTGCATTTTAATGTGTTGTTGGCTCACATTTACATTATAAAGGTCCTTGCACTGGTGTGAACACAGAGCTGCCCTCACCTCTGCCCGACTCAAAAATAAATGTAGCAACAGCAGATTTTTAGCTACTATAGATGTTTTAAAAAAAAAAAAAAAAAAAAAAACAAAAACAAATGCACTCGTTTTACAGAGATATTTAGGCTGCTGCAAACACACAAACCCTGTGCACAATAAAACTTGATATATTATATTATTTTCATTATAAATACATGGGCTGTTGGGGGCCCCCTGCTGGTCTCGGGGCCCTAAACAGCTGCTCAGTCTGATTATACGCTGAACCGGCCCTGCTGGTTGGACATGGGCACCAGACACAACCTTTTTTTTTTACAGTATCGATAGAGATACTGATTGTTTAAAATACTGTGCAACAAATGGACAATCGGACGACAGTTTTGCTGCAGAAGATCGAAACAAAGATGAAGGAAAATGGGGTAAAACCGCGATAAAACTACCACAGTTGGAGAAAGACTGAGTTAATATATGCTGTGCAACACACTTCACTCACATTGCCTCGTGTGAATGTGGTATATGTGTATGTGTGTGTGCGCAGACTGGCAGCCTCGCTTCTGTCAGTTTGTCCCAGGGCAGCTGTGGCAAACCTGTGAACCGTCTGTGAAAATGATGATGACGCCTAAATCAAAAATGTGTGAATATATTTTCGTTCCCGCCGCAGTTTCGCTCGTGTTTCTGAGGCGAGCGTGATCTATTAGACGATAATGATGCGTCTCTCAGGTCACAGTGGCAGTGGGGAGTCTGTGCTCTAGGGGGCGCTGTGGAGATGAGAGGTGAGTCAAAGTACTTACTCAGGTGAGGGTTGATGGGAGCTGCAAGAGAGAAAGAAAAAGAGGATTAGTATCACACGAGTAACTACATGTTTAACACACAAACCTGCAGATTTAGGCTGAGCTCTTCTCTCAAACTGAAGAAAACTCTGTTCCACCTTGTGATGTCATCATGAGGTAATACAGGAAGTGCTCCACTGTGTTTTTAAACTCCACACATCTTCATTTCTAGAATCATTTGGATCATTTCAGCTTCTGGAGTTGCCGATCTGCTACTGAACTAAAGGTAAAAGGAGATGTTCACTTGAAAACTACCACTCGATGACATCACAAGGTGGAACAGAGCGTTTTGAGCTTGTGGAGCTGTTACAGACTAATATTAAAGTGTGACTCAAACATGTGAATGAAACAAAACACGACTCCAGGTCTGTTTTTGAGGAGGGAACAGTGTTAGAACACGATGTTACGGCTGTAGGCCTCAAGTTCCTTTAATTATTTTGTATTTGTTCAGTTTGTTTCGTGTGTCCCTGAATTTGTCGACTCTTCCTCATAATCGTACTGTTGAAGCCCTTGGATGTGACTGTTTTCCAGCCTGGATAATCCTGGGGCCAACCCTCAGCCGCCTCCCAAGTACTTCAGAAGGTTTGGGGCACGTTTTCGGGGCTGGGCTGGAGTGAACAGACGCAGTGACTCTTGTTACTGTAAAATTTGTTGTTTAGTTTTAGTTTAACCCCTAGTTTACTCTTACCATCCCTGTTCATTAAATTACTTCTTAATTTAGCATTTTCCGTCTTGTTTTTTTTGTTCCTTCCCTGTCGAAACACATGATTTAATGCTACAAGAGTCATTTTTGTGTAACAACAGTGACGTGTTTGTCCCTTTAACTGTTCAGATTTCAGCAAAAACCAATGGAATTATTTATCAAACAGGCAAAAACTACAGGAGAGAATCAAAAAACTGTATAAAGAAGTGACTGCGTGAGAGTGACGTCACCACAGACAGTGTCATAGCAACCAAAGAGCCAATCAGAAGTTATCTCGACTGAAGCTGTTTTAAAATACGATTGGCCGATAGAACAATCTGTTTTTTATCTTCTCTGCTCATTTAAAGTGGAAAATGTTTGTGTTTTTTCTTATTTTAAGTAAAAACAACTACAAAATTAGTTTTAAGTCAAAATGTAAAAATCAAGAGGACGACTACTTGATTCAAACACTTTTTAACTGAGGTGGTAAAGTAAATATACACAATAAACGGATCATATTAAAAGAAAAAAATTATTTCACTGACACAATCTCCCTAAAAATCGACTCTATATGTGCAGGATTTTAACGACCATGAGCTGCTCTAGAGAAAAGAGACATTTAATGAGTCAGAAAAGTTATTTATTCAAACCTTTTACAGCTCAAATCTTCAGAAAAATAGAAAAAAATAAGAAAAAAGTTCTCCACTAGCACAACGAAGATGATGAACATACTGTACTCGAGTAAAAGTACTGTTACTTCAAAATAATATATAACAACTGATTTGTAAAACATGAAATAATCCTCAAAATGTGATATTTTCAAACTGAAAACACAAAAATGAGGCAAACTAAATCAGACCTGAAGGAGCTGCAAGAAACATGCAACTTCTTTAAAAGTTACTCGAGTAAAAGTATCCAAGTACTCCTCATCTCTGTTTTCGAGTTCCCGTGAGTTTCTCTTCACTTTGGGAGTGACGTCCCTCTTCTCCAAACAGAGCTGCTGTCTCCGCCTGATAACACTGGACATACACGACCCGAGCGCTCACTTTGTGCTGAAGTCTCATAAAACAAAACAAAAGTGGCCCCGGGGACGAGCGCATATTTCCCTGCGATATTAAAAAACGCTAGAAGCATTTTAGAGCTGCCTCCTCCATCTTTGTCACGGCTTATTGCTTTGTACAAACTGCAGCCGAAACAGCAAACTCTGAGGAACAGAACGCTCACAAACACTGACCAGAAACTGACCAGAAACTGACCAAACACTGACCAGAACTGACCAAAAACTGACCAAAAACTGACCAGAAACTGACCAAAAATTGACCAGAAAATGACCAAACACTGACCCAACTCCTGGTTTGTTATGGCACAGTCTAATTCCTGGTCTGTTACAGTCTAACTCCTGGTCTGT
>JAIEZT010001328.1:1771035-1848535 GCA_019594935.1 Periophthalmus modestus
CTTCCTCTCCCTCTCCTCCTCCTCCCTCTCTCTCCCTCCCCTCCTCTCCTCCTCTCTCTCTCCTCCTCCCTCTCTCTCCCTCTCCTCCCTCTCTCTCTCTTCCTCTCCTGGACCTGCAGACGTCCCGAGGCGGCGGCGTCTCTGTGGCCGTGTCCACATGACTGACTCCGCCTCCTCCACGGTGAAGAAATCAAGCTGAGCTCAGAGAACGCCAGAACGCCGGAGGAGGAGAAGAAGAAAGAAGAGAGGAAGAAGAGAGAGAGAAAGAGAGAGGGTCAGCTGAGCAACGAAAACACCCACAGGCCAGAGGAAAACAGAGAAACATGAGAGAGGAGAGGAAGAAAGAGAGAGAGACAGAGAGAGAGAAGAGTGGAAGGAGCCAAAGAGAGAGAGAGAGAGAGAGGAGAGAGAGAGAGAGAGAGAGAGAGAGAGAGAGAGAGTGGAAGGAGAGAGAGAGAGAGAGAGAGAGAGAGACTCCTCCAGCTCAGATTTAAACTATAAGAACAAACACACTGTGATGTCACGAGACACAACAAACTGTTGTTTCTTTAATCTCTCTCTCTCTCTGTCTCTCTCTCTCTGTCAGATGTGTTGTTTCTCTCTCTCTCTCTCTGAGATGTGTTGTTTCTCTCTCTCTCTCAGATGTGTTTTTCTCTCTCCTCTCTCTCTCTCTCTCTCAGATGTGTTGGATCTCTCTCTCTCTCTCTCTCTCTCTCAGACGTGTTGTATTTCTCTCTCTCTCTCATTCTCTTTCTCTCTCTGTGTTTTTCCCTCTCTTCAAACCTGCGTTGAGACGAGGCTCTGATCCAAAATGGCGTCTGGCGTCCTGCTCGGTCGGACTGAAGCTGACGGCGCTCGTTGGCAGGTTTCCCGTGGTTAGGGGCCGTGGGCTGGACTCAACGCGCCGCAACAAAACAAAACAACCACCACCACCACCAACGCCAAGAGTCTGAGCCGCCGCCGCTCAGAGTCTGACACCGACTCGAGTTTAGAGCTTTTCTCTCGCTCCAAACCATCAAGTTCAGAGGCTCTGGGCGTCTGCCATTAGCCTCTGCTAATTTAGCCTGTGCTAGCTTAGCCTGTGCTAGCTTAGCCTCTGCTAGCTTAGCATCTGCTAGCTTAGTCTCCGCTAGCTTAGCCTCTGCTAGCTTAGCCTCTGCTAGCTTAGCCTGTGCGAGCTTAGCCTCTGCTAAGGAGGAGGAGGAGGCGCAAAGAAGAGAGGAACAAGAGAGAGGAGAGAGGAAGAGGAGACGCAAAGAAGAGAGGAACAAGAGAGAGAGGAGAGAGAGAGGAGAGGAGGAGACGCAAAGAAGAGAGGAACGAGAGAGAGAAGAGAAGGAGAAGAGGAGGAGAAGAGGAGGAGAAGAGGAGGAGAGGAGGAGGAGAGGAGGAGAAGCATTATAGGATCAGGCCTGTCTCTGATTGGCAATCATGCCCATTTTAAACAGGGACACCAGACTCAGATCTTCATGTTGAAGTGTGAGTTCTGGATCCTGGGTGAGATCTTCTGTTTTCTGGAGCTAAACACATTTTCAAACGATTCTTCCATCACTAAATATTTCCTCGTATCTTTACAAACCACAAAATCAACCTCAAAGTGAGATTTCAAACTGCGGCGGTTTAAACGTTTGGACAACACGATCAGCAGATATCCTCCAGAGCCTCCTGAACATCTCACAGACCCACAATATTCATATGTTTCTCTCGTGTTGCATCACCATCTGACACGTTCGTGCATAAACCCAAATCCGTGACGGTTTCTCCGCCAAGTGATGCAAACCGAAAAACACATGAAACAAAAGCCTAAGCATCTGCGACGCCGCCACTGTCAGATATGTTCTGCATTTTACTGTATTTATGTGAGGAGAAGCTCGGGGTAAATATGTTCAGAGGGATAATAGCGCGTTGACGTTAGCGTTAGCATGCGGCGCAGCGTAAAGCCGTTTATAAGCGGTGTTGCGTTTTATGGCGAGGAGCCGTTTCACGACGAGTCACAGAGAGCAGCGCGTTTTAAGAGCGAGGCGAAAGGTTGCAACGCTATGCTAGGCTACGCTACGCTAACTCCAGTCGACATCAGAGGATGCACTGCAAAAAATGGAGCTGCTCTACAAAAAAAACAAAAAAAAAAAACTTGGATCTTGTCAAAAATCACATTCTTAACTTATCAAGGCTAGCAGTTATAGCGGCTAATTTGGAGCCGAGTTCCATATTTAGACATCCGACCGAGAGTATCATAGCAACCAAAGAGCCAATCAGGAGCGAGGATGTTGAAGGTAACGCCCCTTCCCTCCCGCATCACTGGTTTAGCAGGGAGTGGCCACTTAGCAACACTGTCAATCAAACCTGTTGCTAACGCTAACAGGAAAGAAAGAGCCTGATTTGTCTGTTATTAATGTTTATATCTTGATTTACAGACACAATACACGTGTCCCTCACTATATCGTGGTTCACCCTTCTGTGTCCTGATTGGCTGAGGGACTGTAGACCATTGTGTTCTGCGTCCTGATTGGCTGAGGGACTGTAGACCATTGTCCATCAGTCTCCTCCGTGTCTCCTGTACAGTACAGAATGTGTCAGATAAGTGTGTGGTGAGGGGTTTTACAGCCAAGAAACAGAGAATAATGTAAAAAATAAAGCTGATACTTCGCAGATTCACACACACTATACAGTCTATAAGAATGGTAAAAATTCACATTTTTATACAGCACTTTTCCAGCTTCTAGTCACTTTACATCAAGGAACCACTCACATTTTCATCCTCCAGTGCACACAGACACGTCCAGGACAAACATATATAAATATATAAATCTATAATCAGATGCAGACGTCTCACAGCGACCTCGTTCTGACCCCTGGAGCCTCTTTTACTGTACATTTGTCCTGGAGTAAGACAGATTACTTTATGACCTGAACAGCCCTGCTGCTTACACACATCTGAGTTTTTGCAGTGTAAGTATCGCAGGAAGCAGATGCTGCGTTTACTGCAGCAGATTGTGTAGTAAAGTAGAAGAAAGTACAGGAGGAGGTGTTCTCCATCCCTCGTCCCAGAGTCCTCCACCTCTTCTGTCTCTGCACCAACTCATGAAAAAGCTGCTGGCACAGACTTATGTGCAGAGGAGGGACTTCATGAAACTGTACTTTTCAGAGTACTTTTTTTAGCAGAATACTTTTGCTCCTACTTGAGTAATATTTTATTTGTGTAAAAGTACTCTTACTTGAGTAAAAGCTGTGGTTCCTCTTATCACTGTAAGTAAGTCTACAAGTGACAAGGGGGCAGCTTTCCCCGTTTGCCCTCCCATACTCCCCCTTTGCCCTCTCATACTCCCCCTTTGCCCTCCCATACTCCCCCTTTGCCCTCTCATACTCCCCCCTTTGCCCTCTCATACTCCCCCTTTGCCCCTCTCATACTCCCCCTTTGCCCTCCCATACTCCCGTTTGCCCTCCCATACTCCCCCTTTTGCCCTCTCATACTCCCCCTTTTGCCTCCCATACTCCCCCTTTGCCCTCTCATACTCCCCCTTTGCCTCTCATTACTCTCCCCCTTTGCCCTCCCATACTCCCCCTTTGCCCTCTCATACTCCCCCTTTGCCCTCCCATACTCCCCCCTTTGCCCTCTCATACTCCCCCTTTGCCCTCTCATACTCCCCCTTTGCCCTCTCATACTCCCCCTTTGCCCTCCCATACTCCCCCTTTGCCCTCTCATACTCCCCTTTGCCCTCCCATACTCCCCCTTTGCCCTCTCATACTCCCCCTTTGCCCTCCCATACTCCTTTTGCCCTCCCATACTCCCCCTTTGCCCTCTCATACTCCCCCTTTGCCCTCCCATACTCCCCTTTGCCCTCTCATACTCCCCCCTTTGCCCTCTCATACTCCCCCTTTGCCCTCCCATACTCCCCCTTTGCCCTCTCATACTCCCCCTTTGCCCTCCCATACTCCCCCTTTGCCCTCTCATACTCCCCCTTTGCCCTCTCATACTCCCCCTTTGCCCTCTCATACTCCCCCTTTGCCCTCCCATACTCCCCCTTTGCCCTCTCATACTCCCCCTTTGCCCTCTCATATTCCTCTCCTTCACACAAACAATTTTAAAGTAATGTTACTCTTATTTGTGCACAGTTTTTGGCAGCTCCACCTCTGCTGATCACCGTGACGACGGGGTAAACCATTGCAGCCCCAAATAAAAATTACTAATCAAAATCTGATCGTCGCCTGCCTCAGGAGTCTCAGAAGTCAACACGACTCGATAGGACTCCTCCTTCAGCCTGACGGCTCCCTTACTTCCGACGTTCTCCACCGGGTTCGGGGGTTACGACTACGAGCGGACGTGTCGACAACAGAGGCGGAGAACATGGCCCAGTCCATGTCCCCAACCTCCTCCGGGATCAGGAAGAAGCTCTGCCGGAGGGACGAGTTGAAGACCCCCCTGACAAACAGCTCCACCAGATGTTCCCAACAGACCCTCGTGATTCGCTTGTGTCCGCCAGGTCTGTCCGGCTTCCTCCTCCGTCTGCGGATCAAAATCACGACCAGGTGGTCCAACGTCATTCATCGACCTCTGGGTGTCACTGATGGACCTTGTGCTCGAACAAACTGACACAAAAGTCCAATAACAGACCAACGGTTCAGGTCAGGGAGGCTGTTCTTCCTGATCAGTCCTCCAGGTGTCACTGTCCCTCGTTGAAGTTCCCCCGTGTTTGTATTTTAGAAAAAAGGCAGCTCCTCGAAGTAAAAAGGTTCTTACATTCGGAAACATAAATCTTGAGTATGTCCCTCAGTACAAATATCTGGGGTTCACTTTTGATAATTTATGTTTTTGACAGTGGGGTAAAAATCCTTGCTGCTTCAGCCGAGCTCTAGGTTCTGTGATTAACAAAGTCAAAATGTGTAAAGATCTCGGTTATGAAACATATTTGAAGCTGTTTGAGGCCTGTGTATCTCCTGTTTTAAACTCTGCTGCTGGGGTGTGGGGGGTAGACAAAGTTCAGTCTTGGATGCTGTGGAAAACCGAGCCATCCACGGTTTTCTGGGAGTTTGTCCCAGTCTTGGCGGCTCAGGGTGACATGGGTTGGGTCCCTGGCTTAATCCAAAGAAAGTGTGATCAGATTGTGGAATCAAATTATTAATCAACCTGATGATAGAGTTTCTAAAAAGGTCTTTGGGTGGAGTAAACCGAAGTCACCGGTCAGGAAGCAAAGATCATTGAGGCACAGCTGCGACAGGATCCTTCCTCTGACTTTAGAAACTGGGAGGTTTTCTCAAACCCCTGAAGAAGAAAGACTCTGTGGTTTATGTGAGTTGGGGCGAAGTAGGAAGTTATCATGATCCCTGTATTTTCTGCCCGGTGTTTTTGCTCTTTCCCTCCCGAGTCTGGAGCTGGGCGGAGTTCCTGCCTCCTCCCGCACGCTCCTCCTGGCTCCTCCCTGGAACTCATCAGCGCCATCAACACCACCTGCCCTGGATAAGAGGAGCCAGGACCAGACACTCGGGAACAGATCGTCCACGTGTCAACATCTTGCTCCCTGGACCGTCCCAGCTCCCTCGCCTCTGGCTCAGCTCCTGACCCTGCCTCCCTGCTCCGGTACAGTCCGCCTCGTCTTCGTCTCTGCTCTCCACGTCGCGCTCCTGGACCCTGCCTCGCACCTCGCTCTCCGCTCATCGTCGGATCTACCTTCATCGCTTGCACTTATTGTCACAAACTAAACAAACACTATAAACCTTTCCCTGTGTTCTGCATCTTTTGGTCGCACCTTCGTTACGACACAAGTGAAGTTCATTTTTTGTTGGATTGTCCATTTTATGACGAATTTAGAAATCCTTTATTTGAGGAAATGTTCAACCAACGTCCTGAAATATTCTGGTGTAATGACGACAGATGAGAAGGTTGTTTCATTCTAGTGTTTAGAAGTTGCATTATTTCTGTGTAAACCCTGGAAGAAGCGGCCGACGAGTTTGTTTAAATGAGTTTATTGTAGTTTTTTGTTGTATCGCACGTCTGGACTATTGTATTTCGTTGGTGATGTATGTACTGCAGTTCTTTTCAGGCAGTAGAAGTACTTTTCAGGTCAAACTAATCCATCTTTGCTCTGAATCGTGTTTGGAGCGGCTCGGGGAACACAGCGGCGTTTGAGGAGATTTAAAATGGCCGTCGTCTCTGCGGGGAGTGAAGCGCTCGCCGGACATCTTAACAGAAGCGCTGCATTATGGGTATTCAACCACACACGGCATTAACATGGTAAATACAGGTGTGCGCTCAGGGAGAGACGCGTTTAGAAATGGAAAGAAGGATTTCTGCAAACGAGGCAGAAAACGAGGAACCAATCAACCCTGAAGAGCTGAATAATCCCTGAGACTGAACTGTGCAATCAACAAGAGGCTTTTTCCTGATCTGGCAACCGCTATTTTTGAACTTCTTAAACTGCTGTAGCGGCCTCAACCTTCTCCAGCGTTTGAGCGAAAAATCGACTTAAGTAAAAGTTTTAAAAAGTACTTAAAGAGTAAAAAGTCAAAGTATTTCTTGCACATTTTGAGTCTTATAAAGCTTCAGATTTGGTGATTTTGGTAAAGTTCGGTATTTTAACAGTTTTACTTCGTTACGTTCCACCTCCGGCTGTGTTCTGCTCGCTCTCAAAGGTCGGAATTGGGATCTCGGAATCACGTAATCTCCGAGTTCCCGATGTCGATGGAAAGAACCCGGCAGACGAACGACAATATTTGAACTGTCGGGTTTTTCATTTTCACCAGAATCACCGGGGAGCGGCCATGATGGATTTTAGCTCAGGTTTTAAAATCTTCTCCAACTTTCCGAGGAGAAATTCCGAGATTATGGAGCGTTCCAGTCGTCACGGGCAACTCGGAAAATCAGAAAACTCAGAAATGTTGAAAATCCGACCTCAGAGGAAGACAAGAAAGTACTCGACGTGTTTTTTTCCCTCTTTCTTTCTAAGTCGAACCTCTCTGTTTCAAAAAGAAATCACACTCCCTCCTCTCGTATCCCTCACTCTTTCTCTTTCTTCCTCTCTCCCTCTTTTTACGTTCTCTGCTCTCATCTTTCCTCACCCTCCTTCCTCTCTCTCTCCTTCTTTTTATGTTCCCACCCCACTGCTCCCTCTGCCTTTCATCATCTCTTCTTCTCCTCCTCATCCTCCACTCTCTCATCAATCTTACTCTCTTCTTTCATCTCTCCCTCTCTCCCTTTTAACTATCTATCTCCCAATCCCTCTCTCACTCACCCTTCTCCCTTCTCTTCCTCCCCTCTCTCTCTCTCCTCTTTTCATGTTTCCAGCTCTGCTCTGTTCTTTCCTCACCTCTTTTCCCCCGCCTCTCTCTCTTTCTTTCTCTCTACTCTCCACTCCATCCATCTCTTCACTCTTCCCCCGTCGCTCCTTCTCTTCCTCCCCCGCTCTCTCCTCTTTTAATGTTCCCCTCTGTGCTTCTTTTTCTAACAATCTCCCTCCTCCCTCTCTCCCCTTTTCATGTTCCCAGCTGTGCTCATTCCTCACTCTCCTTCTCTCACACACTCTCCTTTTTCTAACCATCTCTCTCCCTCCTCTTCCCTCCCTCCCTCTCTACCTCCGTCCTCTTCCCTCCCTCCTCTTTCCCTCCCTCCGTCCTCTTTGTCTCCCTCCTTTTTCCCTCTTCTCCCTCCTTCCCTCTTTCCCCTCCTTCCCTCTCTCAATCCACTTTTCTCTCTTCCCTCCCTCCCTCCCTTTTCTGTCTTCCCTCCCTCCTCTTCTCCTTCTCTCTCCCTCTCCTCTTTTCTCTCCATCCCTCCCTCTCTTCCCTCTCTCCTCTTTTCTCTCCATCCCTCTCTCCTCCCTCCTCTTCCTCTCTCTCTCTTTTCTCTCCATCTCTCCCTCCCTTCCTCCTCTTCCCTCCCTCCCTCTGTCCCTCGCTACCTCCATCTTCCCTCCCTCCTCTTCCCTTCTCTTCCCTCTCTCCTCTTTTCTCTCCATCCCTCCCTCTCTTCCTCCCTCGCTCCCTCCCTTCCTCCTCTTCCCTCTCCCCTCTTTTCCTCTCCATCCCTCCCTCTCTTCCTCGCTCCCTCCCTTCTCTTTCCCTCTTTCCCCTCCCCTCATTTTACATCCCTCTTTTTCCTCTTTCCCTCCATTTTACATCCCTCTTTTCCCTCTTTTCCCTCTTCCCTCCCTCTTTCTCTCTGTTCACTGCAGTAAACCTGAATAATTCACCGTTGCAGCAGAGTCTCTTCTTCTTCTTCTCTTCTTTTCTCTTCTTCTTCTTCTCTTCTCCTCGGCCTGGACTCAGATCCAGGCTCAGATCTTTTCTCGGTTCCTGTGTGATTCCAGCTCTGCCATTTTGATTTCGCTCCAGCTCCGCTCAGAGCCCAGTCCTGCAGATTCTGCCCCAGGAGGCGGCGGCGCCGTGGGGCTGGAGGCTGATCAGCGCCCCCCTGTGACGAGGAGCTGGCTCGCGCTTTACTACAGACACTGAGAACGGCAAAAGAAAACAAATCAAATACACGAAAAAAACAAAACTGTAAATTGTCCTGTTTGGATCAGTTTCCCGAGAAATACTACAGTGGCTCAGCTGGTAGAGCCTTTGCCCACTGATCCGAAGGTTGGCGGTTCGATTCCCGCTCTGGACATAAAAGAGAACAGATCAGTGGCTCGGTGGGTAGAACATTTGCCATTTTTCTTAGGGTTGGTGCTTCAAATCCTGCTCTCGTCTCGGTAAAGCGGTAAAAATCCACTGAGTCACAGGTTGGCGGTGCGATCCCAGCTCCCACAGATGAGTGCTGTCATTGTGTCCTTGGGCAAGACACTTAACCCACCTCAGCCCCAGTGTCTGTGTGAACATTAACATCATTTATGTGCAGAAAAAAGGTACTTAGTTACTTACAAAGGGCTCTGTTGTCCCGTCTTAGGGGCCCAGAGTTAGACCCTCTTCCTATTCATTTCTATTAGAGGGGGGCCCACGTGAGGCTTCTTGCCCGGGCCCCCAAAATTTCTGCCGACGGCCCTGCTTTTCCAGAACATTTTCCACTCGATCATAGTTATTTTCGCTGATAACAAAGTCCCAGTTTATAAAGTGGTTTAAACATGGAGCTTATTCATAACATTAACATTTTTAAACTGTCGGTGACTTTTATCGTAATCGTGATATTATTAATTATTTATTAATCACATCATAATCCCGACACAACTTTTCCATTCAGCCCCACGCCCGTGAATGTGTGGTTTCCTTGAAAATATATAAAAACATGACATTAATATTCTCCACACGCGGCTGAACTAATTAAATATGTTTGAGTGCAGTCGTCAGGTTATTTTGTTAATTACTGTTAAAGAAATGCAGATTTTTCCCCGTTCAGCCCTGGCCCTGTTACATATATGTCCACACACAAACACACGTATTCAAGAGGAGGTTATTATGCAAAATCGCCTTTTCTGAGCTTTTTCCCTCAGCAAAAACATCATCCGTGCAGGTTTGAGTAATCTAGTGATCTCTCCTGGGCTTTATTCAAGACCTTTTTATAGTTTAGCTGTAAGATTCTGCACAAAGCTCCGCCCACAAGCTCCCAGCGAAGTGTGTGACGTCACCCACAGCGTTCAGCTCCAAATGAAGCTAATCGAGGCTAGCAGTTATAGCGGCTAATTTGGAGCTGCGAGTATCATAGCAACAAAAGAGCCAATCAGAAGCGAGGCTGTTGAAGGTAACGCCCCTTCCCGCCCCCAAAACGCTAGTTTAACAGGGAGCAGGCGCTTAGCAACACTGTCAATCAAACCTGTTGCTAACGCTAACAGGAGCGACGTCGGGGAAAGAAGGACCTGATCTGTCTGTTATTAATGTTTAATATCTTCATTTACAAACAAAACAGCGAAATAAAAACGAACATTTAAGACCAAAATGACGAGAGACAGGAAACGTTTTTTCAATAGAAAGTGAATTGGCGCCAGAGTCGATGAAGCAGGAAATGCGCCCATGATCACTTCCTGTTTAGCTATGTCCATTATATATAAACAGTCTAAGCTTCCATACAACTATTTATTAACTAAATATTTTTCGACAAAGCAAAGAGAGGCTCGTTTGAGGATTCGAATATTAAGAACAAAACATAAAATATAGTAGAATTATTTCTTTTTTCCATCGCTACATAATTCCGTCTCTCTTACTTCATATATTTGAAGTCTTCTGTGAAAGTAGTAAAAAATACAGATCTGGTCGTGCATTTTCATGATCTGACAACTCCAGAAATCAGATTATGATCCGATTTTCCACCTGCCGAGATCTAAGAGCCAGAGTTTTTCCTTTTCACCAAACCGACCCCTGTTCGCTCAGACGAGTTCTTCACTTCAGCCTCGTTCAGAACAACTTATTCCCCACACAGGCCACGTTCTTCAGAGAAACATCCACAAACATGTTTTTGAAGGCGATGACTCAAGCAGAAAAGACGCCCGTGTCGTCTTTAACGCAAACGCGATGCTTGAGTCACGGCTCATTTGGCGGCATCAGAGGGAACATGCTAAAGCTAGCTCTGAGTTAGCCCTGAGCGAGTCCGCACGGCACGATTCAAGCGGGAAGGTCAACGGTGACTAATGTGTCGCCTCTGCCACGCCTCATTTGGACAAAGACGAGGTTATACAAGAGGCGAGCGCAAAGAGAACACACTCCAGCAGGGGGCGATAGACGTCAGTGTGAGCGCTGTGAAAGGACGCAGTCAAGAAGAAGTAAAATCCCAGAAAAAATTGAGTAAAAGTAAGAAAGTATTTGATGAAAATGTGACTTTTGAGGCACGTTTTAATGGTAAAGCTGCACTATGGAACTTTTCAGGTGCAGGTCCACTAAAGGCTTGTGTCTATGGAGATGTTATAGCTTGGTCTGGAATGTTCCGTAGTGTGGCATTAAACATATCTCGCATTTATTCAATTACAGATTTTTTTTTTCATTGCTCCAAAACCGGGACATGGCATCACCTGCTTGTTTCCATGGAGATACACAAGTTTAATGCCACACTGTGGATCATTTTAGGTGAAGCAATAACGTCTCCATGGAGATGTGCGAGGCCCTCCGCAGTAAAAGTTCCATAGTGCCGCTTTAATGTGGTTGAATAGGTAAAATAGTGTCCAGAATTTCAAGAGCGGAGGTTTAATGAAGCGGCTCAGTGCACAACAGCGCCCCCAACCTCACTGTTAGCGCCATTACGTCCGTTTGTGTCTCAATGCTAACGCTAATGCTAACTTTGAGGTATAATAAATATTAAAACAACACGACAAACTGAAATATTCTTCGACATATAAAATAATCAGGTAGACTTTATTTGAATTAATTTGAATTTTAATAGGTTGTTTTTGTTTCTTTTAATTAAAGTGACTGTTAGCTTGGAGACGCGTGAGCTAGCTAGCGTGCTACTCTGCACAGAGCCTGTTGTGACGACATAACACTGAGCTGAACTATTGCTTAATTTACTATATCTGCCGTCATATTTATATCATTATTTTTTACTAAATAAAAGCTTCATTTCAAACGGGGACGAATCGACATCTTAAAACACGTAAAAAGAATCTTATCTACGGGACGATACTTTGAGAAATACTTTTGAGTCTGAACTTCAAACTGCTCACAACTTAAATGTTTTTGTTCTTCTTCTTCTGTGTTCTTATTAAAGTAGATTTGAATATTTGCAGTGGACCACGGCACAAGAGCACAAAACTAGCACATCTAAACTGTAGCATATTAGCGACAAAAAGCGCTAGCACATTGGTAACAGTTAGCTTTAGCAGTTTTATGTCTTCCACCGATGTAGCTTTTTACCTTTAGTTCAGTCGAGATTGACAATTCTAGAGCTATAAATGAAGGTGTGTGGAGTTTAAAAACACAGTGGAGCACTTCCTGTATCACCACATGATGACATCACAAGGTGGAACAGAGTGTTTTCAGTTTGAGAGAAGAACTTTATCTTTGCAGTATCTCTATATTATGTTTTAACAGTATCGTGAGGCGTGTATCGTGTGGTGTGACAGATCTCGTGGCGTCCTGAGCGCCGTCCTCGCCGTCCTCGCCGCCCTCGCCGTACTCACCGCTGTACGTGACGATGCGGATGGTGGAGTCTCCTTCGCCGAATCGCGTGATCGGGGTCAAACGCACCTCGTACGACTCGGGTTTGATCAGCTCCGTCAGGTTGTGCGTCATCAGCTCGCCTTTGTTTATGGGACCGTCCACCGGGATCTCCTGCTCCCACCAGCGCTGCAGCCCCATCTGAGACAAGAGGGACGAGGAGGGACGTTAGAGACACTGTCCTCTGCATTTGACCCACAAATACAGATGTTTGAGACAAGAGGGACGAGGAGGGGACGTTAGAGACACTCTGTCCTCTGCATTTGACCCAGAAATACATGTTTGAGACAACAGGGACGAGGAGGGACGTTAGAGACACTGTCCTCTGCATTTGACCCAGAAATACATGTTTGAGACAACAGGGACGAGGAGGGACGTTAGAGACACTGTCCTCTGCATTTGACCCACAGATACATGTTTGAGACAACAGGGACGAGGAGGGACGTTAGAGACACTGTCCTCTGCATTTGACCCAGAAATACATGTTTGAGACAACAGGGACGAGGAGGGACGTTAGACACACTGTCCTCTGCATTTGACCCAGAAATACAGATGTTTGAGACAACAGGGACGAGGAGGGACGTTTAGAGACACTGTCCTCTGCATTTGACCCAGAAATACAGATGTTTGAGACAACAGGGACGAGGAGGGACGTTAGAGACACTGTCCTCTGCATTTGACCCAGAAATACACATGTTGAGACAAGAGGGACGAGGAGGGGACGTTAGAGACACTGTCCTCTGCATTTGACCTACAGATACATGTTTGAGACAACAGGGACGAGGAGGGGACGTTAGAGACACTGTCCTCTGCATTTGACCCACAGATACATGTTTGAGACAAGAGGGACGAGGAGGGGACGTTAGAGACACTGTCCTCTGCATTTGACCTACAGATACATGTTTGAGACAACAGGGACGAGGAGGGACGTTAGAGACACTCTGTCCTCTGCATTTGACCCACAGATACATGTTTGAGACAAGAGGGACGAGGGAGGGGACGTTAGAGACACTGTCCTCTGCATTTGACCCACAGATACATGTTTGAGACAACAGGGACGAGGAGGGGACGTTAGAGACACTCTGTCCTCTGCATTTGACCCAGAAATACAGATGTTTTTGAGACAACAGGGACAAGGAGGGGACGTTAGAGGCACTGTCCTCTGCATTTGACCCAGAAATACATGTTTGAGACAACAGGGACGAGAGGGGACGTTAGAGACACTGTCCTCTGCATTTGACCCAGAAATACATGTTTGAGACAACAGGGACGAGGAGGGGACGTTAGAGACACTGTCCTCTGCATTTGACCCAGAAATACATGTTTGAGACAACAGGGACGAGAGGGGACGTTAGAGACACTGTCCTCTGCATTTGACCCAGAAATACATGTTTGAGACAACAGGGACGAGAGGGGACGTTAGAGACACTGTCCTCTGCATTTGACCCACAGATACATGTTTGAGACAACAGGGACGAGGAGGGGACATTAGAGACACTGTCCTCTGCATTTGACCCCAAAATACATGTCTGAGACAACAGGGACGAGAGGGGACGTTAGAGACACTGTCCTCTGCATTTGACCCACAGATACATGTTTGAGACAACAGGGACGAGGAGGGACGTTAGAGACACACTGTCCTCTGCATTTGACCCACAGATACATGTTTGAGACAAGAGGGACGAGGAGGGACGTTAGAGACACACTGTCCTCTGCATTTGACCCAGAAATACAGATGTTAGAGACAAGAGGGACGAGGAGGGACGTTAGAGACACTGTCCTCTGCATTTGACCCACACATACATGTTTGAGACAACAGGGACGAGGAGGGGACATATGTTTTAAAGAGCAAAGAGGAGGAGAACAAGAGGTCAGAGGTCAGAGACTGTAGTAGATGGACAGGTTAAGGTAAAGGTGCAGGTGACCCCTGAATTTGACCCATATATAGAGAATTTGACCCATATATAGAGAGACAGATGTACAAGAAAGAGGTCAGACACTGAAGATAGATAAACGGATAGACAGATAGACTGATGGATGGATGGATGTTAAGGTGCGTTTATTGCCCCCACAGGAACAAAAATGTCTTCTGCATTTGACCCAGATATAGACAGATATTTCACTTTTATAATGGTCAAGGAAATGGGGCACATTCAGCCTACTACTACTACTGCTACTACTACTACTACTACTATGACTACAGTTAAGGTTAAGGTTCACTTTCTATCCCCATTGTAAGATTTATCCTCTGTATTTGACTCGTCCTTCAGTGTCTCTCTGATCATTTTCAGGTTTAGCCGTGGGACTCATCTCCAGATCTTGCAGCTGGAGGATTTGACCCGTGTTTTTTTGGGTAACTGGAGACCCACCGGGACACGAGGAGAACCTGCAAACCCCACGCGGGAGTCTGCCTGAGGAATCAAACCCAAAACCTCGTCGCTGCGAGGTGACAGTGCTACACCAAAACCCCACAATAAAATTATCTTTATCCCAAATTTAAGTTCATCCTAAACATTTGACCCATTCTGGGACCAAGTGTAGCTCAAGATCTCAAGTTTATTGCTTCTATACGGGAATCAAACCTGTTACCTTCTGGTTATGAGGCGAGAGTGCGAGCGACTGAGCCACCTGCCCTCGTACTGATGCTACAACCAAAACGAACTCCGCACAGTAGAATTATCTTTATCCCGTCCTAAACATTTGACCCATTCTTTGGTCATATACGGGCGTTAACCACACTCCGGGAATCAAACCTGTTACCTTGTGGTTATGAGGCGCGAGTGCTACAGCCGCAGAGTTAAAACGGCACTTCCAAAGCATCTCCTCAGCTCAATATTACATTTGACGACAACACAAGTCATAATTATTTCATGAAGCCGCGCGCGTTCTTGCTAGCACTAGCGCTATTAGCTCAAATCACTTCAAACATCCCGATAAACACGTCTGTAATGATGAGCGTCTGCGGGCGATCAAAGCGCCGCACACGCCACGAACGCACACGCCCAATCTGCCTCTCGTTATACCGGCTTTAGGATATCGCTCTAATCGCCCAATTAACCCCGTCCATAGGAGCCGTGTGACCCGCGCGCCGCCGCCGCCTCTTCAAGATGGCGGAAGGACGTCTCTCATTAGCAGCATTCAAAGACACGTTTGTGTCTGAACTCAGATTCTAAACAAACCGCTGCGAGGAGGCGTCAGACGAGCAGATGTTTCAGCGCTAATGTGAGGTTTGATCACGATTAACCAATTAAAGAATAAAAATCTGATCATGTGACTTTTAGAGAGACTTGTGTTTGGTAAAGGGTCAAAGGTCAAAGGTCACAACGGCAGCGTTCGTCTGTGGGAGCTGGAATCGCACCGGCAACCTGCAGGTCACGAGATCTGACCCCTCAACAAATGATCTTTATGTCGAGAGCGGGATTCGAACCGGCGACCTGCGGATCAGTGAACAAAAGCTCACTGTGCTGAAGAAGAGAAACTATAATGAACTTTAACCCAGGTCTAAACCAGGACTAAACCAGATCTAAACCAAGACTAAACCAGGACTAAACCAGGACTAAACCAGGACTAAACCAGGTCTGAACCAGGACTAAACCAGGACTAAACCAGGTCTAAACCAGGACTAAACCAGGACTAAACCAGGACTAAACCAGGACTAAACCAGGTCTGAACCAGGACTAAACCAAGACTAAACCAGGACTAAACCAGGTCTGAACCAGGACTAAATCAGGACTAAACCAGGACTAAACCAGGTCTGAACCAGGACTAAACCAGGACTAAACCAGGACTAAACCATGTCTGAACCAGGACTAAACCAGGACTGAAACTGGACTAAACCAGGTCTAAACCTGGACTAAACCTGGACTAAACCAGGACTAAACCAGGACTAAACCAGGACTAAACCAGGACAGGTTTGTTCAGACTCTGGGTCTTGTTCATGTTTTAAATCTTTCAGACGTGTTTTGTGGAGATGCTGTTAGTTTCTCTGTGTCGGCAGAACTCTGCTCTGCTCTGGTCTCTGAAAGTTGAGAAAAGCACTTATAAACTCATTAAGGTGAATAATTAGGATTGTTAGGAAAACATTAGGGAAGTGAGGAATAACTCTGGACCACTGCAAACGATTTATAATGAACTAGTTTTGTTTTGTCGTGTTCATTAAAATCAGGTACAGCCACAGACTGTATAAAGACGAGAGACGTCTCCACAGCCTCAGCTCCAAACGAAGATCGAGGCCGGAGAAGGTTTAGCGGATAATTCAGAGACGATTTTTATATTTGTAACTGAGTATCACAGCCTCGAGATACTTGAAAAATGACCAAAAGAACAAGATCGCAGATACAAGCGGCTAAAATGAGTTTCCTCTGCAGGGTGAGGAGCTCGGAGTAGAGCCGCTGCTCCTCCATGTTGAAAGGAGCAGCTGAGGCTCGGGCATCTGCCTCCTGGACGTCCCACTAGGGAGATGTTCATGTCCCACCAGGAGGAGGCCCCGGGGAGGACTCAGGACAAACTGAAAGGATTATCTCTCGGCTGGCCTGGGAGCTGGAGGACATGTCTGGGGTGAGGGAAGTCTGTGAGTCCTCGCTTAGACTGCTGCTCCCGTGACCCGGCCCCTCGTAAGAGGAAGGAAGAACATGGATGGATGGAGTATCATAGCACCCAAAGAGCCAATCAGGAGCGAGGCTGTTGAAGGAACGCCCCTTCCCGCCCACACCACTGGTTTAACAGGGAGCGGGCGTAACGTTGTCAATCAAACCTGTTGCTAACGCTAACGAGACTGACCTTTGGAAAAGAAGGACCTGATTTCTCTGTTATTAATGTTCAGATG
Source organism: Periophthalmus modestus (assembly GCA_019594935.1). Lineage (NCBI taxonomy): Eukaryota > Metazoa > Chordata > Actinopteri > Gobiiformes > Gobiidae > Periophthalmus > Periophthalmus modestus. The sequence goes on from JAIEZT010001328.1 coordinate 1,787,930, forward strand.
TTGATTCACAGACACAATAGTGACATAAAAACCCCAGGATCATGTAGAGTGATAATTTTTCAATAGAAAGTGAACTGGAGCCAGAGTTGATGGAGCCAGAAGTGCGCCCCTGACCACCTCCTGTTTGGAACGCGGCGGTGGCTAACAGGTTAGCTCTGTCCATGTGCACATACAGTCTGTGGTGCCTTTGACAGAGACTCGCAGCAGCTTTGTATGCAACACTTTTATTTACACTTCCTGTTTCTCTCGCGACCTTGAGAGACAGGAGTTGATATCGTTTGTGACCTCGTCCTCGTGAACTCGCCCCGTGCGCCCCTCGTCCTCGTGAACTCGCCCCCGTGCCCCCTCGTCCTCGTGAACTCGCCCCGTGCTCCCTCGTCCTCGTGAACTCGCCCCCCGCGCGCCCCTCGTCCTCGTGAACTCGCCCCGCGCTCCCTCGTCCTCGTGAACTCGCCCCCTCGTCCTCGTGAACTCGCCCCGCGCTCCCTCGTCCTCGTGAACTCGCCCCCTCGTCCTCGTGAACTCGCCCGCGCTCCCCTCGTCCTCGTGAAACGCGCCCCTCGTCCTCGTGAACTCGCCCCGCGCTCCCTCGTCCTCGTGAACTCGCCCCCTCGTCCTCGTGAACTCGCCCCGCGCTCCCTCCCTCGTCTCGTGAACTCGCCCCCTCGTCCTCGTGAACTCGCCCCCCTCCCTCCGTCCTCGTGAACTCGCCCCCGCGTCCTCGTGAACTCGCCCCGTGCTCCCTCGTCCTCGTGAACTCGCCCCGTGCTCCCTCGTCCTCGTGAACTCGCCCCGCGCTCCCTCGTCCTCGTCCCTCGTCCTCGCCCCGTGCTCCCTCGTCCTCGTGAACTCGCCCCGCGCTCCCTCGTCCTCGTGAACTCGCTCCCTCGTCCTCGTGAACTCGCCCCGCGCTCCCTCGTCCTCGTGAACTCGCCCCCCTCTCTCCTCGTGAACTCGTGAACTCGCCCCGTGCTCCCCTCGCTCCTCGTGAACTCGCCCCGCTCCTCCCTCGTCCTCGTGAACTCGCTCCCTCGTCCTCGTGAACTCGCCCCGCGCTCCTCGTCCTCCTGTGATACCTGCTCCGTGTTTCTATTATGAAACAAATGAAGGTTTTGTTTTGAGCCGAGGCGACGAACTTTGGCCTTGACAACGGCTCCGACCGACAGCGTCTGCATCTCAAAACACCAGCCCCCAAAGCAACTGTGAGCTGGGAAAAAGAATACTACTGATACTGATGATACTACTACTACTACTACTGCTGCTACTACTACTACTGATTCTACTACTACTGCTACTGCAATGTACAGCCCTGTGTGTCACTCGTGAGAATCGTGTGTTGACTCTGTTTGAGCGACGTGTTGTCAGTATCACTCCTTTAAAGTGTTTGTTCTGTGTCTCTTCCTCTGTTTCCTCTGCTGTTCATCTGCTCTTATCTGCTCCATCCATCGCTCTGGTTTCACCCTCTCTCCTCTCCCTCCGCCTCTCTCTTTCCTGCTCTCTCTCTCTCTCTCTCCTCCCTCTCTCTCCCTCTCCTCCTCTCTCGCTCTCCTTTCTCTCTCTCCCCTCCTCTCTCTCTTTCTCTCCTCTCTCCTCCTCTCTCTCTCTCTCTCCTCCTCTCTCTTTCCTGCTCTCTCTCCTTTGCCTCTCCTCCTCTGCCTCTCTCTTCTCCTCTCTCTCCTTTGCTTCTCCTCCTCTGCCTCTCTCCTCATATCCCTCTCTCTCCTTCTTGCTCTGTCCTCCTCTCTCTCTATCTCTCTCTCCTCTCTCAGCCTTTCTCTTTCTCCTCCTCTCTCTCTTCCTATCTCCTCTCTTCTCTCTCTCTCCTACTCTCTCTCTCTTCTCTCCTCTCTCCTCTCTCTCTCCTCTCTCTCTCCCTCCTCTTTCTCTCCCCTCCTCTCTCACTCTCTCCTCTCTCTTCCTCTTTCTCTCCTCTCTATCCCCTCCTCTCTCCCTCTCTTCCTCTCCTCCTCTCTCTCTCCTCTCATCTTTAAATTACATCTTTAAATAAGATGAAAACTCACAGGCTCCAGGGTTCACACAGGCGGCTAACGGTAATGCTAACAGAGACTGTTTACGTAGGAGGCTAACGCTAACGCTAACAGAGACCATTTATGTTAGGGGCGGCTAATGCTAACAGGACCGTTTATGTAACGGACCGTTTATGTGGGCGGTTAACGCTAACAGGGACCATTTATGCGGGCGGCTAACGCTAACAGGGACCGTTTATGCGGCCGGCTAACGCTAACAGGGACCGTTTATGTGGGCGGCTAACGCTAACAGGGACCGTTTATGCGGGCGGCTAATGCTAACAGGGATCGTTTATGCGGGCGGCTAACGCTAACAGGGACCGTTTACGTGAGAGGCTAACGCTAACAGGGACCGTTTACGTGAGAGGCTAACGCTAACAGGGACCGTTTACGTGAGAGGCTAACGCTAACAGGGACACGCCGCAGCTCAGATCTGTGGATTTATTTTAAAACATATTTCTGGCCGGCTTCAGTTTCTGTCCCAAATCTTCTTTCGAGTGAAATTAAAGACAAATAGAACAATCTGTTTCTCATTTCAAAGACAATTTTCAAACTCTACACGCTGCAGGTTTCATTAAAAAACAGGAAACATGGAAACAAACGCAGGATTCAAATCCCAAAACCACGTCACATGGAGCTGGAAACACACGAGGCTCGTTTCCCCGGGACAGTCCGGACGGGACGGGCTGGAGCTCGTGAGCTAAAGCGGCTAAAATGTGGAGGTCCGAATCCTGAGAGAGTCGAGAGCTGAGAGAGAAGAGAGAGAAGAGCCGAGAGAGGAGAGAGAGAAGAGCCGAGAGAGGAGAGCCGAGAGAGGAGAGATAAGAGCCAAGAATCGAGAGCTGAGAGTTGAAAGCAAAGAGAGGAGAGACGAGACAGGAGAACTGAGAGCCGAGAGAAAGAAGAGAGAAGAGCCAAGAGCCGAGAGAGAAAAGCTGAGAGAGGAGAGCGGAGAGAGGAGAGAGACAAGAACTGAGAGCAAGAGAGAGAGAGGAGAGAGAGGAGAGAGAGGAGAGAGAGGAGAGAGAGAGAGAGAGAGAGAGAGAGAGGAGAGAGAGGGAGATGAGAGGAGAGAGAGAGAATTGAGAGAGAGAGAGAGGAGAGGAGAGGAGGAGAGGAGAGAGAGAGAGAGAGAGAGGAGAGAGGAGAGCCGAGAGCGAAAAGGTGAGATGAAATGAACATGTCCAAATTGAAATTGTAAAATGGCTGATTTGATGTGCTCCTCTCAGAAGTGAGAGAGAGAGAGAGAGAGAGAGAGAGAGAGAGAGAGAGAGAGAGAGGTCACTTTTTTCTCTCTTCCTCCCTCTTCTCTCTCTTATGAACACATCGTAAAAAAACAGTTTATCTTTTGTTTCTCTCCCTCTTTCTCTCCTCTTTCCCCTCGGTAACCCTCTCTCCCTCCTTCTCTCCCTCTTTTATTTGTGAGTTTACATTTGTGACAGAAAAAAGAGGGAGTGATAAAACGATGTGAGGAGGAGGAAGAGCGAGAGACCCGCAGACAGAGAACAAGATAAGGAAGGAGGAATAGACTCATTTGCAGTTAGCTGGCAGCGTTTGTAACAGACGCTGAGCCCGAGCGAGCACCGGCGCCGCCGCAGTCGCCCCCATTTATTACCAAACGGACCCGAAGAGCGAGCGACGACATCACGGCGCCGCACAAACAAAACGCTCCCGATATGTTTCCGACTCCGGCTCCCGGGGGACGCGGCCAACACCGAATTATGTTCATCACGGTGAAACGCCAGTGTCAGGGAGGCTAGCTAATTCAGACGCTAGCACGGATGACTGAGCCGCGGCGCTCTCACATGAGCTGCTCCGTCGGAGGATGCGGCGGGGCAGTGCATTCTGGGTAGTGATGAGCTTTCAGAGTCAGAGACAGTTTTGAAACTGTCAGGCCAAATGGACTTCTGGGAGCTTTTGACGGGACTCGTGCAGAATGAATCACAAACACACAAGTCGTGCTATTAATTCACAGACATATTAGCGTGATGGCTAGCTAAACGGCTACGCGATCGTTTTATTTTCTCCATTTCTGCCTCGTTCGTCGGCTCCAGACGGTAAAATAGTTTGTTTTATATAGAGCACGTTCATACGAGCCACAGACGCGGGGGGGAGGCGGGTTAAGTGTTTTGCTTAAAGACACAACAAAACGAGTAATTTGTCGAAGCTGGAATCGCACCGCCGACCTGCGGGTCAGTGGATCTGACCTGCTCAATCAGTGATGTTTATGTCGAAAGCAGGATTCGAACCGCAAACCTTCAGATCTGTGGGTAAATGCTCTACCAACTGAGCCACGGCCGCCCCAACACGAGATGCTGAGTCTGAACAAAGGCCAGGGGAGGGGGAGGGGCCAGGTGAGGGAAGGAGGAGGGGCCAGGTGAGAGGAGGAGGAGGGGCCAGGTGAGAGGAGGAGGTGAGAGGAGGCGGGAGGGGCCAGGTGAGAGGCGGGAGGGGCCAGGTGAGAGAGGAGGAGGAGGGCCAGGTGAGAGGAGGCGAGGGCCAGGTGAGAGGAGGAGGGGAGCCAGGTGAGGGGAAGAGGAGGGGCCAGGTGAGAGGTGAGAGGGGCCAGGTGGGCCAGGGCGAGGGGCCAGGTGAGGTGAGGCCAGGGGGCCAGGTGAGGAGGAGAGAGGAGGGGCCATGTGAGAGGCCAGGAGGGCCAGGTGAGGTGAGAGGAGGGGCCAGGTGAGGTGAGGAGAGGGGGAGTGAGGTGAGGAGGAGGGGCCAGGTGAGGTGAGGAGGAGGGGCCAGGTGAGGTGAGGTGGGAGGGATCAGGTGAGGGGAATGGAGGAGCTGGACGAGGGGGGAGGAAAAAGTTTCACATCTGCCATCTACTGGTGAAAAAAACAAATCAGATAAAGTTACTAAAGTGAATTTAATAAACATAAGAATTATTTTATTCTTTATTTTAATTCTAAATGCAAAATATGAGGCCAAAATATCAGTCCAATTGACAGTTTGTTTCAAATTATGTCATTATGAAAAGGACCAAAAGCCAACACAGGAAAATTGAGACGTCCCCTTTAACGCTCCCTCCTCACTGGATTTAGGGTCGGTCTGATTCTGTACCTGTAGGGGGAGCCGTACCTGTATGAGGAGCCGTGCCTATAGGAGGAGCCGTACCTGTAATGGGAGCCGTACCTGTAGGGGGAGCCGTACCCTTATGAGGAGCCGTACCCTAATGAGGAGCCGTACCTGTCTGATTCCGAGCCGGTAGGCCACGATGCGGTCCACGGCGTTGGGGTTCATTTGGGTCCACTGCAGTTTGAAGCCGTAAACTCTGGGCCTGTTCTGCCACACGGGGCTGTATGTGTCGTAGTAGAACTCTGGAGCGTACGCTTTACCTGCAGAAGAAGAAGAGGAGGAGGAGGAAGAGGAGGAAGAAAAGGAAGAAGAGGAGGAAAAGGAAGAAGAGGAGGAGGTCAGTTAAAGGATTTTAAAACAATCTGTGAGAACTGTCACAAAACCATCAGACAAACTGCAACAATGTACATGATTCAAAATAAAATATTAAACAGTACTACTACTACTACTGCAAATACTACTGCGAATACTACTGCCACTACTTCTACAGCTACTACTACTATTATTACAATGACTAATACTAATACTACTGTTACTGCTACTATTTTGCAATTACACACGTTTGAGAAGAAAAAAAAAAACTAAAATCTGAAGGTTTGTTACTTATATCAAAATATAATGTGAGTTTTATAAATGAACAGATGAGTTATACAAACACATAATTAAGAGTTATATAAATAAACAGATAAATGAGTTTTATATAAATCAGACGAGGTGATGCAGGTTCATGTTTTTCTTTCTCTGATGAATCTGAGTCGGATCTGTCCTTGGTGCTGAAATCACCGACAGAACAACCACGACTGAAGAGTTTAACTCTGAGCTGAAACAGGCCACAACCCAACCCCTGCAGACGTGAGTCCCACAGGCTGAAGGTGCGATTCCCACAGACCAACACTGTCCCTGTGTCCTCGGGCAAGGCACCACCCACCTGTGGTTCCATTTATACAGTGTCTTTCTATGTGTAGCGCAGTGGCTAGCAGGTTAGCAGGTTAGCAATGTCCATTTATACGGTGTCTATCTGTGTAGCGCAGTAGCTAGCATGTGTAGCACAGATTAGCAATGTTCCATGTCCATTTATACAGTGTCTTACTATGTGTAGCGCAGTAGCTAGCAGGTTAGCAGGTTAGCAATGTCCATTTATACAGTGTCTTTCTATGTGTAGCGCAGTGGCTAGCAGGTTAGCAATGTCCATTTATACAGTGTCTTTCTATGTGTAGCGCAGTAGCTAGCAGGTTAGCAGGTTAGCAATGTCCATTTATACGGTGTCTTTCAATGTGTAGCACAGTGGCTAGCAGGTTAGCAGGTTAGCAATGTCCATTTATACGGTGTCTATCTGTGTAGCGCAGTAGCTAGCAGGTTAGCAGATTAGCAATGTCCATTTATACAGTGTCTTTCTATGTGTAGCAGGGTGGCTAGCAGGTTAGCAGGTTAGCAACGTCCATTTATACAGTGTCTTTCATGTGTATACAGTGTTAGTCATTTCCCATGTGTAGCAGGTGGTTAGCAGGTTAGCAATGTCCATTCATACAGTGTCTTTCTATGTGTAGCGCAGTAGCTAGCAGGTTAGCAGGTTAGCAACGTCCATTTATACACAGTTTATGGTCCGGTTACTGTAAAGTTTCATCTCCAGGGAGACGAACAGGTGATAGAAAAGTGACACAGTGCACCTTTAAGAAACAACTCACAAAGAAAGAAAGAAAAAAAACCTCCAGTTCAACAATAAAAGAGAAAAAGATTATGAACGCAGCATTCTCCAAAAGTCTAATCCAAAAACATGGCCCCGATCCGGATCCTCATAAATATTTGGACAAAACAAAGTGACAAAAGAAAAAGACGACAAAAGAAGAGAGAGAACAACAAAAGACGAAAGCGACAAAAGACGAGATCGACAAAAGACGAGAGCGACGGCTCTTTGTCCTCGTCTGAAAAGTGAAAGAAACGAGACAAATTACAACGTTTCTACACAAAACGTCTGAACGAGAACAACTTTACTATTGTCCCTCGAAAGTACTGCACTGTGACTCAAAGTACTGCACTCTGCCCAAAGTACTGCTCAACTACTGCACACTCAAAGTACTGCACTGTGACTCAAAGTACTGCACTCTGCACTCAAAGTACTGCACTCTCGCTCAAAGTACTGCACTACTGCTCAGTACGCACTCTCGCTACTGCACTCTCTGCTCAAAGTACTGCACTCTCACTCAAAGTACTGCACTCTCACACAAAGTACTGCACTCTGCTCAAAGTACTGCACTCTGCTCAAAGTACTGCACTCTCACTCACAGTACTGCACTCTCACACAAAGTACTGCACTCTCACTGCTCTCACACAAAGTACTGCACTCTCACACAAAGTACTGCACTCTCACTCAAAGTACTGCACTCTCACACAAAGTACTGCACTCTCACTCAAAGTACTGCACTCTGCTCAAAGTACTGCACTCTCACTCAAAGTACTGCACTCTCACTCAAAGTACTGCACTCTCACTCAAAGTACTGCACTCTCACTCAAAGTACTGCACTCTGCTCAAAGTACTGCACTCTGCTCAAAGTACTGCACTCTGCTCAAAGTACTGCACTCTGCTCAAAGTACTGCACTCTCACTCAAAGTACTGCACTCTCACTCAAAGTACTGCACTCTCACTCAAAGTACTGCACTCTCACTCAAAGTACTGCACTCTCGTTCAAAGTACTGCACTTTCGCTCAAAGTACTGCACTTTCGCTCAAAGTACTGCACTTTCGCTCAAAGTACTGCACTCTGCTCAAAGTACTGCACTCTGCTCAAAGTACTGCACTCTGCTCAAAGTACTGCACTCTGCTCAAAGTACTGCACTCTCACTCAAAATACTGCACTGTCACTTAAAGTACTGTACTCTCACTCAAAGTACTGCACTCTACTCAAAGTATCAAAGTTCCGTGTGTATTTGATGTGTGTATAAGTAGTTAGTGGTGGTCTGAGGGGAGATGGCACAGATTGAAAGCCTTGTTTCTGACAGTCTGTCCCGGGGCAGCTGTGGCTACAGAAGAGCTTAGCAGCACCGAGTGTGGAGTGACAGGCCTTTAAAGTGCAATACAAGTATAAACATTATTACTACTACTACCACTAATACTACTACTACTACTGCTACTACTACATCAACTTCTATAGTAGCAGGAGGAGTAGTAGTTGAACTTGTAGTAGTAATAATACAAGTACTAGTAGTATTGTTACTACTTCTTTGCTCTAGTGGACAGTTTTTTTTTTTGTGTGTATCACCATGGTAACTACATTTTTATACAGCACTTTACACCTTCAAGTCCCACTTCAAGTCCCACTCTCATTCACACAGAAACTAGGGACAAGGTCGGTTAAGTGTCTTGCCCAAGGACACAACAACAGCCAGTGGATATGTGGGCAAATGCTCTACCAACTGAGCCACTTTCCCTTCTCCAAACACTGAAGTACAAACACATGGAGGCAAGACTGGGAAGTGTCTTTCCCAAGGACGTAATAGGAGCGAGGACGGAGCCAACTGCGATCGGGATTCGAACCAGCAACCTTCAGAATAGAGGACGGACACTACCAACTGAGCTACTGTCTCTGAACGCAATGATAACACAATGGTCTACAGTCTCTTAGCCAATCAGGACGCAGAACACAATGGTCTACAGTCCCTCAGCCAATCAGGACGCAGAACACAATGGTCTACAGTCCCTCAGCCAATCAGGACGCAGAACACAATGCACTTTGATAAAGATGAACCGTGATACAGCGAGGGACAAGTGTACAGTAAAACACAAGGAGGCAATGCAGGAAAGTGTCTTGCTCAAGGACATAACGTCAGTACTTCTGCTGCTTTTGCTTTAAACGCAGCCGAGAGAAAATAGTTCCTGTATAAAACAAAGTGCTGCGTGTTTTAATCGTGCATTTAAATATTTGCTTTGCAGTGGAGGTCCCAGGTTGGATAAGATCTTACGTAATCCCTCTCTCCCTCCCTCCCTCCTTCCCTCCCTCCTCCTCCTCTCTGCTGCAGTCTTTAATATGCACACTGTTCTATACCATTGTGAGAACTGTGCAAATATAAACTTGTAAGAGGCTCATTTGTTAACAATGTGTGGATTCTTTCAACTCCAAACTCGCGCCGCATTAGCATGACAAAGCCTCACTGCGTTTCTAATCTTCGCTCTGTTTGGTGTTTGCCTGTTTTACTCCTGACCCAGATTCCCACAAGGATCATTAAAGTTTCATCTGACGATATGTGACACACGCGGCGCTCCTGACGTCCCCGAAGCCCATCGTATCGTGCGGCGGCGGCGGCGGAGGAGGAGTGTCGGCCCAGCGGGAGAACATACCGTAAGTGACAGATATAATGTAAGTGTCTCCTCATTACAACTTACTGTTCCACTGTTCGACTCAACCTGGAGAGGCGTCGAACTGCTCTACCTGATTTTCACGCTGTAGAAGAAGAAGTGGGTAGGTGTAAGCTCCGCCCACAACCATATTTCAGCTGAGAAAAACCTGAAGGACTAAAGGAGAGAGCGAGAGAAGAGGAGGGGCGTGGAACAGAGGGATCGATCCAACAGGTGATGGTTTAACAGGGAGCGGGCGCTTAGCAACGCTGTCAATCAAACCTGTTGCTAACGCTAACAGGAGCGACGTCGGGGAAAGAAGGACCTGATGTGTCTGTTATTAATGTTCATATGTTGATTTACAGACACAGACGTGAAATAAAAACCCCAGGATCATGTAGAGGGTTAATACGAACATTTAAGACCAACATGACGAGTCGATAAAGCAGGAAGTGCGCCCATGATCACTTCCTGTTTGGAACGCGATGGCGGCTAGCAGGTTAGCTATGTCTATATACAGTCTACGGTCTCCACATTTCAAACTCCGCCCCTCCGCTCCCTCTGCTGCCACTACTAAGTGGAACCGTGTGTGGGTCACTGGATCTGAGCAACCAGTGATGTTTATGTCGAGAGTGAGATTTGAACCACCAACCAGTGAGCGGACAAACACTCAACTGTTTATATGTGTTCACATTTAAGTGATCCTGGTTTGGTCCTGATGTAGATCCAGTCCTGGTTTAGTCCTGGTTTAGACCTGGTTTAGTCCTGGTTTAGTCCTGGTTTAGTCCTGGTTTAGTCCTGGTTTAGACCTGGTTTAGTCCTGGTTTAGACCTGGTTTAGTCCTGGTTTAGACCTGGTTTAGTCCTGGTTTAGTCCTAGTTCAGTCCTGGTTTAGTCCTGGTTTAGTCCTGGTTCAGTCCTGGTTTAGTCCTGGTTTAGTCCTGGTTTAGTCCTGGTTTAGTCCTGGTTTAGACCTGGTTTTGTCCTGGTTTTGTCCTGGTTTAGTCCTGGTTTAGTCCTGGTTTAGTCCTGGTTTAGTCCTGTTCTAGTCCTGGTTTAGTCCAGGTTTAGTCCTGGTCTAGTCCTGGTTTAGTCCTGGTTTAGTCCTGGTTTAGTCCTGGTTTGGTCCTGGTTTGGTCCTGGTCTAGACCTGGTTTAGTCCTGGTTTAGTCCTGGTTTAGTCCTGGTTTAGTCCTGGTTTAGACCTGGTCTAGTCCTGGTTTAGACCTGGTTTAGACCTGGTCTAGTCCTGGTTTAGTCCTGGTTTAGTCCTGGTTTAGTCCTGGTTTAGTCCTGGTTTAGACCTGGTTCAGTCCTGGTCTAGTCCTGGTTTAGTCCTGGTTTAGTCCTGGTTTACATACAGTGGGGCTGTAGACATGGGGCAGGGAGGAGAGAGTGCATTTATCTGAACAGCGTGAGAGCTGATTGGTCGAGAGGACAGAACACTTCGCTGTGATTGGCTGTCGATGCCAAAGAGAAGAACAAGGTTAAATCCAGCCTTCACAGCTCGACTGACACCTCCTCTGGTTTTACTTGTACTATCTGGGTTTTCTTTGTAGAAACGTGTTCGGATTTAGCCTCAAAGACCGAGGCGCCTGATCGGAATAACGATGGGATCCTCGACTTTCCCAGACGCCAAGCCCCGCCCCCCGGCGCCAACGAAAAGGAAGAATTTACTGTTTAAGACAAAGATACAACACAGCACTGTCTGAGGAAGTAAAAGTACAGATACCACAGCAAAAAATACTCAAGTAAAAGTAAAAGTATCACATGATTTTGAGTCTTACACACAGTAAAATTGACTTAAGTAAACTACAGATACCCAATACTTATACTTAAGTACAGTACTTTATTACTTTTAGACCTGGTTTAGTCCTGGTTCAGTCCTGGTTTAGTCCTGGTTTAATCCTGGTTAATCCTGAGTTAGTCCTGGTTAAATCCTGGTTTAGTCCTGGTTTAGTCCTGGTTTAGTCCTGGTTTAGTCCTGGTTTAATCCTGGTTTAGTCCTGGTTTAGTCCTGGTTTAATCCTGGTTTAATCCTGGTTTAATCCTGGTTCAGTCCTGGTTCAGTCCTGGTTCAGTCCTGGTTCAGTCCTGGTTCAGTCCTGGTTTAATCCTGGTTTAGTCCTGGTTTAGTCCTGGTTCAGTCCTGGTTCAGTCCTGGTTTAGTCCTGGTTTAGTCCCTGGTTTAATATCCTGGTTTAGTCTGGTTTAGTCCTGGTTCAGTACTGGTTCAGTCCTGGTTCAGTCCTGGTTTAGTCCTGGTTCAGTCCTGGTTTAGTTCAGTCCTGGTTTAGTCCTGGTTCAGTCCTGGTTCAGTCCTGGTTTAGTCCTGGTTTAATCCTGGTTTAGTCCCGGTTTAGTCCTGGTTCAGTCTTGGTTTAATCCTGGGTTAGTCCTGGTTTAATCCTGGTTTAGTCCTGGTTCAGTCCTGGTTTAGTCCTGGTTTAGTCCTGGTTTAATCCTGGTTTAATCCTGGTTTAGTCCTGGTTTAATCCTGGTTTAGTCCTGGTTTAGTCCTGGTTTAGTCTTGTTTTATTCCTGGTTTGTTTAACTCTCGTCTCAGACCATTTCTTTTCTCTGGCTAAAATCTGAATCTCATTATCTTCAGTCGTTAGTGGAAGAAAAATCTGTGAACTGGGCAAAAGGTGGTTCAGTCGTGGTCAGATTCTGGTCAGATTCTGGTCAGATTCTGGTCAGATTCTGGTCAGATTCTGGTCAGATTCTGGTCAGCTCCTCCTGTTTTATCTCTGTCTGAAGGAGGAGCTAACCACAGTGAAACAAACTGGAAACAGCCGTTTTTTACAGTCATAAATGAAACATAAATGAAACAATAGAGAATCTCTGCTCCCGTCTCTGCTCAAATGCAGCTGTTACGTCCCAAACCACATAATTATTCAACTCCAAACAAGCACAACAATCATAAAAAAAAGGTTAGTTCTATTATAGTTGCGACGGCTTAGATCGATTCCCATAATTCCATGTGATAATAAGTGAAAAAGCTGCACCTTGGGGCTTTGTCTGTATCTGAGGTCATAAATCAGGTTAATGGTTTTGTGAACGCCGCTCGGCCCGACGCGCAAACGCTTTTCAAAATACAATAGTGTAATCTGCCGAGCGCGGCCCATTCATCTCACACGAGTCATTCAGGAGCAGGAACAATCTACGGCACCATTAAAACCCCACCATTCAGAACTATCGGGGTTTGGATAATAACAGGCTAATGCTAACGCTAATGCTAACGCTAGCGATTAAGGTGGGGATGAATGGGCTTTGAGCGGTGCGAGACTTTTTCCAGTTTTTCCAAAGGTTTTTGATGGTGATGAGTAAAAGGGAGGTCCGGAGGGGGCGGGTATGTGCTCTGGATTAAGAAAATATGAGGAATACGCACAAGTTCTTCACAAACAGAGCTAAAGTTGAGTGTTGGATTTAATTTAAAGCAAAAACAATAATGGAACTTCAGCTGATGGGTGTCTGAAAAAGAGAAAAGACCTTGGAAACCATAGACTGTTTATAGAAATGGACGTAGCTAACCTGCTAGCTGCCATGTTACAAACAGGAAGTGATCATGGTGCACTTCCTGCTCCATCGACTCGTCATTTTGGCCTCTACATGATCCTGGGTTTTTTATTTTTTATTAATAACAGACACATCAGGTCCTTCTTTCCCTGAAGTTGCTCTGTCTAGCGTTAGCAACAGGTTTGATTGACAGCGTTGCTAAGCGTCCGCTCCCTGCTAAACCAGCGATGTGGGCAGGAAGGGGCGTCACCTTCAACAGCCTCGTTCTGGATTGGCTCTTCAGTTGCTATAAAGCTCATGTTCGTAATTCAAAATGTGAAACTCGGCTCCAAATTAGCCGCTATAACTGCTAGCCTTCGATTAGCTTCATTTGACTGGAGCCGAACGCCATCACACTCCCTTAGTCCACTTCTTTGTACGCTCTATGCTCATCTGTCACAGCAGTTCAGGGGTTGGTGTGAGAAGTGTCTTGCCCGAGAGCACAACACCAGAAGTCGTTGCAGTGAGTAGAAAGTTTTTACTGACTTAAAATCTGTTTAAGGAAGTGAGTGGATTTCAGTTTAATGGGTGAAACAAGTTTATATCAAAAGTACTCACATCAAAATAGTAAATACAGTCATTTCAACAGTGAAGGTCAAAGGTCATCCTTGGGCCAAGATGTCCGCCGTGTTTAGCGAGTAAAGACCATATGCTAACAGTGAATATACACATACATGGATGTGTGCGCATGAAGTGGCGACGTGCTACACTGAAAAAATCTAAATACTGTACAGCCCATACGGCGCTACATGCTAACAGACCATATGCTAACAGGGTATGCTAAACAAACCATATGCTAACTATGCTACCGTAGGCTATATGCAGCGCTAGAGATGGTGGATTTGGATGAATCATGCTACTACATACATACTGTGTACCAGGCACAAGAGAGCTGGAATTTGAACAGTAGATGGCGCTGTCCATCGTATATACTGCCCCAAGTACAAAAACAACGTCAAAATGAGTTAAAAAGAGTTGAGCAGATGTCACAACAACATCACACGACGCTGAAGAGGAAGGCAGCGGTGATAAAATAGGTCTGGGTTATTTTGCAACCTGGCCATTTATTTTAGTGTTTTATTTTATTTTATTTAAATTTATTTTTTATATTATTTTTATTTATTTATTTTTATTTTGTATTTATTTTATTTAATTTAGTTTTATTATTTATTTATTTTGTATTTTCTTTTAACAATAAGCTGATGTTTGCCAAATTTGTGAGAAAACATTTTATTTGTGGACGGTTTTGCTTCAGAAAATAACAAAACTAAATCCTACATAAATATAACCATTTTGTGTAAGTGCTCGTTGACCTGTTTCTTTTTTGAGCTCTTCAGGAACTAAATTACTATCCGGAAATTATGTTTTTTTTTCTTTTTCCAGAGTGTTGGAGTGTATTATAACAGATCAGAAAATAGCGTAACATGGGCCTGTAAAGAGGTACTTCTGTGCCGAGTTATTCTCTTGTAAAACTTTGTCCTGAGAGCACTTTACTTTCGAAACACAAATATAAATGTTTTTGGGTGAAACGTCGCAGATGTATTTATGCACTGGATCCGCTCCAAGACACCGGAAAAAACAGTCATTTCCTGATAGTAATTTAGTTCCTGAAGAGCTCACAAAAGAAACAGGTCAACGTGCACTTGCAGAAGATGGTTATATTTATGTATGATTTAGTTTTGTTATTTTCTGAAGCAAAAGCAGCAACAAACGGGATGTTTTCTCTTTATATAAGAAACACAGAACTATCACATTTAGCTGGAAATTTCAGATTGCAAAAAATTCAATTAAATGTAAAAAAGAAGCTAATATATTCTAAACCTGACGATTTATTTTAGTGATGTTTATTTTTTTTATTTATTTAAAATTGTATTATTATTGTTATTATTATTTATTTATTTTTTATTTAATTTTTAAATTTGTTTATTATTTTTATTTATTTTATTTTAACAATAAGCTGGTGTTTGCCAAAGTTAAAGAAAGTCAAACCTAAAAAATGCATACGGTTTATCTAACTGCTTGGCTACCAAATGAAGCTAATCGAGGCTAACAGTTATAGCGGCGAGTATCATAGCAACCGAAGAGCCAATCAGGAGAGAGGCTGTAGAAGGTAACGCCCCTTCTTAATACGAACATTTAAGACCAAAATGACGAGTCTGACAGCAGCAGGGACAGAGGACACGTTTTTTTCAATAGAAAGTGAACTGGAGCCAGAGTCGATGGAGCAGGAAGTGCAGACGTAGCAACTTTACGCTAACGCCATGTCAGCTAAAGATACAGGAGTAAAGAAACGACACAAAATCCAACAAAACGTCTAAACGGTTCAAAGCCCCGCCCTTTTTCCCTGTGCATTCTAGTCATTCCCGCCCTCGCCGCTCGTCTCGGGGCCTGACAGCGCGGCTCTGATCAGGCCGAACATTATTCATCGGCGGCGTCTCTAATGCAGCTGCTGGTGTCACTCACAGGCTGCGCTCGGCTCCATCACTGTCAGAGACGTTACATCACTCTCTCCGCTTCGAGCCGCGGCGCCGCAGGTTCAGACCAGGTGAACGAGCAGCTTCTGTGAGTCAGAGTCCGACCTCGAGAGACGCCGGACGTGAGGCGCCGCTCGTTTCGGATGACATCACCGCGTTCTATAGGTGTAATGTTGAATACAGATGGATATTGTTAAAATAAATGAAATAAACTGTTTGTGTAAATGGACTAAACTGAAACCTGCCGCGTTACAAACAGGAAGTGAGCACAGGCTCCACCCACTCTGGCTCCAGTTCACTTTACGTTGAAAGACTGTGGCCCCTCTGTCTGTAAATCTCCATCTCTCCCTCTCTCCTCCACCTCTCTCTCTCCCCTCTCTGTCTCTCTCCTCTCCCTCTCTCCTCCACCTCTCTCTCACCTCCACCTCTCCCTCTCTCCTCCACCTCTCTCTCTCTCCTCTCCCTCTCTCCTCCACCTCTCTCTCTCTCCTCCACCTCTCCGTCTCTCCTCCACCTCTCCCTCTCTCTCTCCCTCTCTCCCTCTATCCTCCATCCTCCACCTCTCTCCTCCACCTCTCCCCTCCACCTCTCCCTCTCTCCCTCTCTCCTCCATCTCTCCCTCTCTCCTCCACCTCTCCTTCTCTCCTCCACCTCTGTCTCTCTCCTCCACCTCTCCGTCTCTCTCCCTCTCTCCTCTCCCCTCCACCTCTCCCTCTCTCCCTCTATCCTCCACCTCTCCCTCTCTCCTCCACCTCTCCTTCTCTCCTCCACCTCTGTCTCTATCCCTCTCTCCTCTCCCTCTCTCCCCCTCCCTCTCTCCTCCACCTCTCCCTCTCTCCTCCACCTCTCTCCTCTCTCGGTCTTGGCGCGGGGCGAGCGCTCGTGTTCACAGATGTCCTCGCTGCTTGGCACAAACCGTCGACACCAAACACACAATTAACCCTCGCTCACTGTTTCCCCGTCGCCGCGGTGATCGTCCAGGAGTCAGAGCCTGATTGGGCGTCTGTCGTCATGGCGACATATGCACCGGCCGCTCTGTGATGAGGCGGATCTGTGTGTTTGGAGACTATATGGAGACTTAAAGGCCTTGTGCTGGATGAGTCCCACGAGTTTGAGATGTTTGATCTGAAGTTGCTCAAAATAAGTCGTCTGTGCTGCATCAGATCTGGCAACCGCACTGTTAGCGTCATGAGTCCCTGTTAGCGTCATGAGTCCCTGTTAGCGTCATGAGTCCCTGTTAGCGTCATGAGTCCCTGTTAGCGTCATGAGTTCCTGTTAGCGTCATGAGTCCCTGTTAGCGTCATGAGTCCCTGTTAGCGTCATGAGTCCCTGTTAGCGTCATGAGTCCCTGTTAGCGTCATGAGTCCCTGTTAGCGTCATGATTTCCTGTTAGCGTCATGAGTTCCTGTTAGCGTCATGAGTTCCTGTTAGCGTCATGAGTTCCTGTTAGCGTCATGAGTTCCTGTTAGCGTCATGAGTTCCTGTTAGCGACACTACCTCTTGTTAGCATCACTACTTCCTGTTCGGTTTTATCTCTATGAGGTTTTTGTAGAGTCACGTTAAAATGAATAAATATTTAAAGATGAGGCGGTGGACAGGGAGCTGCGGGTTTAGAGAGAGACATGTCTGCGCCACAATGCTAACGCTAATGTTAATGCTAATGCTAATGCTAACTCTGAGGCACGATAAATATTAAAACAGCATCACAAACGTAAGTATTCTACAGAGAAAAATAATCAGGTAAACCAGGTTTCTCATGGACTAAAGCAGGACTAAAGCAGAACATTATAAATATTTTAATTGATAATCAGGATGTGCGTGTATCATGCTAGTTGTTAGCTTTACAGTGACGGTGAAGCTCCACTCTGGCCTCTGAATGCTTAGAAACTCATCATGGTGAGTAACTACGATCATGACACGGAGTCAGGTTTGTAAACTCATCTCATCTCAACTCATCTACACTGTGATGTTCCACAGTGTAGCATTAACCTTAATCTCCATGGAGAAAAGTAGGTCGCGAGTTACAGGTCAG
The DNA here is from genome assembly GCA_019594935.1 of Periophthalmus modestus. Lineage (NCBI taxonomy): Eukaryota > Metazoa > Chordata > Actinopteri > Gobiiformes > Gobiidae > Periophthalmus > Periophthalmus modestus. The sequence continues at coordinate 1,805,431 of JAIEZT010001328.1, forward strand.
ATCTGCGAAGAGGCGAGCAGTTCTCACAATAAGAACACATGTTTTCTAATGGATTTATCACCAACAGAAACACCTATAATTTAACATTCATAAGAGAGATAATGCCGTACTGTGGGACATTCCAGGCAACACAGTAACATCTCCATGGAGACAAGAAGCTAGCGGAACACCCCCACCAGAAATGTTACGCAATGCACTTTAAAGCCGTCACTGAGATGGAAAACAAGTAGCACAAGCAAAGTCTTAACGAAAAATAACGAAATATGAGAGAATCTAAGAGGAAAGCTCGTCACTACAGGGCGCGACGCTGAACCTCTGAGGCGCTGAACCTCTGAGGCGCTGAACCTCTGAGGCGCTGAACCTCTGAGGCGCTGAACCTCTGAGGCGCTGAACCTCTGAGGCGCTGAACCTCTGAGGCGCTGAACCTCTGAGGCGCTGAACCTCTGAGCAGGACGAGTGTTGCGTCAGTGCAGCTCCGACACAAAAGGCTCAACGTGTCGATGTTTCCCGACACATTTGGGTTAAGGCAATTTCACGGTTAATCATGGAGTAATTTAGAACAGTGAAAACGCAGGAAAAACAGCAGCCGCGAAAATATAATCAAATCCCAGTGTAAAAAAGGATTAAAACTGAGGAGACGCAGAGGAGGAGGAGAGGAGGAGAGAGGAGGAGGCGGAGGAGGAGAGAGAGGAGAAAGAGGAGAAGGAGGACAAGGAGGAGAAGGAGGAGAGGTCTAAACAGAGGTAGGAGGAGGACTGCAGACAAAGCATCTGAGGGTTTACCAGCTTTTTACTTCTCTGACATGTTACTGAACCAGGACTAAACCAGGACTAAACCAGGACTAAACCAGAACTAAACCAGGACTAAACCTGAACTAAACCAGGACTAAACCAGAACTAAACCAGGACTAAACCTGAACTAAACCAGGACTAAACAGAGACCAAACCAGGACTAAACCAGGACTAAACCAGGACTAAACCAGGACCAAACCAGGACCAAACCGAGACCAAACCAGGACTAAACCAGGACTAAACTCGGGGACTCAGCGTTGCTTTTCAGAGTCCTTTATAAAGACGACATTCTGAACCTGGACAAAATAAAACCTGATGATGTTAAATCTGCAGAAGAATCGAGCTCTGATCTTCAGTGACTCCAGAGACACAACAGGAAAACCTCCAGGCGACAGTGGCTCAGTCGGTAGAGCGTTTGTCCACCGAGCCAAGGGTTCAAATCCCGCTCTCGACACAAACACTGGTAAAGTGTTTGTCAGATCCACAGGTTGGGGGTACGACTCCAGCAGGTTCAGCCAGAGAAAAGGTGAGTAACATCCCTCAGGACAAAAGAGCCTCTGTGTCCTGCAGCGTCACAGCCAGCCTCTAGGGGGAGTAAGTATTCTAAATGTCTGTACAATATTAGCTCAGTTGGTAGTATGTAAAAGGTGGAAAACTACACACACAAAAAAAAAAAAAATCATGTTTTGGAGCTGCAACCCAACAAAAAGTCATAATTCATTACAAAACCAGGATTTGTTTTTTGCTTTTTTTAGATTCACTCAACATTATCCTGGGTTAGTATTATTTTTTATTCATTTTATATCCACTCTTTACCTCTTATTCCAAATCTTTGCATCACTGTGGGACAAATACACAACATTTGATCTTGATCTGATATTTTTCTTTTCAAAAGTTTAGTTTTATTCTGACATTTAACGGTTTCTACATAAACAACGATCACTGGAATCTTTGACTTTCATGTCGGCTCACGCTGCTTTTAAACATCAAAAGAAAATGAGAAAAACTATATATTATACAGTATCATAGACTGTTTATATAAATGGACATGGCTAACCTGCTAGCTCCGCCGCCGCCGCCGCGCTCCAACTGGCTCCAATTCACTTTCTATGTAAAAACTGTGTCTCTCTCTGTCCCTGCTGCTGTCAGACTCATGTTGGTCTTAAATGTTCATATTAACCCTCTACATGATCCTGGGGTGCATTTTTTTGGTTATTTGGAGTTAGTTCTTTTTTAGTTTATTTTGAGGTTTGTTTTGTTTTTTTTTTTTTTTTTTTGTTTTCTTTTTTTTTTGTTGTTGTGTTTTTTGTGTTCTTTTGAGGTTGTTTTTTGTATTTTTTTTTTTATTATTTTGAGGTTTTGTTTTTTTTTTTTTTTTACTTTTTGTTCTTTTGTTTTTAATTTATTTTTTAATTTATTTTTTGTTATTTTGAGGTTAGTTTTTTTTTTATACTTTTTTTTGTTCTTTAGAGTTTACTTTTTATTTATTTTTTGTCAATTTGAGTTTTTTTTTTTGTTATTTTGAGTTTATTGTTTTATTTTTTTTGAGTTATTTTGAGGGGTTTTTTTTGTTATGTTGAGTTTTTTTTTTAAATTATTTTGAGTTATTTTGAATTCATTAATTTTTTTTTTAGTTATTTTGAGTTTATTTTGAGTTTTTTTTGTTTTTATCTTTTGAAAAAAAAAACACTCTCTCTCTGTCTCTGCTTCTGTCAGACTCATGTTGGCTTAAATGTCGTAGACCCTCTACATGATTGGGTTTAAATTTCACGTCTGTGTCTGTAACCATATGAACATTAATAACAGACCACATCAGGTCCTTCTGTCCCCGACGTCGCTCCTGTTAGCGTTAGCAACAGGTTTGATTGACAGCGTTGCTACAGTGTCTGTACAATATATAGAAATAATTGTGGATATATATTTTCTCTTTTGCCGTGTGAAATAAATAAATCATAAAGCTAAAAAAATAAATAAATGAAAAGTTCCAGAGTTTGGGGGGTGGCAGGACGGCGGTTGCCAGGTTTCACGGGTGAGGGGAGGAGAAAGAGGATTTTCTGCATCATGCTCTGGCACTCTGGGGGTTACTAAAAGAGCCTCCATACCTTTGGCACCGGCCGCGTCCAGATGGTGGGATCTAGAGCACTAGGCAGGAGGGAGGAGGAGAGGAGGAGAGGAGGTGAGGAGGTAGGAAAGGTGGGGAGGAGAGGAGGGATCCGGGATGAAAGGGACGAGATGGGAGTGAGGTAACGGGGGTGGAAAATGAGGACAGAAATCCACAGTGTTGGCAGAGGAAAGATGCTCATGTTTTGCATTTGTGGAGCTGTGGCTGATGTTAAAACTCTGCCTTTTTAAGACTAACAGCAGCTAGCATGCTAACAGTGCACTTTCTCGTTTGCTGACAGTAGAACTTACTGTGAAGAGCTGCGTTTATGATAAATCTGAAGACACGCTGGATTAAAACCCACTGAACTTTCACGTAGGGAGGGCATCTGACATAAAAAATAAAGTCAATTACAGACGGTGAGAACAAAAAAAAGAAAACAACGTAAAAAAAAAGAAAACCAAAAAAACAAAAAAACTAAAAATCATACAATGTAGAAAAAGATGTACAAAAAAAAAAAAAAAAAAAGACACTGAAAAAAAACCCCACAATGTATAAAACAATGTCCAAAAAGACATAAAAACCATGTAAAAACAACATAAAAAACCAACACAAAACCATCAGACACTGATTTTACGATTAAAAAAAACAATATAAAATCACACAATATAAAAAACAACATGCAAAAATACGTTAAAAAAAAAAAAAAAAAACTATGTAAAAAGACAAAAAACAACATACAAAAAGATGTTAAAAAAAAAAAACATAAAATCTACAGTTCTTTTAAAGCTCAAATGAAAAACTGGCTATGGGCAAATGAAACATGCACCATCCACAGTAACAACGTGATTTTAACTGTTCCACAGAGAGAGATTTGCATGTAGAGGGTAAAATATGAAGGTTGTGGGTGTAGAATATATATGGGCTGCATAATGAATGTGCAGTATTTTGTTTGGTGCGATAAGTGTATTTGTGCAGTTATATTAATGTGCAATGAACAGAATGTGCAATTGTGTCGAATGTGCAACTATGGAAACTGTGACTGTCGTGTAATTTTTAACTTGACCCTTTTTGTGACCCCAGCCCCTGGAACAACAGACGGGAAATGAGCCCTTGGCCATAATCTGCTGTATTTACTTTCATGTTTGTTCATTAATACACAGTGTCCCAGTCAAATAAATAAATAAAATAAATCACACAATGTAAAATACAACGTACAAAAACGTAAAAAAAAACAACAAAAACTATGTAAAACACAACATACAAAAAAAAAAAAAAAAAACCATAAAAAACAAAAAGACATATAAAAAGACATAAAATACAACGTAATATCAGACAATGTAAAAAAAACAACGCTAAAAACACCTAAAAAAAAACATACAAAAAGATTTAAAAAAAAGAACGTAAAAAAACAACGTAAAAAAAACAACGTAAAAAAAACAACGTAAAAAAAACAATGTACAAAAAAAAAAATGTACAAAAATGTAAAAAACTACAATGTAAAAAACAACAACGTAAAATCACACAACATAAAAAACAACGTATAAAAAGACGTAAAAAAAAAAATATGAGGAGAGAAAAAAGGTGGAAAAGTGCAGTGCACTTGTCCCTCACGACATTGTAAAAACACAACGTTTCCTGGTCTCGCTGTTTCATCTTTTTTGTTTCTGCGTCCTGATTGGCTGAGAGACTGTACAACCATTGTGTTCTGCGTCCTGATTGGCTGAGAGACTGTAGACCATTGTGTTCTGCGTCCTGATTGGCTGAGGGACTGTAGACCATTGTGTTCTGCGTCCTGATTGGCTGAGGGACTGTAGACCATTGTGTTCTGCGTCCTGATTGGCTGAGGGACTGTAGACCATTGTGTTCTGCGTCCTGATTGGCTGAGGGACTGTAGACTGTTGTATTCCACTGTACACTGTTGTTGTGTCCATGAGCAACACACATCAATCACATTTCAGGAACAATATGGCTGACAGGGAGGGCATCTGACATAAAAAATAAAGCTAAATCCAGAAGGTGCTTGTGCAGAGCAGTAGGAGAGAAGGAGGTACGGAGGAAAGGTGGCGAGGAAAGGAGGGATAAAGGATGAAAGGGGAGCGCTGGAAAATGGGTTGAAAATTGGGCGTTGGATGGAAACACATGTCCGCAGGCGAGTATCTGCTCGGGCGGCGGCGAGGAAACGGATTTGAGAAACGAGAGGCATCCGAGTCGGCGAGGAAAACGAGTAAATACAAAATAAAAGAGAGGGTTATGTAACTTAATATATGCGTGTTTTATTAAAAAGTTTTATATGGTTTATTATAAAGGACAGAAGTTTGAAAGGGGAGAAATTTACATCTGTGGGGTATTAAAGAGGAGGTATTTACATCTGTGGGGTATTAAAGAGGAGGTATTTACTTCTATGGGGTATTAAAGAGGAGGTATTTACTTCTGTGGGGTATTTAAAGAGGAGGTATTTACTTCTGTGGGGTATTAAAGAGAGGAGGTATTTACTTCTGTGGGGTATTAAAAAGAGGAGGTATTTACTTCTGTGGGGTATTAAAGAGGAGGTATTTACTTCTGTGGGGTATTAAAGAGGAGGTATTTACTTCTGTGGGGTATTAAAGAGGAGGTATTTACTTATTTTATTTCTATGGGACATTTTACGTCTTTATTTGCCCTAAACAATGTATTAACATGTTTCATTTTTGATGCTTCCCTTCACTTCGCTCACTCTATTGGGGGTGAGGTGGGTGAAGTGTCTTGCCCAAGGACACAACAGCATTCATTTGTGGGACGTGGAATCGCACCGCCAACCTGTGGGTCAGTGGATATTATCGCTCAACCAATGACGTTTATGTCGAAAGTGGGATTCAAACCGGCAACATTCAGGTTATTGGACAAACGCTCTACCAACTGAGCCACTGTCGCTCTGGGGTTCAACTCCCTGTGACACTTTGAACATGCAGTATTCTGTTTTAAATAGTTAATCGCTACGGCAACAGCAAACATTTGTCATCATTCTGAAACCCATTGATAAAGGTTGAACGAGCAGCATCAGACGCAGGAGGAGGAGGAGGAGGAGGAGGAGGAGGAGGAGGAGGAGCAGAGGGGGATTGTGGGAGATGGAAGCCCCGGCCGCAGAGCCCAGGGTCATCGGACGTGGCCAAACTCATTCCGTCCTGTCAAAACATCGAGGCGGGAGATGGACAGTCGGAGTCTCTGATGGAAAAAAGCACCCGGAGAAAACGAGAGAGTGATGGGAGAGTGTGGTACTCCTCTGTGATGTGTCAGTGTGAGAGTTTATGTAAAGAGGAGGGATTAAAGAGGAGGTACTATACGTCTGTGGATATTAAAGAGGAGGTACTATACATCTATGGGGTATTAAAGAGGAGGTACTATACGTCTATGGGATATTAAAGAGGAGGTACTATACGTCTATGGGTATTAAAGAGGAGGTACTATACTTCTATGGGGTATTAAAGAGGAGGTACTATACATCTATGGGGTATTAAAGAGGAGGTACTTTACGTCTATGGGCTATTAAAGAGGAGGTACTATACGTCTATGGGGTATTAAAGAGGAGGTACTATACGTCTATGGGGTATTAAAGAGGAGGTACTATACATCTATGGGGTATTAAAGAGGAGGTACTATACGTCTAAGGGGTATTAAAGAGGAGGTACTATACGTCTATGGGGTATTAAAGAGGAGGTACTATACATCTATGGGGTATTAAAGAGGAGGTACTATACGTCTATGGGGTATTAAAGAGGAGGTACTATGCATCTATGGGTATTAAAGAGGAGGTACTATATGTCTGTGGATATTAAAGAGGAGGTACTATACGTCTATGGGGTATTAAAGAGGAGGTACTATACGTCTATGGGGTATTAAAGAGGAGGTACTATACGTCTATGGGGTATTAAAGAGGAGGTACTATATGTCTGTGGGGTATTAAAGAGGAGGTACTATACGTCTATGGGTATTAAAGAGGAGGTACTGTACGTCTATGGGGTATTAAAGAGGAGGTACTATACATCTATGGGGTATTAAAGAGGAGGTACTATACGTCTGGGAAATAAACCAAAAATAACAAAAATAAACTCAAGATGACTAAAAAAAAAAAAACAAACTCAAAATAACTTAAAGAAATGAACCAGGATCATGTAGAGGGTTAATACAAACATTTAAAATCAAAATGACGAGTCTGACAGCAGCAGGGACAGAGAGAGGGACAGTTTTTCAACACAAAGTGAAATGGAACACAGCGGCTAGCAGGTTAGCGTCGTCCACTCAAACACACAGTCCATGATTGATGGCTGCGCTACAAAACAGATTTACAACACGTCGGATAAGATGAACAGTTCTCGTCAGTCGGCCTCTGAAAACGTCGTATTTATTTCTTTTACGGCCTCAAATGAATCTAAACATGAAACTGTGACAGAGGAACACTGGAATCTTTCTATTGGAGCTGTCGATAAAACTTTAAAATTAGCTCCATTCTTAAACGAACTGATTAATGAACGAGTCTGAATAAAAGTGAAAAGTGTCTGAATCATGAGGTGAGCGAGGGTCAGACTGTGCGGCTAAAATCCGCCTTTGTTTCCAAGCTAACAGATGCCGAAATATTAGCTTTACTCAACAATATAATCTAATTACATAGTGGTTCATTATTCAAAACACAACTTTATTTAAAACAAGATTAACAAAACATATGCGCAGGTGTTTGGGCCACGCCGGCGTCACTGCGCAAAGAAAAACAGGAGTTGGATAGTTTAAGGAAAATACGTTTTCTTAACTGGTTTAGAAGGTTTTATATTACGCAAAACTGATTTTTGTGAGTGTTATCCCATGTTATAATGTTGTTACGTCCACAAAAACATACTTGGAGTTGTGTTTTGTTTCATTCACAAGCTCAAAAGACTCAATTTTGTGTCATATAGGCCAGTTAAATAAGATAGATTCACATAAAAGTATTTGAGATTAAAATACCAGCCAAAAATATGTGTTAAAAATATTACAGTTCAGGTCTATAAATACAAGTGTTTTATAATTCAATTTCTTCAGGGAAAAATGAATAAAACCGCCTGGCACCAGTGTTGAAAATTCAAATCCGAATATTGAAATCTGTGGGATTTTTTTGCTTTTTACAATTTGAATATTCTAGAGGGTAAACAAGCCAGAGAACTCCGCTCATTATTATTCTGAATTCTATTAGCTTTAGCTCACAGAGAGATTCTCAAGTGTCTCCTCTTTTTCAGTGCGTTAGCTTAGCCTTGAGATCCTGGACCTCAAGGCTGCAGCGGCGCACAGGGAGCACTAATGTTAAACCAAATTAGACTCTGAGAAGAAAACAACCTCAAGAGGAGAATAAGAGGAGTCTAGTATCAAACAGGAAGAAATACATTTAAATAAAATGGGCGGCTTCTATGAGGCACAATGTGACTCCTGCACTTTATAGTGAACTGTGGATTTCAGGTGATGTGATGAATGTGATGAATGTGATGAATGTGATGAATGTGATGAATGTGATGAATGTGATGAATGTGATGATGTGACAAATGTGATAAAATGTGATAAATGTGATGATGTGATAAATGTGATGATGTGATTAATGTGATGAATGTGATGAATGTGATGATGTGATAAATGTGATGATGTGATAAATGTGATGATGTGACAAATGTGATAAAATGTGATAAATGTGATGATGTGATTAATGTGATGATGTGATTAATGTGATGAATGTGATAAATGTGATGATGTGATAAATGTGATGAAATGTGATGACATGTGATGAATGTGATGTGACAAATGTGATAAATGTGATGTGATGAATGTGGTGTAATGATGTGATGAATGTGATGAATGTGATAAATGGGATGTGATGAATGTGATGATGCAATGAATGTGATGATGTGCCAATGCCATACCCCCAGATGGTAAATATTCATATTTTTATACAGCACTTTTCCACTTTTAAGTCCCTCAAAGCACTTTACATCAAGGAACCAGTCATCCAGGGGGTTAAGTGTGTCCCTGCTCAAGGACACAACAACAGTATTCATCTGATGAGAAGAGTCAGTTTTCCCATCGTATTTTGCCATGACATCAAACAGGTAAATTTAAAAAATATGAAATACATTTTTATTTAAGTACTATATTAGTACTTGACCTTCTTATGAAACCCTGATCTCGTCAGATCTAAGAAGCAAAGCAGGGATGAGCCTAGTTAGTACTTGGATGGAAGACTACTCAGAATACTACTACTACTACCACCAGCACTACTACCATTACTACTACTATTATAACTACTACAACTAAAACTACATTAATTACAATAACTAATAACAACCACCACCACTCCTGCGTCTCCTCTTGTTTGGTTTTGACACTGGAGCAGATAGAGAGAGCACAGTTTGTTCTCCTGTGTTCTGCTCTGACAAACTCGGCTCCAGATGAATCATTGGAGCTGTCAGGGTCCTCTGTCAGCTTTGTCTGCTCTCACACCACGGCCGGGTTCACTCAGAGCACAGCACGGAAAACTATCTGAAGGAGAAATATTTGAGAAGGAAGAACGCCCAGATCCTGAATATAATGTCCACGGGTCTGTGTGCACAACTGAACCAGGAACACACACAACCAGTCAAAAGTTTGGACACTTTTTCAGTTGTGTTTATACTTTATTTCTACAGTAGATTCTCACCGAGGGCCTCAGAACTATCAATGGACCACAGACTGTTTATATAAATGGACATAGCTAACACACTAGCCACTGCTACGTTCCAAACAGGAAGTGATCATGGGCGCGCTTCCAGCTCTATCGGCTCCACTTCACTTTCTATTGAAAAACCGTCACCCATCTCTCTGTAACTGCTGCTGTCTCTGACTTACTTCTTTTTCAGTTCTTTTAAGGTGTTTTGTTTATTTGTTTTTTTTTTTTGTGTGGTCTTTTAGGGTTTTTTTAAATTATTTTTTTCATTATTTTGAGTTTAATTTTATTTTTTTTTTTTTTTACTTTTTTGTTCTTTTGAGTTTGAAATGAAATGAATTTATTTGAGTATGTTCACAAAGCATGCAAGTACAAGTCCATTACAATCCACAAAATAAAATATCATCCAAAAAAACATTGAACATTCTCAGAAGGGAAGTGGGAAGAAGTGTACACTTGTTTAATCCCAGACCTTTCTTCTGATTTAAGCTTTGAACAAAAATGTCATCCAGCTTCATGGTAACTTTCACACCTTTCACAGTTTACTTTTAATTTATTTTTTATTATTTTGAGTTTGTTTGTCTTTTTTACTCTTTTTGTTCTTTTGAGTGTATTTTTTATTTATTTTTTGTAAATTTGAGGGTTTTTTTGTATTTTGAGGTTTTTTTGTTTGTTTGTTTTTTTAGTTATTTTGAGTTTTTTTTCATTTTGAGTTTATTTTATTTTATTTTTTTTAGTTATTTCGAATTAAATTCTTTATTTTGAGTTTATTTATTTATTTTGAGTTTTTTTTATTTTTTATTTTTGTCTTTTGAAAAACTGTGTCCCCTCTCTGCTGCTGTCAGACTCATTTTGGTCTTAAATGTTCATATTAACCCTGAACATGATCCTGGGGTTTTTATTTCACAGTTATGTTGAGGTCACTCCCTCCCCTCAGCATTAGTAAAAACATGATTTTTTAGTTTTATTACTTTACTCTTTGTTGAATACTGTAAGTCTCAAACACTGAGGTGATATTAAAAATGTGACACATGTTTATTTTAAGACGTCACAGAACAAAAGTAGCAGGTGTCAGTGAAGACAAGACCTCTGCAGGCATCTTTTCAGTGACGTCTTCTACCTTCTGACGACAGTTTACCCGTTTATGACCTTGGACGACAGTATGTACAGTTAGTTTAAGACCAGCCTTGTATAGATCGTCCTTTTCTCTGAGTATAAGTACTGCACGGCTCCTTTGTGAAGTAAAATACACACAAGATAAACTTCTTTCAACGATCACTTCCTCACAATTACCGCTAGCAACAGGTTTGATTGACAGCGTTGCTAAGGACCTGCTCTGTGTTTAGCTGGTGGTGCGAACATGAAGGGGCGTTACCTTCAACACTCTCGCTCCTGATTGGCTCTTTGGTTGCTATGATACTTGCAGTGGTTGGAATGAGTTCAGCTGAAGTCTTAGTACTTTTGGTTGAATTAATGCAGCATGTACCTGATTTTTACAGCCTTAAAATCATGAAAAATAGTTAATATTAAACAGTTTGTTCCAAAATTATTCCCCTCGATGAGTTCATAAGCGATTTTCTCAATTTTCAGATAGTAAAGCAGAATTTTGGTCTTAAAATGTTTGTATTAACCCGCTCTACATGTTTTTTATTTTTATTTTACTATTGTCTCTGTAAATCGAGATATCAGACGCCTTCTTTCACTGAGGTCGTTAGCATTAGCGACTGGTTTGAATAACAGCGTCGCTAAGTGTCCGCTCCCTGCTCCCTGGTGGCTGGAAGAGGTTTTACCTTCATCAACCTTGTGTTTGATTGGCTCGTTGGTTGCTATGATACTATGAATTGCTCCAGATTGGTCCCTAAACCTGCTCCAGCCTCGATGAGCTTCATGTGGAGCTGAAGCTGTGGTGACGTCGCACTCACTCAGTCACTTCTTTACACCGTCTGTGGTTTATGTAAAAAGCAGGAGGTGAGATTGGTTGAGAGGTTTTTAGAGAATGGCGAGACGTAATTTGCAAAGTACCTTCCTAAAATGAAAGCGTCAGGAGAAAAAAGCAATAAGATTAATATGGCAAATTTGTGGAGCCGTTGCCGGGTTTCAGATGATCACAGCATTCTATTGGCCAATTATATTTAATTCAGACGGGGGGCAGAATGAGGTTTCCGCTGTAACACAGTGAGTTCTCAGGACTAGTCACTAATGGAAATGATCAGATTCAACATTTGTGAATTTTTTATTTTATGGCAAAGTACAATGTGTCCACAGGGACGTCTGTCTCGTACCTCGTCTGGGACCACGACGTCATCACTTTGTAGACTGCGAAAACGACCCATTTCTCACCAAATAATGTTAAGAATCAACCAGAGACAACTCAAAATAACAAAAAAATAAATAAACTCAAAATTACTAAAAAGAAAAACAAACAAAACTCAAAATAACAAAAAAAAATAAATAAAAAAAAAAAAAAAATATATATATATATATATATATATATATATATATATATATATATATATATATATATATATATATATATATATATATATATATATATATATATATATATATATATATATATATATATATATATATATATATATATATGTAAAAAAAAAAAATAAGATAAAATAAAAAAAGAAAAAAAAAAAAAAAAAAGAATCCAGGATCATGTAGAGGGTTAATATGAACATTTAAGACCAAAATGAGTCTGACAGCAGCAGGGACAGAGAGAGAGAGAGACACAGTTTAAAAAGAATCAAAAATAAATAAAAAAAATTAATAAATGAATTAAAAAAAACAACGCAAAATAACTAAAACAAACAAGCTGAAAAAAAAACTCTAAAAATCAAAAAATAAACTGAAAATAACAAAAAATACATAAATAAATTCATAATTACTAAAAAAAAAAACCCAACAACAACAAAAACTCAAAATAACAAAAAAAAGAAAATGAACTAAAAAAAAACAAAAAAACCCAGGATCATGTAGAGGGTTAATACGAACATTTAAGACCAAACTGAGTCTGACAGCAGCAGGTACAGAGAGAAACACACAGTTTTTTCACTTCCTGTTCAGAACGTAGCGGCTAGCAGGTTAGCTATGTCCATTTACATATTCATTCTATGATATCAGCAAACTGCAATTTCACCCTGTGTCTCCACCACAAGCAGCAGAACCACGAGCCTCCTCAGCCTCTCCATCTCCACCATCTTCATCTCACAAAAGTCCAAACTGAACAAGGTCAAAGCGCCAAAGTTTGTACCTTGACTAAAACACGTTTACACCTTTGAAACACACTTTAAAAAGCAGCAGATTTTTACACCGTGAGTCCGAGAGTGTGACCGAACATAAACAGACCCCGAGCAAATAACAAGACGAAGAGAACTGCAGTCCGACAACACGATCTGAAACACTGAAACGAGGGACAACTGCAGTCCGACAACACGATCTGAAACGAGGGACGACTGCAGTCCAACAGCACGATCTGAAACACTGAAACGTTTGTTTGATCGTGTGGAGTTTACAAACACAGCAGTGGAGCACTTCCTGTTGTAGCAATTGCTGACATCACAAGGTGGAACAGAGTATTTTCAGCTTGAGAGAAGAGCTCAGGGTAAATCTGCAGGTTTGTGTGTTAAACATGTGAGAATGAAACAAAAAAAAACAAAACTCCGGGTCTGTTTGTGACGAGGAAACAACATTAGAACAGAGAATACAGAATCAGTGAGAGCGGTGGAGTGGGCGGAGATACGGGGTAGGTGAGAATGAAGATTTTCTGAGCACTTAAGGCTTGAATTTGGGACAAACGAGGATTAGTCAAACATGCACGAACCAGTGAGATTCAAGAAAAAACACTACAGCACAACGAAACACTCATGTACTGTCAAATTAAAATGAAAAGTTCCGTAACACTTCCCCTTTAAACCCGCAGCCGTCTCTTACCTGTGACCTGGAAGGTGCACCTGCCCGCCCCCGCCTCGTTGATGACGTTACAGGTGTACTCGCCCCACCCGTCGCGGTTCAGGTTGCGGATGGTGTACTCCGTCTCGTCCTTGTGAGCGTCGAAGGCCCCGGCGTGAAGCAGCCGATTGGACAAGAGCCACTCGAACCGGAGAACGCGAGAAGGATGAGCGCGAAGGACCCGGCACGTCATCACCACGGGACGTCCCAAACCCTGACGCATCTCCGTGAACACCGGCTCCACGGTGGGCGGGTCTGAGGAGGAACACAGGCACGGGATTGGGTTAAACACCGGAGCTCCGCCCACAAAGAGAGTTTAAATAGAGCTGCAAAACCGGACCGGGTCTGCGGAGTAAAGAGGAGAGAGGAGAGAGGAGGAGGAGGAGGGATAAAGGGGAGAGGGAAAGAGGAGGAGGAGGAGGGATAAAAGGGAGAGTGAGAGAGGAGGAGGAGGAGGAGGAGGGATAAAAGGGAGAGGAAGAGGAGGAGGAGGAGGGATAAAAGGGAGAGTGAGAGAGGAGGAGGACTAAAGGGGAGAATGAAAGAGGAGGAGGAATAAAGGGGAGAGTGAAAGAGGAGGAGGACTAAAGGGGAGAGTGAAAGAGGAGGAGGAATAAAGGGGAGAGTGAAAGAGGAGGAGGAATAAAGGGGAGAGTGAAAGAGGAGAAGGAATAAAGGGGAGAGTGAAAGAGGAGGAAGACTAAAGGGGAGAGTTAAAGAGGAGGAGGACTAAAGGGGAGAGTGAAAGAGGAGAGAGGAGGAGGGATAAAAGGGAGAATGAAAGAGGAGGAGGGATACAAGGGAGAGTGAAAGAGGAGGACGGCTAAAGAGGAGAGGGAAAGAGGAGGAGGACTAAAGGAGAAAGTGAAAGAGGAGGAGGAGGACTAAAGGGGAGAGTGAAAGAGGAGGAGGAGGACTAAAGGAGAAAGTGAAAGAGGAGGAGGAGGACTAAAGAGGAGAGTGAGGGGGATGTTGTTGCGAAACATGATTTTTTGCAATAAAAATATAAAAACTGAAAAAAATCATGCTTTAGTCAATATTTTAGCAGAAAAGTTACACAGTGGAGCTTTAAAGTTTGATTTGGCAAGAAACAAAAATGTAACGTTACACCTGAAACGCAAAAATCACTTTAGAAACACGATGGTAAAGGTTAAAGGTCACAACAAACTTTTAATATATTTATTATTTTTGACACGATTCAACAAAGATCAAAACTATAAACCCGAGAACATCGGGCGTCTGACGCTGAGCCGTCCTCTGAAAAACTTTATGCAGGTTGAATAAAAATTAAAAAAATAAAAATATATAAACTGTTCACATTATTGTCCCCACAGGGAAAATTGTCCTTTGCTTGTGACCCTCCCTTTAAGACCACGGGGACGACCTGTCAGGAGACGCCGCTGTGAATTACTTGGAGACGGACTCGGCTAAAAAGAAAAAAAGTTTATATTTCTGGAGGTGAGGCTGAAGTGTCTTGCTCAAGGGCACACACCACAGTCCTCATCTGTGTGGATCCGAGAGAGGAGAGAAGAGAGGAGAGAGGAGACGAGAGAGGAGACGACAGAGGAGACGACAGAGGAGACTAGAATGAGGAGACGAGGAGACAAGAACAAGGAAACGTGTGCGTCACAGGGGGCGTGTCGCAGTGGGCGTGTCACAGGGGGCGTGTCACAGGGGCGGTGTCACAGGGGGCGTGTCACAGGGGGCGTGTCACAGGGGGCGTGTCATTTATGTAAAATCTAGTAGCTGTAGTGTCACTTCTTTCTGTCTCAGCCCAGTACAGATTTACAGCTCTTGAGGTTAAAATAAGTCTGCTGTCTGCGTCCAGCCTTTAGCGTCCAATAATCAGTAATTGGGCAGTTAGCATGCTAGTTGTCGTTTGCGTTACTGTTGTACTGTCGTTTCCTCGTCACAAACAGACCTGGAGCTGTGTTTTTTTGTTTCATTCTCACATGTTTAACACAAACCTGCAGATTTAGGCTGAGTTCTTCTCTCAGATTGAAAACACTCTGTTCCACCTTGTGATGTCATCATGTGGTGATACAGGAAGTGCTCCACTGTGTTTTTAAACTCCACACACCTTCATTTATAGAATCATTTGGATCATTTCAGCTTCTGGAGTTGTCGATCTGCTACTGAACTAAAGGTAAAAGGAGCTGTTAACTTGAAAACTATCACTTCATGACATCATAAGGTGGAACAGAGCGTTTTGAGGTTTGTAGATGTCACAGACTAATAATAAAGTGTGACTCAAACATGTGAATGAAACAAAACACAACTCCAGGCCTGTTTTTGAGGATTTAACAGCCTTAGAACATGGATTAAAGCTGCAAGCGTCAGTTTTGTGTCATACAGAACCTTTAAAATGATCCAGTTCTGACGTTTTTAATTCAGTAAAAATCAGACACGTCACAGTTTATTTTCGTTGCTGCTCCTTCTGCGTCGTGTTGCATAATTCCGTTCGCTCACAGTAGATACTGAGTTTTTGGAGGATTGTGGCTGATGGAGACGAGGAAGCTCCGGGTTTAAAGTGTAAGTCTGTGGTTTGTGTGATTCTTCAGCTGCTCGTCTGACCTCAGGGGGACTGTACACAGCTTTAGGTAACACATATTTTCAGAGCAGAGCGTGTACTGCAGTAACCAGAGCGTGTACTGCAGTAACGGCAGGGGAATGTGCAACCTCTGGTCCTATATGATGCATTATTCAGCCGTGTGGAGGTACTTTTTGGACAGCACTTTTTGTATTTTAAAGTTTGTGTAGGTCTGAATGAGTCTCCTGAAGGTTTATAGACTTTAAAAATGCAGAGGAGCAGGTGTAGAGTACCACTTAGTGACATCACACAGTGGGACCGAGCGTTCAGACTCTGGAGAAGACGCTGGACCAATCAGAATGAGTCTAGTAATGGGATACAGACTTTAAAAACGCAGAAGAGCAAGTCAAGAGTACCACTTAATGACATCACGCAGTGGGACCGAGCGTTCAGACTCTGGAGGAGATTCTGGGATTCTTCAAAATAAAACACAGTTCAACTCCAGGTACATCTCTTTTCTTTCTGTGAACTTTATCACTGAAGTAAGTTCCTCGTCTGTGAGCTCTGATCACGGACAACGGCAATAAAACTTCTTCTGACTCTGATTCTTCTGATTCTGATTCTTGTCACGTTCGTGTCTGTTGTAAATGGAGGCGTGTTGCTCAACGACACGACGGCAGTGAGTGTTTTATAAGAAAATCGTGTCCGACAGCGGCTCGGTTTGTGGAGCGTTTGAAGGTTTTGTGGTTCGAATCCCGTTTTGAAAATGTTGTGTTTTTTTGTTGTTCTGTTGTTTTTTTTTAATTGTTTTTTGTCGTTCTCTGTTGTTTTGTTTGGTTCTGTGTTATTTTTCTGTTGTTTTTTGTTCTGTGTCGTTCTGTTATTTTTCTGTTGGTTTTTTTTAGTTGTTTTTTGTTTTTTCTGTTTTGTTCTGTGTTGGTTTTCTACAGGTTTTTTGTTGTTTTTTTGTTTCGTTCTGTGTCGTTCTGTTGTTTTTTTGTTCTTTTTTGTTGTTTTTTGTCGTTCTTTTCCTCCTCTCGGTGAAATGTGCTGCGTTGTTTCCTCATCAAACAAACATCTCTCTGATAAAAGCTCTTGACATTTTAACACATATTTTAAGACATATTCATATCGTTCCGACTCACAAACTCCTTTTACTGCGGCGCAAACCGACTTTACAAACGTCACCTCCCGATTTACACGTCGAACACAAACGCCATAACGCCCCTTTAAACGCCGTAACGCCCCTTTAAACGCCATAACGCCCCTTTAAACGCCATAACGCCCACAAACGCCATAACGCCCCCTTAACGCCCTTTTAAACGCCGCCCCTTTAAAAAACGCATAACCGCCATAACGCCCCTTTAAACGCCATAACGCCCCTTTAAACGCCATAACGCCCCTTTAAACGCCGCGTTTTTGCATCTCAAATCGAATCAGAGCCAAATGAAATCACTACTATTACAGAAAAACCTGTTGTAGTTGTAATGAACATCGATATATCTTTGTCTGAAAACGTCCCGCGCCGCCGCACACGGCTGCACGGGGGCGCTCTGGGGCTCGCAACTAAATAAATAAAAACAGGAGCGAAGAGACTTAATGACACGGAAACGCTTTGAGGAGGAGGAGGAGAACGCTGCTGCCCAAAGGAGAGATGAGGACGAGGTAATCTGTCACACGCCGATGAGAACCTGATGGAAAACGCAATCTACAGCATTAGCATTCGCCTTATGCTAGCAGGCTAATGCTAATCAACTTACTTAAAGGTCCCATATTACACAAAGCTGACTCTCGTGAGGTTTAATCCATGTTTTAATGCTGTTAACTCCATTTTATTAACTTTTATTATCAGTCTGTAACATCTCCAAAGCTCAAAACGCTCTGTTCCACCTTGTGATGTCATCAAGTGGTAGTTTTCAAAGTGAACAGCTCCTTTTACCTTTGGTTCAGTCGAGATAAGTGGTGACTCCAGAAGCTGAAATGATTCAAATGCTTCTATAAATGAAATGTGAGGAGTTTAAAAACACAGTCTTCCTGTATCACCACATGATGACATCACAAGGTGGAACAGAGAGAAACATTAGAACAGATCAGAGAGCAGAGTCATATGGGCCCTTTAAGTAGAAGTACAGAGACTGGAGAAAAAAAATATCCAAGTAGAAGTAAAAGTATGAATAAATCCACTGAAGTGAAAGTATGAAAGTACCAGTTTAAACAGGTACTTAAAGAGTAAAAAGTAAAAAGTACATGTTTAAACAGGTACTTAAAGAGTAAAAAGTATTTCTACCTGTTTAAACATGTACTTATACAGCTAAAAATAAAAGTATTTCTCAAAGATTTCTGCTGAGGTTTATCAACAGAAACAAATGAATGAGACGTATGATAAAGATAGTGAGCTGAGGTTTGTTCAACAGAAACAACTGAATGAGACATATGTACTAGTTAGTAGTACTACTTAGTATGTACTAAATAGTACATACTGTAGTACATACTGTAGTACATACTGTAGTATGCCCCCTAAAGAGGCCCCTGGATGTAAAGAGTCGATGTAAAAAATCCCTCGTCTTTTTCGAGCGTCAAAACTCTGTGAATCCGACTCATATTTTTACTTTTTCTTCTTCTGGAGCTTTTGTCCTCGTCACATCCTGGAACATAACCACTTTTGAGCCTCGTGCCCCGTGGCCCCGAGCGAGCGAGGTCCCGCCCGACGCCCCCAGAGCCGCAGCTTATGCTGTTAGCGTAGCATTAGCGTAGCGTTAGCGTTAGCTTTGAGCCCCGCGAGGCCGAGAGTCGCCCGAAACCGTGTGAGCAGAGGCGGAGTGTAATCCATCACCGGTCGCCGTGGAAACGCTGACAGTAATGTGCAGGAATACTGTGTTTAAGAGAGAGAGAGGACGGAGGGAGGGAGAGGAGGAGAGGAGGAGGAGGAGGAGAGGAGAGAGAGGAGAGGAAGAGAGGAGGAGGGAGGAGAGGAAGAGAGGAGGAGGAGGAGAGGAGGAGGGAGGAGAGGAAGAGAGGACGAGAGGAAGAGAGGAGGAGGAGGAGAAAAGGAGAGGAAGAGAGGAGGAGGAGGAGAGGAGGAGAGGAGGAGGAGGGCGAAAAGGAGAGAGGCCGCTCCCCCAGAACTGACAGATACAGACAGAGGAGGAAAAAGAGAGCGGGAGAAAGGAGAGACAACAGGAGAAAGGTGGAAAGAGGAAGAGGAGGAGAGAGGTGTGAAAAGGAGAGAGGGGTGAGAGAAAGGGGTGAGGAGAAGAAGAGAGGGAGAGAGGAGAGGGAGAGAGGGAGAATGACAGAAGGCGTGAAGGTGAGGAGGAGAAGAGAGAGGAGAGAGGGGAGTGAGAGAGTTGGGGGGGTGAAAGAGGGAGAGGAGAGAAAAAGGTTTGGAAAGTGGGAGAGAGGGAGGAGAGACCGACAGGGGGAGTCGGGGTGAGAGAAAGAAAGGACGAACGAGAAAGGGAAGAAAGGAGATGGGAGACAGAGATAGAAGAAGGGGGCGAGGGAGGCTCTCTCTCTTAGCCCCTTTTTCTTCGTCTCTCTCTCTCTCTTGGTCTCTCTCTCTCTCTCTCTCTTTCCCTCTCTTAGTCTCCCTTTCTCTCTCTCCCTCCCTCTCTCTTAGCCTCTCTCTACCTCTCTCCTTCTCTCTCTTAGGCTCTCTCTCTCTCTTTGCCCTTTTCTCTACATCTCTCTCTCTCTCTGACTCTCTTTCTCTCTCTTCTTTCCCTCTCTTAGTCTCTCTCTCTCTCTCCCTCCCTCTCAATTAGTCTCTCTCTCTCTGTTAAGTCCTCTTTCTCCCTCTTCTCTCCCTCTCTAGGCTCTCTCTCTCTCTCTCTCTCCCTCCCTCTCTCACCCCACCCTCTTCTCTCCCTTCTCTCTTCGTTCTTTTCCTAGTGAATCCCTCGCTCTCGTTGTTCCGTGGCGGTGACATTTCGTTGTGGCGTGATCACAAAACGCCGCAGGACTCGGCCGCGTCACGTTTCGGGACGAGCAGCTGCGAGTCGGACGAACACGACAAAAGACAAGAGCGAGTCACTTCAAAGACAAACGGAGAGAATCTGAGGAGATACAGACCAGTGTTTCTCAAACTGTGGTGCTGCCCCCTGGTGGTGCACGGGCCACACTACAGTCTGAGGATTTGTTCTTTTAAATAATTCAGTCGCTCTTGGTTTATATATTTGATGTTTAGTCTGTTTATATAAATGGACATAGCTAACCTGCTAGCCGCCGCGCTACAAACAGGAAGTGATCACAGGCGCACTTCTGGCTCCAGTTCATTTTCTATTGAAAAACTGCTGCTGTCAGACTCATTTTGGTCTTAAATGTTCGTATTAACCCTCCACATGATCCTGGGGTTCTTTTTTTTTTTATATTATATATATATTTGGAGTTAGTTCTTTTTCAGTTCTTTTAAGGATTTTTTTTTTTTTTGTTGTTTTAGGTTTAGTTGGTTTTTTTTTTTGAATATTTTTTTGAATATTTTTTTTTTTACTTTTTTGGTCTTTTGAGTTTTACTTTTTTTTTTTTTGTTATTTTTGTTTTTTTTTGGATTTTTTTTGTTCGTTTTTTTCAATTTGAGTTTTTTTCTGTTATTTTGAATTTTTGTGTCCACAGTTGTAGGGAGTAGTGTAGATGTAAAAACCTGCTTCTGCCTTTAATAGTTTAAAATCCAGTATCTCAGGAATGAACAACACAAAACTTGAAACAAAAAGAACAATCCTTCCCATTATCGTAGAACCAGGATTAATAAAAGTTTCCTCAGTATAAACTTTACACGTTGCTTCTCCCGATAAATCAGACCCACGATGTTATTGAGAAGATTCAGGGAATTTATGACGCTACAGCTGCAATTAGCCATAATCAATATGGCCGCCGGAGCGAGGAGAGCGAGGAGAGAGAGGAGAGCCTGAGCGAGGAGAGCCAGAGAGAGGAGAGGAGAGGAGAGCGAGAGAGAGAGAGAGGAGAGCGAGAGAGCGAGGAGAGCGAGGAGCGAGGAGAGAGAGGAGAGCCCGAGAGAGGAGAGCCCGAGAGCGAGGAGAGCCCGAGAGAGAGGAGAGCCCGAGAGAGAGGAGAGCCGAGAGGAGAGAGTGAGAGAGAGATGCCTGAGAGAGGACAGCGAGAGAGCGAGGAGAGCGAGGAGAACCCGAGAGAGGAGAGCCCGAGAGAGGAGAGCCCGAGAGAGGAGAGCCCGAGCGAGGAGAGCCCGAGAGAGAGAGAGAGAGAGGAGAGCCCGAGCGGGAGAGCCCGAGAGGAGAGCCCGAGAGAGGAGAGCCCGAGCGAGGAGAGCCCGAGCGAGGAGAGCCCGAGAGAGGAGAGCCCGAGCGAGGAGAGCCCAAGCCTCTCTCCCTCCTTTCTTTCCCTCTCCCTCCCTCCCCTCTCCCTCCCTCTCTCCCTCCCTCCTCCCTCTCTCTCTCTCTTGTCTCCCTCCCTCCCTCTCCTCCTCTCTCCCTCTATCTCCCCCCCCCAGGGGCCTCTCTCGCTCGTACCTCTCTCTCTCTCTCCCTCCCTCTCTCTCCCCTCCCCTCTCCCTCTCTCTCTTTCTTGTTCATAAGAACATTAGTGTGTGACACTTGTGGGTTTGGTATTTGCACATCTATAACAGGAGCCTCTCTGAAGACCCATGTCCCCAGCCTCTCCTCCATCCCTCCCTCCTCTCCCTCTCTCCTTCCCTCTCCCTCTCTCTCTCCCTCGCTCTGTCCCTCTCTCCTCTCCCTCCCTCCTTCCCTCTCTCCTTTCCTCTCTCCCTCCCTCCTTCCCTCTCTCTCTCCCTCTCTCCGTCCCTCTCTCCTTCCCTCCCTCCCTGTCCCTCTCTCCCTCTCTTCCTCTCCCTCTCTCCTCCTCCTCTCTCTCTCCCCCTCTCCTTCCCTCTCTTCCTCTTCCTCCAGAGCAGATGTCTTTTTTCCATATCAAAGCTGTTGACTGTTGCGTCTCTAAATCTTCTTCCTCAGAGAAACGTTCACCTCTGAGCCTCGATCATGTGACTAAACCTCGGCTTAGCACATGGCGAAGGACCAGAGGCATCATGGGAGGAGAGCATCATGGGAGATGGGCTTAGGTGAGCACACAGAGCGACGGGCCAGGTGGAGAGGGGAGGGGCTAATTCGGGGTTCAAACATGGCCGCCGAGGTCAGTGGAGCGCTCTCGTGTACCATGTGACCACGTGACCATGTGACCGGACCAATCAGAGCGAGAGCAGCTCGAGCCGAGCAGAGCGAGACGACGCTGAAGATTAAAAAGCTCTGGTCCCGGTCGGCCGAACACGAGCGGTGTGTGTTTACATTGTGTTCTATGGAAAAAATGATTTTCTAATCGACCAGAAATATTAGAGAGAAAAATGACACTTTTTCCAGAGAAGAATAAAGACAGAAGGACAGAAGGACACGAGGATAGAAGGATACAAGGACAGAGGGACAGAAGGATACAAGGACAGAAGGACACAAGGACAGAAGGACAAAGGACAGAAAGACACAAGGACAGAGGGACAGAAAGAGACAAGGACAGAAGGACAAAAGGACACAAGGACAGAAGGACACAAGGACAGAAGGACACAAGGACACAAGGACAGAAGGACAGAAGGACACAAGGACAGAAGGACACAAGGACAGAAGGACACAAGGACAGAAGGACAGAAGGACAGAGGGACGGAGGGACAGAAGGATACAAGGACAGAAAGACACAAGGACAGAAGGACACAACGACAGAAGGACAGAAGGATACAAGGACAGAAGGACACAAGGAGAGAAGGACACAACGACAGAAGGACACAAGGACAGAAGGACACAACGACAGAAGGACAGAAGGACACACGGGTACAAGGACAGAAGGATATAAGGACAGAAGGACACAAGGACAGAAGGACAGAAGGACACAAGGACAGAAGGACACAAGGACAGAGGGACAGAAGGACACAACGACAGAAGGATACAAGGACACAAGGATAGAAAGACAGAACGACACAAGGACAGAAGGACACACGGTAGAAGGACAGAAGGATATAAGGACAGAAGGACACAAGGACAGACAGGGACACAACGACAGAAGGATACAAGGACACAAGGACATAAGGACACAAGGACAGAAGGACACAACAACAGAAGGACAAAAGGATACAAGGACAGAAGGATACAAGGACAGAAGGGCACAAGGACAGAAGGACAGAGGGACAGAAGGACACAACGACAGAAGGATACAAGGACACAAGGATACAAAGACAGAAGGATGCAAGGAAAGAAGGATACAAGGACAGAAGGACATAAGGACATAAGGTCAGAAGGACAGTGGATCGAGTATAAATCTCTGTCTAAAGCCACGACACACAACAGAACAATTTGCCTGATTTAGCGAAGAGTCCATCCTCACGTGTCTATGTTTGTGTGTGTTTGTGTGTGTTTGTATGTGTCTGTTTGTGTGTTTGTTTGTGTGTGTGTGCTTGTTTGTGTGTGTGTGTGTGTGTGTGTTTGTTTGTGTGTTTGTTTATGTTTGTTTGTTTTATTTACCTCCACACAGTGAGGATCAGGCTGAAGCTGCTGCAGATCAACAACAGAGACTCTACTTCCTGTTTGTTTATCTCCTTCTGTGCTTTAAAAGTGTTTATCTGAACCACTTAAGAACAAGAATATCACAGTTTTGACTTGTCTCTAAAGCAGAAGAGCAGTTCTCTGATCTTTGGACACTTTAGAGTCTCAGTCGTTTTACTGTCGACAGGAAACAGCTCCCAACTTCTAGCTTGTGGTGTGCGGTCTCTTCACTGCCATGTCCCGCTGCAGTTTCTGGGCTCTGATGTAAAGTCTCATATGATTCTCCTTTAACAGCTTTAACTGAGCCGATATCACAGGTCAGGATAATAAAAAGTAACATTAAGAAAACTCTATATACAAGTTACAGTATAAATGTTCGGTAATGGCATGATTAAATTCAAGATTTGACTAAAAACGTTTTCCCAAGTAATAATAGTACAATAAAAGTTCATCGTTTTACTTCCTGGTTGGACGTGTGCAGCAGATGTTTAATGAATGTTTAAACCCTCCACAGAACATGCAAACTCCACACAGTGAGGCTGAAGGTGCTTGAGTCGAATCAGGGACCTTCTCACTGTGAGGCTGAGGTGCTCACAGCTGTGCCATAAATTCCTAAAATAATCTTTTTCTTATGTGTGTCTCCAGCCATTATCTGGATCCCGGTCGTCTTTAGATCCTTGTCTTATTTGGATCCTGTTCTTCAGTGGATCTTGGTCTCCTTCAGATCCTAGTCTCTTTAGATCCCTTCCTCCTTCTGATCCCGGTCTTTTTTAGATCCCGGTCTCCTTTAGATCTCGGTCTTCTTTAGATCCTGGTCTTCTTTAGATCTCGGTCTTCTTTAGATCCCAGTCTCCTTTAGAGCCCTTCCTCCCTCTGATCCCAGTCTTTTTTAGATCCCGGTCTCTTTTAGATCCCGGTCTTCTTTAGATCCCGGTCTCCTTTAGATCCCGGTCTCCTTTAGATCCTGGTCTTCTTTAGATCCCGGTCTCTTTAGATCCCTGTCTCTTTTAGATCCGGTCCTCCTGATCCCTGTCTCCTTTAGATCCCGATCTTCTTTAGATCCCGGTCTTCTTTAGATCCCGGTCTCCTTTAGATCCCGGTCTCCTTTAGATCCCGGTCTTCTTTAGATCCCGGTCTCCTTTAGATCCCAGTCTCCTTTAGATCCCGGTCTCCTTTAGATCCCTGTCTCTTTTAGATCCCTTCCTCCTTCTGATCCCGGTCTCCTTTAGATCCCGGTCTTCTTTAGATCCCGGTCTCCTTTAGATCCCGATCTTCTTTAGATCCCGGTCTTCTTTTCTGGTCTCCTTTAGATCCCGGTCTCCTTTAGATCTCGGTCTCCTTTAGATCCCGGTCTCCTTTAGATCTCGGTCTTCTTTAGATCCGGGTCTTCTTTAGATCCCAGTCTCCTTTAGATCCCGTCTCTTTTAGATCCCTTCTCCTTTGATCCCGGTCTCTTTAGATCCCCGTCTCCGGATCCTTCTTTAGATCCCAGTCTCCTTTAGATCACGGTCTCCTTTAGATCCTGGTCTCTTTTAGATCCCGGTCTTCTTTAGATCCCGATCTTCTTTAGATCCCGGTCTCCTTTAGATCCCCGTCTCCTTTAGATCCCGATCTTCTTAAAATCCCGGTCTCCTTTAGATCCCCGTCTCCTTTAGATCCCGGTCTTCTTTAGATCCCCGTCTCCTTTAGATCCTGGTCTTCTTTAGATCCCCGTCTCCTTTAGATCCCCGTCTCCTTTAGATCCCGGTCTTCTTTAGATCCCGTCTCCTTTAGATCCTGGTCTTCTTTAGATCCCGGTCTCCTTTAGATCCTGGTCTTCTTTAGATCCCGGTCTCCTTTAGATCCTGGTCTCCTTTAGATCCCCGTCTCCTTTAGATCCCGGTCTCCTTTAGATCCCCGTCTCCTTTAGATCCTGGTCTTCTTTAGATCCCCGTCTCCTTTAGATCCCGGTCTCCTTTAGATCCCGGTCTCCTTTAGATCCCGGTCTCCTTTAGATCCCGATCTTCTTTAGATCCCGGTCTCCTTTAGATCCCCGTCTCCTTTAGGTCTTCTTAAAATCCCGGTCTCCTTTAGATCCCCGTCTCCTTTAGAGATCCCGGTCTTCTTTAGATCCCGTCTCCTTTAGATCCTGGTCTTCTTTAGATCCCCGTCTCCTTTAGATCCCCGTCTCCTTTAGATCCCGGTCTTCTTTAGATCCCCGTCTCCTTTAGATCCTGGTCTTCTTTAGATCCCGGTCTCCTTTAGATCCCGGTCTCCTTTAGATCCTGGTCTCCTTTAGATCCTGGTCTCCTTTAGATCCCGGTCTCCTTTAGATCCCGATCTTCTTTAGATCCCGGTCTCCTTTAGATCCCGGTCTCCTTTAGATCCCTTCCTCCTTCTGATCCCGTCTCCTTGTCCACACCAGACTCACCCGCCTCTGTCCGTGGTGCTGAAAAACGCTCCGCTCTCTTCCATCTCTCACATTCTCCCAGCAGATTGTCGTCATAATTAGTGTAATGATAAAAGTTAAACAAAGTGCTTTATAAATATTGGATCTACAGTTTGACCGTGAGCAGAAGTCCTTGGTGCGGATGGTATAGTTAAAAATCGATGTGAAATTAGTCTGTTGGCTAATGGAGCGTGACGCCGTGTGCACAACACTTTTGTACAGATTTAGACAATTTATGAAATCTTTCACGGAGGAGAATTATTCTGCAAAGTCAAAAAGCAAAGCAAATTACCCAGAATGCAGTGCAGCTTTCAAACAAATTACTGTAGGAAAAACAAAACGAGAGCACTCAGACATAATGGCTGTGTAGTATTGGCTTTAGGCATTTAAACACTGATAATTATGATTTTCGAGCAGGGAACCTTAACAGATCTGCTCACGGATCCTGGATTGTATCAAAGCGGCGGTGACGGTGTTTACGGCTCAGAAAAACAGCCACATTTTTGTTATTGTGCCCCGAGGCAGCTACATCATAGAGTAAAGACAAAAATACTGATGTTAAAGAGGCGGTTTTAAGCCAAATGAAGCTTTCTCCTGTGATTTAACTCATCAAAAACATGTCTGAAGAGGTTTTACACGTCATCCCTGCATGTTTGAGCAATCTAGCGATCTCTCCTGAGCCATATTCAAACCCTCTTTATGGTTAGCAGTACGAGGCTCATTCTCCAAAAGAAACAATATGAGAAAACCACGTGGCTCTGTCTTTTTTGCGCCCCGGCGTGTTCCCCAGGCTCTTTTCACGCTATCGCTCTTAAAGTGACGGTAACATATTTACATGAAACTTCAAAGATATTTTAACATCAGCACTGATAAATTAAATAAATGTAGCTGATGTAATGATCAAATATTAAATCTTTCCATGTGAATAAGGAGGAGATCGATTGCGGGTGGTCTGCAGTGCCTTGGCCGGTCGGGACGCAGAGCAGAAAGCACGTTCATACACTGTAAAAAAGCCGCAAACCGCGATACAGCGACGGACCACTGTGTGCTGTTTAGAGGGAAACACAAAGGCCCCAGTTAGCATTTTGGGCGCTATGCTAACCTGTACCCGGCTTTAACTGTACGGTTTTTAAATCATTTCAAATCACTATCAAGCTGAAATCGCTCTCTCATAAATCTGGCAGAATAACTTCATTTGCATTAGCTCCACCTCAGTTTTTGCCAATGTTGCGAAAAAGCCTCATTTTTCATGTTCATTCCTGCACCGCGACGTCTTTAGCGTCTGTCAGAAACTGTGCTGGGTTTTCGCTCCGGTTTTAGCATCGTTAGCGTTTAGCACAAACACATTTAGCAGGAATAACCACAGATTTAGCGCAATTAGTTTTTATAATATGAAGGCTCCTGCATCGTGCCAAGAGTGACCTGCAGGTGGCGCCGTTAGCATTTCTGTCCCACACTTCGACATAGCTAACCTGCTAGCCATTTGGAGTTAGCATGCTCTGCTTTAGTTTCTGGAGCTAATCCTCAGACGTACTTGTGGGATAAACTTAACCTTTCCTATTGCACGGCGCCCTCAGTGCCTTGGAGGGGGTCTGTACTCTCTGAAGTACTTACAGTTAATCTGAGGTGTAATTACTGCGTGTGACGTGTGGTTTATACAGTTACAGTGAGACGTGAGGAGACCGGAGACACTTTGACCTTTTTAAAGTTCGTCTGGAGAAGAACCAGGAGCCTCAGTGTCACGAGGAGTTACAGGAAATATGAGGAGAGAAGGTCACTACTACGACTACTACAACTACTACTACAGGTACTACAGGTACTACAGGTACTACAACAACTACAAATATGAACAAGGAGAGAAGGTCATTACTACGACTACTACAACTACTACTACAGGTACTACAACTACTACAAATATGAACAAGGAGAGAAGAGGGTACTACGATTACTACGACTACTACAACTACACTACTACACTACTACAACTACTAGAAATATGAACAAGGAGGGAGAGGTCATTACTACGACTACTACAAGTACTACTACAAGTACTACAACTACTACAACAACTACAAATATGAACAAGGAGAGAAGGTCATTACTACGACTACTACAAGTACTACTACAGGTACTACAACTACTACAAATATGAACAAGGAGGGAAGGTCATTACTACGACTACTACAACTACTACTACAAGTACTACAACTACTACAAATATGAACAAGGAGGGAAGGTCATTACTACGACTACTACAACTACTACTCAGGTACTACTCTACTACAACAACTACAAATATGATTTGTCTCTATCTCTTTGTCTCTCTCATCCTCTCTCTGTCTCTCTTTCTCTTTGTCTCTCTCTCTCTCTCTCTTTGTCTCTTTCTCTCTCCGTCTCTTTGTCTCTATCTCTTTGTGTGTCTGTGTCTGTCTCTTTTTCTCTTTCTATCTCTCTGTCTCTCTCACTCTCTCTCTCTTTCTCTCTTTCTCTGTCTCTCTCTCTCTCTCTCTCTCTCTCTCTCTCTCTCTCTCTTTCTCTCTTCTCTCTTTCTCTCTTAGTTCACATTCAGATTCATAATGAGAAAAAACCTCCTAAACGACTCAATAATCTCCCTGTCGATGCGACAGAGGCGACAGAAGTGTCTTGCTCAGCGGCAGTATGAACGGGTCAAAGTCGGGATCGAACCCCAAACCTCCATAGCCCCATAATCCAGGCTCCATCTGTGTTTTCCTGATGAGTTTAGCGTCGTTCTGAGGAGTTACTTTCCTGCGTCCTGCTCCGTGTTTAATCCCCAAACACAGAGTCAAAGGTGTAAAAATGCCTCTTGTTTTAATTATGCGTTTCGACACTCTCCGTGCCGCCGCGTAGCTAATTAGCGAACGGTATCTTAGCGCTGGGCTCCTTTGTTTACACTGCGCGTCGTAGCGTTAGCGGCTAACCCCGATCGGGCTGTCAGCGCTGTGTAATCATGATCACTTCTGCACAATTTCTACAGTCTTCTTCAAAGCTCCAGAACTTTATTAATTCTGAGAGCGCAGCACAGCGGGGGGGCAGGGGGGAGGGGCATGGCGGCGGGCGGGGGGGGGGGGGTGGTACGGCGAGGGGGACGGGGGGGCGGGGACGTGACTGTCATAGCGATGGGACCAAAGCAGCGCGAGAAAAAGAGGAAGAAACTACTGCAAACAAACGTGTTTATGTAATAATAAAAGAAATGTGTTTGTAAAAGGATCATGAGTCTGAACGATTCTGAGTCTTAACGATTCTGAGTCTTAACGATTCTTAGTCTCGATGATTGAGTCTTAACGATTCTCAGTCGTAACAATTCTGGGTGATTCTGAGTCTTAACGCAATTCTGACTTAATTATTCTGAGTCTTAACGATTCTGAGTCTTACGATTCGAGTCTTAACGATTCTAAGACTTAACGATTCTGACTCTTAACGATGCTGGGCCTTAATGATTCTGAGTCTTAACAATAATGAGTTTTTAACGATTCTGAGTCTTAACGATTCTGAGTCTCGATTATTGAGTCTTAACGATTCTCAGTCTTAACGATTCTAAGACTTAACGATTCTAAGACTTAACGATTCTGACTCTTAACGATGCTGCGCCTTAACGATTCTGAGTCTTAACAATAATGAGTTAACGATACTGAGTCTTAACGATTCTGAGTCTCGATGATTCTCAGTCTTAACGATTCTGAGTCTTAACGATTTTGAGTCTTAACGCAATTCTGAGTTAACGATTTTGAGTCTTGACGATTCCAGGGCTGAAATGATCCATACGATTCTACTGAAGGTGTATGAAGTTTAAAAACACAGTGGAGCACTTCCTGTATTACCACTTGATGACATCACAAGGTGGAGCAGCAACAGTCTTGTTTGTATAGATGGAAAAAGTCTCAAATATGGCGTCCGGAGTGCGTTTTGTAAGCGCTACCGATAAAAATTACCATACAGTGTGGTATCTTAAAGGAAACTACAAAGACCATGATGCTTTGCTCCATTTTATCACAGTCCACAGGAAGAAATGAAACAACATTTTTGTCTTTTTTAAACGGCCATAACGATCGGACTAAAGTCTCGTCAAAACGTTTTTTCTCTCCCGTCTCACATGAAGGGCCTGTTATGAAGCTGTTTAAGTGTTTTTTCGCCGGAGAAAGAAAAACACGGCGCCCCGTTGGATTCGTAAACGTCTTTTTTTCTCATTTATACAAACAGTAAAACGGCTCCTAAAATCGCTCTCGAGTCTTACTCCAGTTTGGATCAGACGGGACCAATTATGCAAAAAAAGCCCATTTTACAAAGAGTTTTATGGAGGGGAGCGGCCATTTGGCAAGAAAGCGAACGATAATGTGGAGCGTTTGAATTCAGGTAGAAGCAAAACTGTCAGAGAGTGAGTGGCACATTGGTTAAGCGAACTGCCTCACAACAAGAAGGTCCCAGGTTCAGTTACCGGATGATGTAGGGTCTTTCTTTACCAAGGTGTTTTCCTGTTTATAAGTCTTGAGAGCAAATAATATTACCAGCTCCACGAGAAACCTCCAACTCCTTCAGAATCTCCAGCTCCATCGAAAACCTCCAGCTCCATCACCAGAAAACTCCATCAGAACCTCCAGCTCCTTCAGACTCCAGCTCCATCGGAAACCTCCAGCTCCATCAGAAACCTCCAGCTCCTTCAGAATCTCCAGCTCCACCAGAAACTTCAGCTCCATCAGAACCTTCAGCTCCATCAGAACCTCCAGCTCCTTCAGAATCTCCAGCTCCATCGGAAACCTCCATCTCTATCAGAATCTCCAGCTCCATCAGAACGTCCAGCTCCATCGGAAACCTCCAGCTCCATCCGAACCTCCAAAGCCATCAGAACCTTCAGTACCACAAGAAACCTCCTCCATCAGAAACCACCAACTCCTTCAGAAACCTTCAGCTTTATCAGAAACCTCCAGCTTCTTCAGAACCTCCAGCTCCACCAGAATCTCAACCTCCATCTCCATCAGAACCTCAACCTCCATCAAAACCTCCAGCTCCATCAGAACCTCCAGCTCCTTCAAAAACCTCCAGCTCTATCAAAACCTTCAGCTCTTTCAGCTCCATCAGAACCTTGAGCTCCACAAGAAACCTCCAACTCCATCAGAACCTCCAGCTCCTTCAGAAACCTCCAGCTCCATTGTAAACTTCCAGCTCCATCAGAACCTCAACCTCCATCAAAACCTTCAGCTTCATCTGAACCTCCTGCTCCAAAAGAAACCGCCAACGCCATCAGAAACTTCAGCATCATCAGAACCTCCAGCTCCATCAGAAACTCAACCTCCATCGAATCCTTCAGCTCCATCAGAACCTTTAAATCAATCCGAAACCAGGACTAAACCAGGACTAAACCAGGACCAAGATGAACAGGACCATGGACCATTATTCAAGGAAGGATTGTCCTAACAAATACAGCTTCTTTAACTCTCCTCTCAAACCATTTCTCTCAGATCTGAACCTCACTGTCTTCAGTGTGTTTGAGATGGAGATGAACAGCAGACTGTGGTCCTGAGCGTCTTAAACACCCGAGTTGGACTAATGCTGCGTCTCTGAAAACGGCGTGGGTTTGTCTCGTCTTTGAAAACGGCGTGGGGAGTTTTGGGGGTTCGTAGGTTTTTGGGGTTCGTCTCGTCTCCGTTAAATAAAAGTGAAAATCTGGATCAGATGACGTCGGCCGAGAGGAAACAAAGACTTTTGTTTCTTATTATCAGCCTCCAGAGAAAGAGAAGAACTCCACACCTCCTCCTGCACTCGTCTGTTACTCTGCTTCTGTCTCTCTCCTGCACTCGTTTACTCATTTACTCTTTCCTGCTCCCTTTCTCTCTCACTGTCCCCTTTTTTCGCTCTCCCTCCTTTCTCTTCTTCTCTCTCTCCATCCACAGGAGTGACAGTGGTGTGAGTCTGTTCACTTTTCTTCCCCTATCCCTCCTTTCTCTCTCTATTTCCCCTTCTCTCTCTCTCCGTCCACAGGAGTGACAGTGGTGTTTTCACTTTTCTTCTCTCTTTCTTTCCTCCTCTCCTCTCTCTCTCTCTGCCCCTCTTTCCCTCTCTCCCCCTCTCTCCCTCCCTGTCTTCCCCTCCTCTCTTTCTATCTCTCTTTTCTTCTCTCTCTCTCCTCTCTCTTCCCCCCCTCTCCCTCCCTCCCTGTCTTCCCCTCCTCTCTCTTTCTCTCTCTCTCTCTCTCTCTCTCTCCCCCTCTCTCTCTTCTCTCTCTCTGTCCACAGGAGTGACGGTGGTGTGAGTCTGTTCACTTTTCTTTCTCTTCCTCCTCCCTCCTCTCTCCTCCTCCCCCCTTTCTCTCTCTCCTCCTCTCTCTCTCCCTCTCTTCTTCTCTCTCTCCGTCCAGAGGAGTGACGGTGGTGTGAGTCTGTTCACTTTTCTTCTCTCTCTCTTCTCCTCTCCCTCCTCTCTCTCTCCTCTCTCTCTCCCTCCCTCTCTCCCCCTCTCCTCTCTCTCTTCTTCTCTCTCTCCGTCCAGAGGAGAGATGATGGTGTGAATCTGTTCACTTTTCTTCTCCTCTCCCTCCTCCTCTCTCCTCCCTCTCTCTCTCTTCTCTCTCTCTCCTCTCTCTCCTCTCTCTCTCTCTCTCTCTCTCTCTCTCCCCCTCCGTCTCAGAGGAGAGAGGAGAGATGATGGTGTGAGTCTGTTCACTTTTCTTCTCCGATCGTGTTTCAAATCTCCATATATGAATACTAAATGAATCCTTGTGGGAACGAATTAGCCTGCAGTTAATTAGCTGTTAAGCCGTCTCTGAATGTCACTTCTGAAGGAGGGAGAGAAAGAGCGAGAGAGCGAGAGAAAGAGAGAGGGAGAGAGAGAAGGAGGGAGAGAGGGAGTCGCTGGAGATGGGGTCTGGAGAGAAGGACACCAGATATTATTAAAAAGGAGGAGGATTCAAAATGGCCTTGCCTTGAGCCTTGAGCCTTGAGCTTTGCAGAAGTTGGAGTTACATTTTGTGTCTTTAACTTGTGTTTAAAGATGTACTATGTCACTTTTCTAGAGGCGGGGTCGTCACCTGCTCGTCTCCATGGTGATATTTTTGCAGCACCTAAAATGCTCCACAGTCTGACTTTAAACTTACAGCAGAGTTAAACATGAAATAAACTGAATTTGTAGGTGGTATTTTAACAGGTGTAAAAGTCAGTCCTTTTTTGGTCATTTTAGAGCAAACTCCTCTATCTCTCTCTCCATCTCTCTCTCCTTCCCTCTCTCTGTCCCTCCCTACCTCTCCACCTCCCCTGTCTCTCCTCACTCTCCCTCTCTCATTTTCTCCCTCTCACTCTCCTTTTTTCCCTCTCTTCTTCTCTCCATCTCTCTCCTTCCTTCCTCCTCTCTCTCCTTCTCTCCCCTTTCTTACTCCCTCTCTCCTTGTCTCTCTCCTTCTCTCCCTCTCTTCTCTCATTTCTCTCTCTCTCTCTCCTTTTCTCCCGCTCTCTTCTTCTCTCCCTGTCTCTCTCCTTCCTTCTCTCTTCTCCCTCTCTCTTTCTTTCCCTCTCTCTCTCCTCTTCTTGCTCTCCTTCGCTCTCTCCCTCTCTCTCTCTCTCTCTTTCTCTCTCCCCCCCCCCCCCCCCTCTCTCTCTCTTTCCCTCTCTCTCTCTCTCTACTCTCTCTCTCTCTACATTTGTTTGTTTTAGAGGCCACTACAATTCCAAGTACTATGTGACATCACACAGGACTGTCCTGTGGTTGAGCCCAGTACAGAAAAATCATAATTAGCCGCTATAACTGCTAGCCTTGATTAGCTTAATTAGCAGCTGAATGCTATCGGCGACGTCACGCTCATTTAGTCCACCTGGTCCGGTCCAAAATCGGAGTCTTTCAGCCAAAACGAGAGAGTAAAACCGTCTCTGGTTTTAGAGTAAAACCGTCTCTGTTTTTTCAGACTGAGAGCACAAACACAGAGTGTGCGGCCGGCCAGGCTACAGTCTCCCGCAGAAACCAGGACACTGCAAAATGCAAATCAAACACGAGAACATTTGAGGGAGCGGAGCCGTCGTACCTGCATGACCCAGTTTCACAAATATGTTAAGACAAAACCTGCAAAACGTAGAAACACAGACGATCTGAAAAAGAGGAGTGAAAAAGACGAGTGAAAAAGACGAGTGAAAAAGACTCGGATGCAGAAGATCATGTGAAATATAAAAGAATAAAGAGCTAATATAAAGAATTAAAATGTTATTGTGCAGTTTAAGGAAACAAATGACACTATTTTCTGATGTTCTAATGTTTTGTTTCATTCACATGTTTGAGTCACACTCTATTATTCGTCTGTAACATCTCGACAGCTCAAAACGCTCTGTTCCACCTTGTGATGTCATCAAGTGGTATTTTCAAGCACATTTACCTTTTACCTTTAGTTCAGTAGAGATCGGGCAACTCCAGAAGCTGAAATGATCCAAATGATTCTAGAAATGGAGGTGTGTGCAGTTTAAAAACACAGTGGAGCACTTCCTGTATCACCACATGATGACATCACAAGGTGGAACAGAGCGTTTTGAGCTGTGGAGATGTTACAGGAATAATAAAGTGTTAATAATGAAACAAAACACGACTCCAGGTCTGTTTTTGAGGAGGAAACGGCGTTAGAACATGGATTAACGCTACAAGAGTCAGTTTTGAACCAAATACACATCCCGTATCCGTGGTTTCCGGTGGTACTCACACTGGACGATCAGCTCCACTTCGGCCTCTCGCGGTTTGACGTTGAAGCCGTTGTACTGCGAGGTCTGGCAGCGGTACGATCCCGTCATCTCCCGCGTCACGTTCACGATCCGCAGCACGCCGTCGTACGTCTCCATCTGCATGTTCCCGTCGGGCATCGGCGCTTCCTTATCCGAGCGGGACCACAGCAGGATGGGCTTGGGCTTCCCTGAAACGAGGCACTCCAGTTCGACCGTGTCTCCTTCGCGCACCACTAGGGGGGACTTGCCCCGCGGGACAGTCAGGTTCGGGGGAACTAAGAAAGAGAAAAACAGAGGAGGGACTGATATGGGGCTCTAGAAAGTCAGCGGGCGTGGTCAGGGAGGATGGTCAATGGAGGGGGCGTGGTCAGGGAGGATGGTCAACGGAGGGGGAGTGGTCAGGGAGGATGGTCAACGGAGGGGGCGTGGTCAGGGAGGATGGTCAACGGAGGGGGTGTGTTAGGGAGGATGGTCAATGTGGAGAGGGAAGATGGGGGCGTTGGTCAGGGTGGATGGTCAACGTGGAGAAGGAGGAGTGTGGTCAGGGATGGTCAAAAGAGGGGGGCGTGGTCAGGGTGGATGGTCAAAAGAGGGGACGTGGTCAGGGAGGATGATCAACGTGGAGAAGAAGGGGTGTGGTCAGGGTGGATGGTCAAAAGAGGGGGCGTGGTCAGGGTGGATGGGTCAACCTGGAGAGGAGAGGGAGTGTGGTCAGGGTGGATGGTCAACAGAGGGGGCGTGGTCAGGGTGGATGGTCAACAGAGGGGGAGTGGTCAGGGAGGATGGTCAACGGAGGGGGAGTGGTCAGGGAGGATGGTCAACGGAGGGGGCGTGGTCAGGGAGGATGGTCAACGGAGGGGGTGTGGTTAGGGAGGATGGTCAATGTGGAGAGGGAAGATGGGGGCGTGGTCAGGGTGGATGGTCAACGTGGAGAAGGAGGAGTGTGGTCAGGGATGGTCAAAAGAGGGGGCGTGGTCAGGGTGGATGGTCAAAAGAGGGGACGTGGTCAGGGAGGATGATCAACGTGGAGAAGAAGGGGTGTGGTCAGGGTGGATGGTCAAAAGAGGGGGCGTGGTCAGGGTGGATGGTCAACCTGGAGAGGAGAGGGGGGTGTGGTCAGGGTGGATGGTCAACGTGGAGAGGAGGGGGGGGGTGTGGTCAGGGTGGATGGTCAACGTGGAGAAGAAGGGGGTGGGTCAGGGTGGATGGTCAAAAGAGGGGGCGTGGTCTGGGTGGATGGTCAACGTGTGAGTGACAGAACGAGAGAGTTAAAGTCACATGTTTGGCTGGATTTTTGCAAAAACTTAAAACCGTTTGAATTAAAGCCAGAATATGTAACTTGCAGATCTTTTGGAGGTTACATCACTGCTGTTACCGGATGTTCCACAGTACGGCTTTAAAACACAGCCCAATGTGCAAATGTGGAGGGATTCATGCCAGTTTGAGCAATCTTTAACCGCTTATTTTCAGGACGCCATTTTGCCGATTGACTCCTGTTTATACGAACACCGTGATGCAGGCACTAGTTTAATGCAACACTGTGGAACATTCCAGGAAAAGCAGTTCTTCCAGTTTGAATAAAGAGTCGTCCATCCTAAAGCCGAACATGTGAGCGCGGCAGCGACGGAGTGAAGCTGCACTCAGTCTCAGCCACTTTGTACGAAGGAGCAGGCACATGTTAGCGCTAATGGCTAACAGTGCTATCTTAGCGGTCAGAGCGTCGTTTAAACGATCATGGACGACGAAGCAAATGGAATCAAGCAGCAACAAGACACGAAGAAGAACGAGACGAGCAGATGAGACACAAAAACACAAAACACAAAAACACAAAACACAAAACACAGAAAAAACCACCGCTCAGCTGGTTTAAAGAGCAGAGGAACACTAGCATGAGCACATTAGCTTCTGACGCAAACCACGCAAAGCTTCACACGAAATAATAAAAAATTTAAAAAAAATAATATAAAAACAATACAAATAAATAATAAAAAAATACAATAATAATCATCATCAAAATAACAACAATAAAACAATATAAAAAAATATACAATAAAAAAAAACCAAATACTACTAATAATAAACTAATACAAATAATGCAAATAAAACAATAATTAAATACATAAAACAACAAATAAATAAATAAAATCAATAAAATTCAATAAAATAAAATAAAATAAAATTAAATTAAATTAATTTAAATTAAAATAAAAAAACATCAAACTTATACACTGCTTTCTGGACACTTGAAGATGCTTAAAGATGCCATATAGACTATCAAAAATAATAAAAAATTAAAGCTGTAAAAGACTTTACACAAGTCAAACCAATCAGCAAAATAAAGCCAAGAGTCTCAACAAACAGGATGAAACAGGTGAAAATATATTTTAAAAAACATAACCTCAAGCATAATTATCATTCTGTCATTAAAGGTGCAGTGTGTAAATTTTCTGGTGACCCGCTTGTCTCCATGGAGAGCTTATCACATTCCAGGTAATGTTCCACAGTATGGCATTAAACTTATCGATCCTGCGAGTGCCTCAGTGCCTCCAAGAGGAACGTTCGAGGTAAATCACTATCATCTCCATGGAGACGAGCGGGTGGCTGGGCCTTTAACAGAAAAGTGACACAGTGCACCTTTAAGAGCTGCGTCTTTTGACTCGTGTTACAAAAGTCGATCCGTTCACTCTTCTCAAAAATCAAAACAAATTTAATGTTTATGGATCTACAAATGCACAGAAAACATCAAAACGCATTTAGGCAGGAAGCAAAACCGAACATCACTGCGCTAACGAGCTAACAAGCTAACGAGCTAAAAGAGCTAGCGACGACATAAATAAAACCAGGAAGATCCTTTTTCACAATCCACCAATCACAGCCCAGACTGTTTATATAAATGGACAGAGCTAACCTGCTAGCCACCGCCGCGTTACAAACAGGAAGTGATCATGGGCGCACTTCCTGTTCCATCAACTCTTGGCTTAGCAACAGGTTTGATTGACAGCGTTGCTAAGTGCCTGCTCCCTGCTAAACCTGCGAAACCTTCACACCGTGTGAGGCCCGAATGAATCAATCACCTCTAAAGACTTTCAGATAAAAACTCTCTCTCTCCTTCATCCTCTCAGTTCAGTTTTCCACCGCAGCAGCAGAAACTCCGCCTCCTCAGCCTCTTCATCTCCTCCTCTTCACCACCACCTTCCTGTCTGAACATATGTAACTACGGAACTTTTTCAGGGGACACCTTGTCTGTACAAGGTGTGGCATTAAACATTCTCACTACGCCCCTGCACAGATCTGACCTGTAACGTGGCTTGGTGGCGTCGCCCGCTTGTCTCCATGGCGATGAGCTAGATTTTGCTCGTCAGGTATGATTTAGGTTAGGCAAAAAGTGACACAGTGGAACTTTAATTACACATTTCAAGACATTTCAGGAGTTTTTATTGGTTTTACAATAGCCGCGCTGAGCTAGCTTGCGGCGCTACATCTGCAGTGCGCTCACAGGCGTCACGTCGTCTTCCTCGGACTTCACCGCGGCTGTAATATTTTTGATGTTGCCATAACGATAAGCCAGTGGATTTTTATGAGCGTATTTCTTATCTCTCTCACCCCTCTCCTCTCCCTCCTTCACAGCGTTTTAAACCAGAGTCCTCCCCTCTTTCCCTTCCTCCGCCTCTTCCTCCCCATCTCCCGTTTCTTCTTCCTCCCCTTCTTCCTCTTCCTCTCCATCCCCCTCTTCCTCTTGCTTCCCGTCTCCCTCTTCCTCTCCCCCTCTTCCCTCCTCTCCCTCTTCCTCCTCCTCTCTCTCCTCCTCCTCCTCCCTCTCCTCTTCTCTCCCCCCCCCTCCTCCTCCTCTTCCTCCTCCCCCTTCCCCTCTTCCTCTTCCTCCCCCTCTCCCTTCCTCCTCTTCCTCCCCCTCTCCCTTCCTCCCCCCTCTTCTTCCTCCCCTCTCCCTCCCTTCCCTTCCTCTCCCTTCCTCTCCCTCCCCCTCTCTCCTTCCTCCTCTCCCTCTTCCTCCCCCTCTCCCTCTTCCTCCTCCCCCTCCTCTCCTCCTCCTCCCCCTCCTCTTCCTCCCCCTCTCCCTCTCTCCCCTTCCTCTCCCTTCCTCTCCCTCCCCCTCTCCCTTCCTCTTCCTCCCCCCTCCTCCTCTTCCCTCTTCCTCCCCCCTCCCTCCTCCTCCTCCCCTCTCCCCCCTCCTCCTCTTCCTCCCCCTCTCCCCTCTCCCTCCTCTTCCTCTTCCCTGTATAACTCACAGGACATTTACAACAGCCCCTCCCGTTGGTGATATAGCGTTATTGCGAGCCATGTAACGAAATATGGCCCAATAAATACTTAGCCTTTGTTTAACAGAGCTTTTAGCGCCTGGCGGAACAGTCGCCAACGACGTTAAACGAAACGGAGGCGACGTTAAAAGAATCGGAGGCGGCGTTAAAAGAATCGGAGGCGGCGTTCGCTCCGGAGTTTTCCAAACGAGGTCGGAATTTTGAAGCAGACAGTAAAAAATGTGCTGCGATTTTGACTTGAGGAGTTAGAAGAAGTTATTGGCTCAGTAAAATGATCCACCAGAGATAAAGCTGCATAGTGGAACTTTTGATGTAGGGCCCCACCAGCTGCTCGTCTCCATGGAGATGTTGTTACTTTGCAGGGAATGTTCCACAGTCTGGCATTAAAGTTCTGCACCTGAGGTTTTTTTTTTTCAGGTACAGGAGCAGTTTTTTTTCTTGACTTTTTTTCTTGAGGCGTTAGACCAAGGCGCTATAACTTTATTAAAATGAAACGTTAAAGCTGCATTATGTAACTTCTGGTATAGGGTCCACCAGCTGCTCGTCTCCATGGAGATGTTTTTACTCTACAATGTTTCACAATACGGCATTAATGTCTTGTGCCTGATGTTTTCCCCATGTATTTGAACAAAATTTTTTCTTGACTTAAGGCGTTCGACCCAAATCTACAAGAGTTAAAGCTGCATTATGTAACTTGGTGCAGGTTCCGACAGTCACTGGTTTCCATGGAGATGTTATTACTTTGCCTAAAATGCTCCAGAGTATGGCATTAAAGTCCTGTCCCTGATTTCTTCCATGTGTTTGCGCAAAATATCTCACTTCAGCACAGATTTATTGTAAAAATAAGTCCACGGTGCGCCATCTGCATCCGATTATAAAACCTTTTATTGTCCAAGAATCAGGAAGTGCACACTTAGCATGCTAGTTGTTGTTAGCATCACCATGGCGACACCGCTGCCGTCTCTGGCCTCAGAAAGTTGTGAAAAGTGCTTATAAACTCATCGTGGTGAATAATTATGCCTGTTTTAGATGTTTAGCAGAGTGAAAGATGGATTTAATGCCGCAATTTGGAACATTCCAGACAAAATAACATCTGTGCGGATTCAGTAAAACAGAAAAAAAAGTTTAAACTCACAGTAAGTAAATAAATAAAACACAACGACAGCGTTCATCTGTGGGAGCTGGAATCGCACCGTCAACCTGAGGGTCAGTGTTGGGTCTGATCGCTCGACCAGTGATGTTTGTGTCGAGATCGGGATTCGAACCGCTAACCTTCTGGTGAGTGGACACATGCTGTACCGCCTGAGCCACTGCTGCGTCTGATCTCTCATGTCTCAGTCGATCATAAACTCAGCAGAAGTGAGTTGTATGTTTTTCACAGATCAGAACTGGCAGCTCCTCATCAAACTCTTTAATTAGTAAATTTGGCGAGCTCCAGACCTGATTCCTGTCGTACGTCGGCGTGTCGCACATTGGCGTGTCGCACATTGGCGTGTCGCACATTGGCGTGTCGCACATTGGCGTGTCGCACATTGGCGTGTCGCACATTGGCGTGTCGTACCTCTGATGGTTTTGTGAGGGCGTTTGGAGGAGCAGGTCCAGAGACGGAGCTGCTGATGAAACCTGCCTCCCTCAGGACTGAGACTGTCACTCACAGACGCAGAGAGGAGCCGAGTGTTCAGCACCTCCCTGACGCAATGTGAGGCAACGCAGGTCATCCCCACGCCGACGCACGCCGACGCACGCCATACCCACCCCGTAAGATATTCCCACACCAACACACGTCATCTTCACGCCATCTCCACACCATAGGTCATCCCCGAGCCGACGCACGCCATCTCCAGGCCATACCCACCCCATATGACATCCCCATGCCAACGAACGCCACCTCCACGCCTTCTCCACGCCACCTCCACACCACCTCCACACCACCTCCACACCACCTCCACACCACCTCCACGCCTTCTCAACGCCATCTCCACGCCTTCTCCACGCCATCTCCACGCCACATCCACACCATCTCCACGCCTTCTCAACGCCATCTCCACGCCTTCTCAACGCCATCTCCACGCCATCTCTACGCCTTCTCAATGCCACCTCCATGCCATCTCCACGCCTTCTCAACGCCATCTCAACGTCATCTCCACGCCACATCCCACACCATCTCCACGCCTTCTCAACGCCATCTCTACGCCTTCTCAATGCCACCTCTACACCACCTCCATGCCATCTCCGCCTTCTCAATGCCACCTCCATGCCATCTCCACGCCTTCTCAACGCCATCTCAACGTCATCTCCACGCCACATCCACACCATCTCCACGCCTTCTCAACGCCATCTCTACGCCTTCTCAATGCCACCTCTACACCACCTCCATGCCATCTCCACGCCTTCTCAACGCCATCTCAACGTCATCTCCCACGCCACATCCACACCATCTCCACGCATTCTCCACGCCATCTCCACGCCACCTCCATGGCATCTCCACGCCATAGGCCATCCTCAGGCCATCCCCAAGCTAACACCACGCCATACGCCATCCCCAAGACATCATCACACCATCCCCACGCCAACGCACGCCATCTCCCCACCATCTCCCCACCATCTCCACCCCATCTCCACCCCATACCACATCCCCCGCACCATTCCCACGCAATGTTCCGCAGTATGGCATAAATGTATCTATCTCCATGGAGACGAGCAGGAGGTCTGGTTGCAGGTTTGTACTTGTTCTACCTCCAGTGGACAAAGACATTTCTGTTTTGAGTTCATCTGTTTTGTCCTCTCAGAGCTGCCGTAGCCTCCATTTTGTTGCACTTTTCTACAGTCGAGTCACGTTCTGCAGTTTTACGTCTGTAAACTGTCACTGAACCACACACACATCTGTCTGTGAGAATTATATTATAAGATGTTAGATTATTCTATAAACTCATCTGAGACACTTTAAGTTGGTTTACACTGGAAATTCACGCTAAAATATAAGACACTACTAGAGCTAGCATGTCTATGTGATTTCCCATTCATGTTAGCATCATGCTAATCAACTGTTTTACACACGTTTTCATTAGTTGTAGCCATGTTTAAGCTAATTTTGTTTGTATATTACATTGGAATAAGTGACTGTATCGTGTTTTATCCATCTCTGCATAATCTTTGCTCATAAAAATGTTAAAACGTGATTGTAATTTGCAAATATATGTTTTGTATGTTACAGTTTCATATCTACTCTTCGGTAAATGTCCAAAACAGCAAAGTTAGCTAGTTCCCAACCAGAATATTGCACTAATAAAGACACATTGACAAACATCTGGCTTTGAATATATTTGTGCTGTAAAGAGGTAACCGATGGAGCCGGTGCTTTTACACTTAAACCCATTCTGATAAACCCAGAGCTTAATGAGCATCTGCGCCGCGGCCTGTTTACCAGAAACATCCATTTGAACCTGACTGTGAATTAAACATGGACCGAGCTGCTCCCGTCAACACCGCGACGCCACGAGCCTTCCAAAAAAAACCCTACTTCCTCTTTAGCGGCTGCATCTGCCAGAGCGTTTGGCTGAGGAGGAGGTCTGAGCGCGCCGTAGCATTAGCATGTGGTAATGAAACCTGGCAGCACCTAGCTAGCTAAAACCCGCAGATACATTCTTTTGGCTGCAGAAACGGTCTTGGCGGAAACAATACCAGAGCACACTCTCAGGCAGTGTGCTCATTGAGATTCACAAACTGTTTTAGAGCAGAAAGTCAAGTCTCTGCTCTTCTACAGCCTCCCGCCTCGGGTTTCGCAGCGACGAGGATCCAGCACCGTCGCCGCGGCAACTAGCAATTCAACAGAAAATGGGCAAAAGTCCCACAGGTATCGTCTACGAGCGAGGAGCTGAAAGCGAGACGTTACGAGTTTCAGTCACACTTGGTTAACGCACAAACCCTGCAGATTTAGGCTGAGTTCTTCTCTCAAACTGAAAAAAAAAAACTACTCTGTTCCACCTTGTGATGTCATCAAGAACACGGCGGATTTAATAATAATTTTAAAATGTTTAATATGTAAAATCTAGTAACTGTAGTGTCACTTTTATCTGTTTTATCTGTTCAGCTCTTGAGGTCA
>JAIEZT010001328.1:1853535-1871761 GCA_019594935.1 Periophthalmus modestus
ACGGAGGAGAGGAGGAGGAGGGAGAGGAGGAGTGAGCCCGAGAGCAAAGGAACGAGACGGAGGAGAGGAGGAGGAGGACGAGCAAGGGAACGAGACGGAGGAGAGGAGGAGGAGAGAGGAGGAGGAGGAGAGGAGGAGAGAGGAAGAGGAGAGCGAGGGAACGAGACAGAGGAGAGGAGGAGGAGAGAGGAGAGAGGGAGTGAGCCCGAGAGCGAGCGAGGGGGGGAACGAGACGGAGGAGAGGAGGAGGAGGAGAGAGAGAGGGAGTGAGCCCGAGAGCGAGGGAACGAGACGGACGGAGGAGGAGGAGGAGGAGGAGGAGGAGAGCGAGGGAACGAGACGGAGGAGAGGAGAGGAGGAGGAGAGGAGGAGGAGAGCGAGGGAACGAGGACGGAGGAGGAGGAGGAGGAGAGAGGAGGAGAGAGAGCGAGGGAACGAGACGGAGGAGAGGAGGAGGAGAGAGAGAGAGGGAGTGAGCCCGAGAGCGAGGGAACGAGACGGAGGA
This sequence comes from Periophthalmus modestus, assembly GCA_019594935.1. NCBI lineage: Eukaryota > Metazoa > Chordata > Actinopteri > Gobiiformes > Gobiidae > Periophthalmus > Periophthalmus modestus. The sequence goes on from JAIEZT010001328.1 coordinate 1,854,041, forward strand.
GAGGAGAGGAGGAGGAGGAGAGGAGTGAGCCCGAGAGCGAGGGAACGAGACGGAGGAGAGGAGGAGGAAAGGAGGAGGAGAGGAGGAGTGAGCCCGAGAGAGCGAGGGAACGAGACGGAGGAGAGGAGGAGGAGAGGAGAGAGGGAGTGAGCCCGAGAGCGAGGAAACGAGACGGAGGAGAGGAGGAGGAGAGGAGGAGTGAGCCCGAGAGAGAGCGAGGGAACGAGACGGAGGAGAGGAGGAGGAGAGGAGGAGTGAGCCCGAGAGCAAGGGAACGAGACGGAGGAGAGGAGGAGGGAGAGGAGGAGGAGAGGAGGAGGAGAGGAGGAGAGAGGAAGAGGAGAGCGAGGGAACGAGACAGAGAGAGGAGGAGGAGGAGGAGAGGAGAGGAGGAGAGAGGAGAGCGAGGGAACGAGACAGAGGAAAGGAGGAGGAGAGGAGGAGAGAGGAGAGAGGGAGTGAGCCCGAGAGCGAGAGAACGAACGAGACGGAGGAGAGGAGGAGGAGAGGAGGAGTGAGCCAGAGAGAGGAGGGAACGAGACGGAGGAGAGGAGGAGGAGAGGAGGAGTGAGCCCGAGAGAGAGAGGGAACGAGACGGAGGAGAGGAGGAGGAGAGGGAGAGGAGGAGAGGAGAAGAGGAGAGCGAGGAAATGAGACGGAGGAGAGGAGGAGGAGAGGAGGAGAGAGGAAGAGGAGAGCGAGGAAACGAGACTGAGGAGAGGAGGAGGAGAGAGGGAGTGAGTCAGAGAGCGAGGGGAGGTGGAGGTATTAAAGGTATAAGGAGCAACAAATAAAACTTTCATTCTTCAAATGTGACAGAAGTTAAAGTTCTGCCTGTTGTTCTGTTTCTTCAGTTTGTCACTGATCCTGTAAAGTCCAGACTCTGTTCCACCTGGTGATGTCACTAAGTGAAATTCTTTCATTTTACTCAATCCAAACTATTTAAACATCCTGAAGGAGACGTGTGACGTGCTGAACTCACACAGAGAGTACAGTTACATCAGACATGATTACTCGAGTACGTGGTGCAGATGTGCGAGCGCTGCGGCGGCGGCGGCGGTGGCGGGTCCAGGTGTTGTGGTGGAGGTCTCTGCCAGATGCTGATTGGCCGCTTGGCGACTGTTGCCATGACGCCGGCTCCTCTGTGACAGGCTCCACATTTGTCAGGACACCTCCCCATCTGCGGGACAGCTGTTAGCCGCTGTTAGCCGCTGTTAGCCGCTGTTAGCCGCTGTTAGCCGCTGTTAGCATCAGGTCTGCCTCTGGACCCACTCGGGCTTATTACTGCACTGAGGGAACACTCCTCTCCTCCTCTTCTCCTCTCCTCCTCCTCCTTTATTCTCCTTTCGTCTCTTCCCTCCTCCCCCTCTCTCTCTTCCATCCCTCTTCACGCTGCTCCTTTCCTCTTTTCAAACTTTTCTCTTATTTTCTCCTCTCCTTCTTCCCTTTTCTCTCTCTCTTTCACAGCTTGTCCTGCTCTATTCTTTTCTATCTCCTCCTTTTTTCTGTCCCCTCTCCATCTCTCTATCCCTCACTTCACCTCCACTTCTTTTTGTCCTCCATTCTCTCTCTCACAATTTCCTCTCTACTCCTTCTACCCCTACCAGTTTTACTATCCCTCTTCCTCATCTTCTCATAATTCTGTCGCTCTCTCTCCACTTTCTCCTCTCTCACTCTCTCTTCTCTCTAATGTGTTTATTCCTCTCCTCTCGCTCTCTTTCTCCCCCCTCCCATCTCCTCTATCCCTCTACTCTCACCCTCTCTCTCTTTCTCTCTGTCCCCTCTCCTCTCTCTCTCCCCTCTCCCTCTGTCCCCTCTCTCTCCCTCCCTTTCTCCCTCTACTCTGTCCCTTCTCCTTTCTCTCTCTTTCTTTCTCTGTCCCCCTCTCTCTCTACTCTCTTCCTCTCTCCTCTGTCTTTTCTTTTGGTCTGTCGTCTCTCTTTGTTCCTCTGGATCTTGTTTATATAAATGGACGTAGCTAACATGCTAACTGCCGCCGCCGTGTTCCAAACAGGAAGTGATCATGTGCATCACTTCCTGCTCCATCGACTCTGGCTCCGATTCACTTTCTATTGAAAAACCGTCGCCTCTCTCTCTGTCTCTGCTGCTGTCAGACTCGTTTTGGTCTTAAATGTTCGTATTAACCCTGATCCTGTTTTTTTATTTCACGTCTGTGTCTGTAACATTTGAACATTAAAAACAGACAAATCAGGCGAAATAAACCGACGTGAGATAAAGTGGCTCCATTATTCCAGCCTGAAGTCGCTCGTTTCAGCTGAAGTTGCTCTGAAACAGAAGATTCATGTGGATGTGGATAATCTCGTAACATTTTTCTGAGCGGCTTTAAAACCTTCAAAATCAGATGTTTTATTATAAACTGCACAGTGTCACTTTTGAGCCCATTAACCGGAACACGGCGCCGAGCTCGGAACAGCGCCGAGACGGGAACAGCTCCGAGACGGGAACTGAACAGAATCATTACAAAACGAGTCAAACAAAAGAAAAGAGTTTAACAAAGGAACGGATTAAAACCACAATCTACCACGAGGATTTACTCAGCTTTCATATTTATGTCAGCCAATCACAGCCAGGACCCTCTGTGTGTCAGCCAATCACAGCCAAGAGTCACATCCATCAGCCAATCACAGCCAGGAGCCTCTGTGTGTCAGCCAATCACAGCCAAGAGTCACATCTATCAGCCAATCACAGCCACAGCCAAGATTCTCTGTGTGTCAGCCAATCATAGCCAAGAGTCTCTGTCAGCCAACCACAGCCAGGAGCTCTGTGTGTGTCAGCCAATCAGAGCCAGGAGTCTCTGTGTGTCAGCCAATCACAGCCAAGAGTCTCTGTGTGTCAGCCAATCACAGCCAAGAGTCACATCTGTCAGCCAATCACAGCCAGGAGCCTCTGTGTGGCAGCCAATCACCTCTCAGGACAGTCATGTTGATGTTTTGCAGGTGATATCATCAATATTATCAAAGGGGGAGAGGCTAACTAGAGGCACTGCTCTGTCTGAACCTCTGTTATTCAAGTTAGACTTTAATCTGAGTTTTGTTTTAACACAGTCTGAGCAGAAAGAGCTGAAACTACGACAGGTGAATCAACCTGTGCTACTAAAGAAATAATATTAAAGTCACATGCTAGTATTAGCATTAGCATTAGCATTAGCCAACAGCCACCTCCCCCAAACAAGAACTAAAACAGGTTTAAACCAGACACAAACCAGAGCTAAACTTGGACTAAACCTGGACTAAACCTGGACTAAACCAGTAATAACAGTTTGATTTATGTTGTGATCTCGTCTCTGTCAAACTGAGCTAATGTTCATAATTATCCACATGAAGGAGCCGTGGGACCGAATCTGAGCCGATCTGGGCCGATCTGAGCCGATCTGAGCCGATCTGAGCCGATCTGAGCCGATCTGAGCCGATCTGAGCCGATCTGAGCCGATCTGAGCCGATCTGGGCCGATCTGAGCCGATCTGAGCCGATCTGCTTTGTGGATCAGAGCTGAAATAGTATTTAAATGTCAGAACGTGTTTGTATTAAAGCTTTATCTGCGCCGCATCCCACTGGAGCAGGGGCTGACATTTACGAGTCAGATCCGTGAAACGACTGCAGCGATCAGATACCGTGGAAACACAGCGGCGTAAACACACACGCGCCGTAAAGAAAAGGCTTCACGGAGGAGCAGCTGGACTTTACGGCATGTTTAATGTGTCATACTGAAGCTTTAAAGTGGCTGTTCCCGCGGTAACGCCGTGTGGAGGGAGGAGGCGTTTAAGAGCGCGACGACACGCTGCACAAACTCAAAGGGTTATATGGAGATAAACACATAAAGGTACAACATGGAACTTTTCTGGTGAGGTTTCTGCTGCCTGCTCGTCTCTATGGAGATGGTGTTGCTTTGTCTGGAATGTTCCACAGTACCACTTTAAACCTGCCTACTGTATGTGGCATCTCTCAAGTTACAGACATGATTATTGCTAAAAAAAAAACAAACTTGAAAAACATGGATTCTGGTTGTAACCGGGGGCGACTCTCCACAGATCTGACCCGTAACCTGGTTGTGTCCATGGCAGGTGCAATATTAAAGACCGGAGTTTTCAGGTGTGATTTAAAGGGGCAGAGTTTGATTTAAAGGGATGATAATAATAAAACATAACACCTGTACAGTACTTTTCATGACGGTCCCTTAGTGAAGAACTAAGGGACCGTCATGAAAAGCACTAAACATGTGTTATCTTCTACTTTGGCTCAGTTTCACTTTCACAGATGAAAAAAATGAACCGATCTCGTCCCAGCGTCGTGGGCGGAGTCTCTGGAAACATTCACCTTCCGAATCCAGCTCTACTTCCTGTAATTTTTCCCATTTTGAAGGAAAAATGACAGATATTTTCCCCTCAAAGTGTGTGATGATTATTAAAAAGTGAAGCCCGTCGTTTAAACTCATGGGGCACATTTAGGCCGTCTCCTCCACAGATCTCACACGTGAACGAGGCTTTGAAAGATAATCCACGAAAAGCTTTTAGAGTCAGGAGCTTTTGAGAATCTGACGGAGGAAAAACCACAGAATAAAAACGAGAAATTCAACTTTTAAATCTGGGAAAAAAACTTTTAAAAAAAAATGAAAGAATCAAACTATCGACAAAGAGGTTTTCTGTCAAAAATATCCCCGAAAAGTACAGAAGGAAGGAGGTGCAGAAGGAGGTGCAGAGGTGGGAGGTGCAGAGGTGGGAGGTGCAGAGGGAGGTGCAGGATTATCAAAGGATTATCTGAGTGTAATTACAGCCCTGGGACGAGTTTATACTGCACCAGCAGCAAGGCATCATGGGAGAGGAGGAGAGGAGGAGAGGAGGAGAGAGGAGGAGGAGGAGAGGAGGAGAGGAGGAGAGAGGAGGAGGAGGAGAGGAGGAGGAGAGGAGAGGAAGAGAAAAGGAGGAGGCGAGGAGGAGACACTAGGAAAGGCACCGAGGCATTATGGGAGAGAGGAGGAGAGGAGGGAGAGAGGGAGGAAAGGCGAGCGGGGAGGAGGAGGGAGGGAAGGATGGAGGAGAGGAGAAGGGAGAAGGAAAGGAGGGAAAGAGGGAAGGAGAGAGAGGGAAGGAGAGGAAAGGAAGGAGGGAAAGGGGGAAGGAGAGGTAGACGTGGACGAAGAGGAGGTAAGGAGGGAGAGAGGGAGGGAGGGAGAGAGGGAGGAAAGGAAGGAGGGAGGGAGGGAGTTAGAGAGAAAAAGAGGGAAGGAAAGAGGAGAAAAAAGCGCGAGAGAGGAGGAGGAGGTGTGTTTTTTAAACTCGGGGGAGTGAGTCACTTATCAACAGAAACACAGACAGAGGCTCAAAGACAAACGCGATGTCTGTACCAGATATTTGAAGTATCTGAAGTACCTGAAGTATCTGAAGTATCTGAAGTATCTGAAGTATTTGAAGTATTTGAAGTACACAGACGTACGAGGTATTTTTGGATAGTTTAGAGTAAATATGTTTGAAAAGTACAAAGTGCAGTTTGAGCGATGAGCAAATTAAAGAGAAAAAGAGGAAACGACTTATCAGGAACAGAGGGAGGATCTGAAACGACGGAAACAGACAGAGGGAGGAGAAGAAGAGGAGGAGGGAGGGAGGGAGGAGAGAGAGAAGAGAGAAGGAGGGAGGAGAGGAGGAGAGGAGAGAGGAGGAGGGGCGGAGGAGGGAGGGAGAGAGGAGAGAGGGAGAGAAGGAGAGCGAGAAAGAGGGAGGGAGGGAAAGAAGGAGAGAGGGAGAGAGAGAGATAAAGAGAGGGAGAGACTGAAGGAGGGAGAGATGGAGAGAGAGAGCTAGAAAAGGAAAGAGAGAGAGGAAAGGAGGACTGGAGGGAGAGAGGGGGGAGTCTGGTCCTCGTCCTCCGCTCCGTCTCACCTCGGTGAAACCTGATCACATTTGTTTCTTTTCAGTGACACGTGTGAAACTTTCATCGATCTGTTCATTTTCTTCATCTTATCCGGGGCAGCAGTATTTTCTCTTGAATTCTCTATTGTAAATCACAAACATTAAACTATGAAACAAGGCTGCACAAAAGTAACTCCTCCCTCTCGTCTTCATCGTCGCAGTAATTCCTCCCTCTCGTCTTCATCGTCGCAGTAATTCCTCCCTCTCGTCTTTATCGTCGCAGTAATTCCTCCCTCTCGTCTTCATCGTCGCAGTAATTCCTCCCTCTCGTCTTCATCGTCGCAGTAACTCCTCCCTCTCGTCTTTGTCGTCACAGTAACTCCTCCCTCTCGTTTTTGTCGTCGCAGTAACTCCTCCCTCTCGTCTTCGTCGTCGTCTTTGTCGTCACAGTAACTCCTCCCTCTCGTCGTCGTCTTCGTCGTCTCAGTAACTCCTCCCTCTCGTCTTCGTCGTCGTCTTTGTCGTCGCAGTACATCAGAGCGAGCGGCGCTGACGTAACTCGCTGTGACACTCTGGTCTAAAGTCACATTTACTTCTCATCGATCGTCCTCACACAAAATGACACATAAACACGGCCATTTCCCGCCATTAGGACGCCGCCCGCTCCGCCACCATCCCAAATAATGACCCGGTCCATTATGAGCCTTTACTTCAGGTCCACGCCACCGACAAACTGTTCAGACCCAACAACGGACAAAATGGAACGTTCTAGAAGCGACTAAAGAGGAAGTAGATCTTTAAAGGGCCCATATTACCTTAAAGGGCCCATATTACCTTAAAGGGCCCATATTACCTTAAAGGGCCCATATTACGCCGTTTTCCTCGTCAGAAACAGACCTGGAGCTGTGTTTTATTGTTTCATTCTCACATGTTTAACACAAACCTGCAGATTTAGGCTGAGTTCTTCTCTCAAACTGAAGAAAACACTCTGTTCCACCTTGTGATGTCATCATGTCATCAGGAAGTGCTCCACTGTGTTTTTAAACTCCACACACCTTCATTTCTAGAATCATTCGGATAATTTCAGCTTCTGGAATAACTGAAAATCTCTACTGAAATTAAGGTAAAAGGAGATGTTAACGTTGAAAACTACCACTTGATGACATCACAAGGTGGAACAGAGCGTTTTGAGCTTTGGAGATGTAGAAAACTCTGTTTGTGAAAAGTCTGTTTTTGAGGAGCAAACAGGGTTAGAAAATGGATTAAAGTTCACGTATTTTCTGGATGTAAAAGGCTGGTCTGGTAAACAGGAAGTAGTTTTCACAACCTTAAACTAGACTTTTTCATAAACGAAACATTTACAATATTGATCCAAATGAAACAAAAAAAAAACACAACAAAAAAAAACACCTTTATGGTTTTATAAATGAAGGGGAAGTAAATAAGGTGAAATTAAACATGAAATTAATAAAAGAAAACGAGTCAAGTACATTTTCTTACAGGTATTACAAACACAGCAGTGCCCTCTAGTGGTTCAAACGCTGAACTGTAACATGTAAAACACATTCGGCTGAAGCACAGACAGAACTGAACGTGTCTGGTCTGTTAACGTCAGATATAAGTTAATCGCAGAAAAAACAAGTTTACTCTGGATCTCAGTCCAAATCACTAAATCCAAGCCCAGAGCGCCCTCATGTGGTGAAGATGTGAACTTATATATTTCACATATAAGTCGCATCTGAGTACAAGTCGCCCCCCCGACAAACTATGAAAAACCTGACACTTACAGGAGCGATAATTGAACCGGAAACATTCAGGTTAGAGGGTAAACGCTCTAACAGCTCTTCTAATGCTAATGCTAATGCTAATGCTAATGCACTAAGACGTCATTATGTTTTCAGACCAAATTTCAAAATCAAAATTCTAACTTCTCAGGGGGGCCCAGGGTCTGAGGGGGGCCCATGTGACACTTCTTGACCCGGGCCACAAAATTTCTATTGCCGGCCCTGTTTATTCATAATATTCTCCGCTGGATCGTAGTTGTTTTTTTTTTTCGCTGATAACAAAGTACGATTATATAAAAGTTGTTTAAACATAAAACTTATTAATAACGTTAAAATTATAATTATTCATATCCAGAACATTTTAAAAAACTTTTATCATTATCGTGATTTTATTTTTACTCACAATTATTTTGGCCGTAATAATCGAGACACACAGTTTCAATATCGTCGCAGGTCGAATCCTCATGCGCCCACGTCTGGACCAATCATCGTCCACGATTGATCCAGGTCAAACTCAGACCACTAAAGGTCAAAGGTCAACCCCCAGTGTTATGTAAATGTTAGAAATCCATCAACTATAAGCATCAAAACAGATTATATCTGTCCACAGCCGCCATGTTTAACAGTCGATGTCTCCTCCACCCGTCTTCACCCTCCTCTACACCCATCTCAACCAGTCTCCACCAGTCCATACATATCTCCACCTGTCCCAACCCGTCACCACCTGCCGCCACGCCTCTCAGTGCGTCTCCACCCATCTTCACCCGTCTCCACCTCTCTCCACACGTCTCCATCCGTCTTCACTCATCTCTAAGCTGTCTCCACCTGTTTTTCCACCCGTCTTCACCCTCCTCCACTCCTCTACACCGTTTCCACCCCATCTCAACCAATCTCCACCTGTCGACATATGTCTCCACCTGTCCAATCCCATCTCCATGCCTCTCCACGCATCTCCACACATCTTCACCCATCCCACTTGTCTCCCCCCCGACTGCCCCTGACTCCACCCGTCTCCACAGGTCTCCACCCACCTCCACCTCTCTTCACTCGTCTCCAAACGTCTCCACCCGTCTCCACCCGTCTCCACACGTCTCCACACGTTCTCACACGTCACCACACGTCACCACCCTTCTCCAACTCACCCCCTTTCCACCCGTCTCCACCCGTCTCCCACCGTCTCCACCCCTGCGTGCTCAGTATAATGGTGTATATTAGTTTCCGGAGCAGTGCGGTGGGGAGGAGTTGAGATGAACTGACGCTACGGCAACGAGGCTAAACACCAGAAGAAGAAAAGTCTCGACCAATCAGAGCCCAGAGCCGCACACTGCAAAATGGAGGATCTGAAACGGGCCGAAGTTGAGTTTTTATTCATTTTTTGTTAGATTTTTGACATTTTTGTAATAATTTAACTTTTTTGGACTCATTGTTCCAGTTTCATTCATTTGATTTGACCCGACTGCTCCATTAAAGTGACAGTATGTAACTTTATGGGGATAAAAACCCGACTGCAAGACTCCATAGAACAGAAAGTTAAAGCCATATTACGGAACATTCTCCATGGAGACAGAGAAGTTTTATGGCAAACTGTGGAATATTATATTACAGCCAAAGGAACAGCATTTCCATGGAAACAAACAGGAGAGTCGGGTTTGTGGAGAGGCGAGCCGCTCACAGTCAGGATAAACAACAATAATGTAAAAACAAGCTTTTAGTTGAGTATATTTTTGGGCTGAAAGTTACATAGTGTGGCTTTAAGGCGACTTAAAGGGCTCATATTTCACTTTTTCTGATCTGTTCTAATGTTTCCTCGTCACAAACAGACCTGGAGTTACTCAAACATGTGAATGAAACTAAACACAGCTCCAGGTCTGTTTTTGAGGAGGAAACAGTTAGAACATGGATTAAAGCTGCAAGAGTCAGATCTGTGTGATACAGAACCTTTAAAACAATGAAAATAAAACCAAATATTGACCCAAAAAACAAAAATTCTCAGCCAAAATCATTTAAATCAATCAAACTGTTCTGAAATCATCCATTTTCCCCAGTGTTCTCCAAACCCGATGCAGAATGAGCAGAGCCTGTATTAGTAACCATAGCGATGTGGGGGTGGGAGTGGTGGTGGGGGGGGGTACGCGGCGGCTCGTACGGCGGCGCAGAGACTCACCAGTCGTGGACGAGATGTTGACGTCGATGCTGATCTCCGGGATGCCTCCGCCCTTCAGCGCCGCCACGCAGGTGTACGTCCCGAAGTCCGTGAACTTGAGGTCGATGATGTCCAGGTTGGTCGTCCCGGGGGAGATGTCGGGGTCGGTCTGAGTGATGACCATCCGCTCCGAGCTCCGCAGGGCACGACCGTTCTTTAGCCAACTGAACGTCAGCTCCTCAGGGGGCGTGGCTTCAACCTGCGAGGCACGACGGACGGAGGTTAATGATCACTTCCTGTTTGGAAATGTGTGTGCTGTATGTGTTTAGAGCATCAAAAACACCTGGTGACACGCGTCAGTGAATCAGTTAAAAAAATGTCTCTTTCATTTTTGTTTTTGCCACGTTGTTTTGCCCTTTTTTGCATAATTTTCCTGCACAGCTGTGAACAATCAGAACAAAATCAGATTACTCACAGCAGATATATAAATGTTTACATGACATTTTAATAATCTGATAACTCCACAAATCAGATTAGGATCAGATTTTTGAGACGCGAGAAAAACAGGGACAGTTTAAGGACCTCTTTAAAAAACACAGGGAGGGTCAAAATCAGGTCTGAACCAGGTCAAAATCAGGTCTGAACCAAGTCAAAATCAGGTCTGAACCAGGTCAAAATCAGGTCTGAACCAAGTCAAAATCAGGTCTGAAACAAATCAAAATCAGGTCTGAACCAAGTCAAAATCAGGTCTGAACCAGGGAAAATCACAGGTGAAAATCCGGTCTGAACTAGGTCAAAACCAGGTCTGAACCCAGTCAAAATCAGGTATGAACCAAGTCAAAATCAGGTCAAAATCAGGTCTGAACCAGGTCAAAATCAGGTATGAACCAAGTCAAAATCAGGTCAAAATCAGGTCTGAACCAGGTCAAAATCAGGTCTGAACCAGGTCAAAATCAGGTCTGAACCAGGTCAAAAATCAGGTCTGAACCAGGTCATAATCAGGGCGAAGATAATGACCACACAAAGAGAGGAGTGAGGTTAGCGGCCTACAGTCTGCAGAGGCACCATCAGGTCTGTATCTATTTCAAAAATGGCGAACTGGTTAAGTGACAGTATGTAACTTTATGGAAGTGGAAAGTCATCTGCATGATTCCATGGAAACGGACAGTTAAAAGCCATACTCCATGGACGTAGATGCATCTTATGCCATACTGTGGAATATTACAGCCCAAAGGAACAGCATTTCCATGGAAAACAAGCGCGATGAGGGCCTCCTCCAGGTCAAATAACAGTCAGGTTTGTGGAGATGCGAGCCCGCTCACAGTAGAGCACATGTACAATGACTTTTAGCTTATTCTTAGCAATAAAAGTTACAGAATATGGCTTTAAGTTCATTGATCAAATAAAAAAACAAAAAAACACAATAAGGCGTTTTAAAGGATCTGGAGCTGTTTTTGTTTCACTCTCTCACATGTTTAACACAAACCTGCAGATTTAGGCTGAGTTCTTCTCTCAAACTCAAAACCCTGTGTTCCACCTTGTGATGTCATCAAGTGGTGATACAGGAAGTGCTCCGCTGTGTTTTTTAAACTCCACACACCTTCATTTATAGAATCATTTGGATCATTTCAGACCTGGAATTGCCAGTCTCTAGTGAACTAAAGGTGAAAGGAGCTGTTAATGTGAAAACTACCACTTGATGACATCACAAGGTGGAACAGAGCGTTTAGAGCTTTTGGAGATGTTACAGACTAATAATAAAGTGTGACTCAAACATGTGAATGAAAACAAAACACGACTCCAGGTCTGTTTTTGAGACTGGAGCAGTGTTAGAACATGGATTAAAGCTACAACAGTGAGTTTTGTGAGATTTAAAGGTGCTGTATAAAGAACGTGTGATGGATCTTCACCTGGCAGGAGATCTTCACCTCTCTCCCGATCTGGATGTTGTCGTCGTTGTGGTAGGGGTCAGGGGTGATCCAGAACCCGCCTTTCTTCAGAGCTGTGCGTGAAAGACATCGACATTAGAACCGTCTCAGAGTCTGTGACATTTCAAAACTCTATACTCGTCAAACTCGTCAGACAGACACGACACGAGAACTCCCCGTTTCAGCGGCGTTTATCGAACAGGCTGCTCTTCACTCACGCCCCTTTGTTACTGGTTTAACTTTGGCAAGTTCGTGGAGAAACTTTCTGAGATTGTTTGACCCATGACCAAAGAAAGTTTCTAGTTTCAACAGTGATTCAAACGTCTCAGTTCAGTTACAAACGTGTTGGACTTTTAAAGGAGCTGTGCATGATTTTTAACGTTTTTAAAACATGAAGGTTTCTGCTTTTTTGATGTGACTGTGTTTGACAAGACGACAGACAGAGAGAGAAACTGAGAGACAGAGAGGAGAAACAGAGAGAGAAAGGGGAGAAAAACTGAGAGACAGACAGAGAGAGAAAGAGAGAGAAACTGAGAGACAGACAGAGAGAAACAGAGAGAGAGAAACAGAGAGAGAGCAGAGAGAGAAACTGAGAGACTGAGGCAGAGAGAAACAGAGAGAGAGAAACAGAGAGAAACAGAGAGAGAGAAAACTGAGAGGCAGAGAGAGAAACTGAGAGAGAAACAGAGAGAGAGAAACAGAGAGAGAAACTGAGAGACAGAGAGAGAAACTGAGAGATAGACAGAGAAAGAAACTGAGAGAAAGAGAAACAGAGACAGACAGAGAAAGAAACGAGAGAGAGAGAAAGAGAGAAACTGAGAGACAGACAGAGAGAGAGAAAAAGAGAGAGAAGAGAGAGACAGAGAGAGAAACTGAGAGACAGACAGAGAAAAGAAACTGAGAGAAAGAGAGAGAGAACAGAGACAGACAGAGAAAGAAACAGAGAGAGAGAGAAAGAGAGAGAAACTGAGAGCGAGACAGAGAGAGAGACAAACAGAAGAGAGAATCAAATCACGTAGACATGAAACTGAAGCATAAAAGAAACACTGAAATAAAAAAAAATTTTCCATCGAAAATTCAAGTTTGAAAAAAACAAAGTCGAAAAAAAGAATAAAACCCTGGAGTCGTCACAGCTCTCTCCTCCTCTTCTCTCTCTCTCCACTTCTCTCCCTCCATTTCGCTCCATCCATTTCTCTCCCTCCACTTCTCTCCCTCCTCTTCGCCACTTCTCTCCTCTCCACTTCTCTCCCTCCTCTTCTCTCCTTCCACTTCCTTCTTTCCCTCCGTTTCACAGGTGAAGTTTCTTCCTCCAAAAACTAAAAACCTGTGTGACACTTTCAAGCTCAGGAAATGGAAGAAGATTAAAAAAAAAAAACCAACAAAATAAAACTGAAAAAAAAAAAAAAAAAGAGAACCATTATGATGTCGCCAGACGACGAGAAAGAGGAGAGAGAGAGGGAGAGAGAGGGGGAGAGAGAGAGACAGCGAGAGAGAGAGAGAGAGGGAGAGAGATAGAAGAGGGGGAAAGAGGGAGAGACAGAGAGAGGGGGGAGAGAAGAGGAGGGGGAGGGGAGAGAGGGGCGGGGAGAGAAAGAGGGAGACAGGGAATGATAGGCTGAGAGAAGAGAGGGAAAGAGCAAGAGAGAGAGAAAGAGAGAGGAGAAGGGGGGAGAGAAAGGAGTGAGAGAAGAGGAGAGGGAGGGAGAGAGAGAGAAGGGAGAGAAAAGAGAAGGAGGGGGGAGAGAGAGAGAGGTAGAAGAGAGAGAGAGAACAGCTCAGTTTCTCTTCAGTTCTGTCGGTTTCTTCTGTCACACTTCAGATTCTCTCCATTCCACCACAGTATGACACCCGTGTAATCGTCAGGAGGTGCGTGTTAGCATGCTACTACTTACTTAGCTACACCATCACAACAAAACTCTGCTTTGGTCTGTGACAGCGGTGGTGAAAAAACACTTATAAACTCATCATGGTGAATCAATAAGATGCTCAGAAATGTATAAGGTGAGTGAGGAATAACCACACACTGTTCATATAAATGGACGTAGCGAACATGCTAGCCACCGCTAAAATCTACAAACCGCTCAATGTTTCTAAAAGAGTAAAAAATAATCAGGTGCAGCGTCTTGTCTCTGATTCAAAATTCAAAGCCATTTAAAACCCGACGTTAATCTGCGGAGTCGGCCACGGTGCTGATGTGTGAGAGTCGGTGGCGTGCGGGCGAGTCGTTTCCTCCACGCTAGCAGCGCTAACGCCGCAGACTCCCTCCATCATGACAAACAGGGCGAGGCAGAGCATGCCGGCGAGTCCTGACAGTCCCGGGGGGGAAAGCTTTTTGTGTTTCTGTGACGCCGTCTGCAGAGCGGGACAGTCTCTCCTCACAACATCAGAACGAGAGGAAGAGGAGGAGGAGGAAGAGGAAAGACGAGAGGGGTCTCAGTGACAGGTGACAGCAGATAAACAGTGGGATTAACTGCTCTGTGTTCTTTAAAAAACCACTCTTTTGGCTCCCTCGCTGTGAAATACTGACGACAAGAGGCTTTCAAGACGCTGAGTTTGGAGAGGGTTTGACGACAGCGGCCCGCCTGGGATAAAATACACTCTGGAAATGTTCACGATGCTGCAGGTAGGAAGAGCGACGCTTTACTGTAAGAAAAGATTTTAATCAGGCTGATCTTGCAAACAGGAACTTTTAGAGTTTTCTCCATGTTCTAGTCGTTTCTTCTCATTGAGCCTTTGAAGTTGTGTTGAGTTTTAATCTTTAATCGACTTGCACATCAACCTCCGTTTTTCACCTGCACTGAGACACGCCCACTGTGACACGCCCCCTGTGACACGCCCACTGTGACACGCCCACTGAGACATCCATACTTCCTTCATCCATTTTATTTACTTAATCAGTGATACTCGTAGGATTCGGCCTTCTCCTGCCCCTCTCCTGCCCATCTCCTTGCCCCTCTTCTGACGATACCTCTTACTGTCTGTCTGCCTCTCTCCTTGCCCTTCTATCTGCCCCTCTTCTTAGTCGCCCCCCACTATATTTCCCCTCTTTCTTGCCCCCTCTCCTTGCCCCTCTTCTTACCCTCTCTCTTGCCCTTCGTCTTACCACTCTCCTGCCCTCTTCTTACCCTCTTTGCCCTTCACCTCTTACCCCTCTCCTGCCCCTCTCTTGCGCCCCTCTCCTTACTCCCTCTCTTGCCCTCTGCCTTACCTCTCTCTTACCTCTTCTTGCCCTTTTTCTTACATCCCCTCTCTTGTCCCTCTCCTTGCCCCTCTTCTTACCCCCTCTCCTGCCCCTCTCCTGTGCCGTCCGGCTCTCTCTTGCCCTCTCCCTTGCCCCTCTTCTTACCCACCCTCTTACCGCTCTCTTGCCCTCTTCTTACCCCTCTCTTACCGCTCTCTTGCCCCTCTTCTTACCCCTCTTCCAACGCTGTTCACCTCAAACCTGTTTGCTAACTTATAGCCTTTGATTTACAGACACAATAAATGAAATAAAAAACCCCAGGATCATGTAGAGGGTTGATATGAACATTTAAGACCAAAATGCGAGAGACGGGGGGTGGGGGCGATAGTTTTTTCAATCGAAAGTGATTGGAGCCGGAAGTGCGCTCATGATCACTTCCTGTTTGGAGCACTGCGGCGGCGGCTAGCAGGTTAGCTCTGTGTCCATTTGTATAACCAGTTTGGATGTAGACTGCTCCGGTTTGTTTGTCTGACTCTATGATGTTAAAATTGTAAAGTGGGCCATTAAAGGGAGCGGGTGACTTTTAACCCGGAGCGGGCTTTTTGCCGTGGAGCTCAGCGTCTGTCTCGGGGAGGAAATGGCTTCATATTGTCCATTATTGTACATTACACAGCGTAATGTCTTTATTGTGAGATTTCCATTTTTAGACTTGGTCCTGAATGCAGCAGCGGTCTGGATAATGAGGTTTGAGGACACTTCAATTGGGCCCAATCTAATATGTTTTCATTTTAGCTGCAGAAATAAAAACAATTGTTAAAAAAGCCATTTGTTCAACTTAGAGAAATTGCAGACGCAGAACTTAAAACACGCTCATTTCAAAGTTACTCGGCCTACACATCAATAAACTCTTAAACATGAGTGCCATTGTTTTAAAGTGGAGCACCCCCCCCACAAGACGCGGCTGGTACAGTCACTCGTGGACACACTGTACAACGCTTTGGCAAAGAAAAGAAAAAATTAGACAAATAGAAGCGAGAATCATGGTTCCGGAGTTGTTTTCCTGAGTTTGAATTTGAGTATAGCTTATAAAAAAAGTATTTGGAAGACAAAGATCCAGACTCATCTTCCTTGGGATTTTTTATACAGATTAATATTTAGTCAGCTCAAATGAAGCTCATCAATGCTAGCAGTTTTATAGCGGCTAATTGGAGCTAATTTCACACGAGTATCATAGCAACCAAAGAACAAATCACAGAGCGATGCTGTGAAGGTAACGCCCCTTCCCGCCTGCTAAGGCGCTTAGCAACCTGTCAATCAAACTGTTGATACGTGAGCAGGAGCTACCGCAAAAATGTGTCGGTTATTAATGTTCATATCTTTGACCTTTACGGACAAAATAGCGAAATTAAAAAAAAGAAATAGAGAGGGTTAATACGAACATTTTAAGACCCGAAATGACGAGCCTGACAGCAGCAGTTACAGAGAGAGGGGACACGGTTTTACAATAGAAAGTGAATGGGAGCAGAAGTGCGTCCATGATCACTCCTGTGTGTACCGCGGCAGCTAGCAGGTTAGCTATGTCCGTTTCAAAATCTACAGTACTGTGGTTCAGAGGGAAAAGTATCAGGCTGTGATTGGTAAAATTGTTCATGGTTTTATTTATGATTGTCGCTTAGCTCGTTTTAGCCGCAGGACACGTTTAGCTGTGATTCACGCCTAAAAGCGTTTTGATATTCTTTCTTGGGTTTTGTAGAGTCTGTTTTGAATCTTTTTGCAAACTTTTGATGATTAGTGAACAAGTCAAAGACTCTTAAAGGATTGAACTAGGTCACTTTGTGTTAAAAGCTCAGACCACCGCTCGATGATCAATTCCGTTTGGAACGTGGCGGAAGCTAGCAGGTTAGATCTGTCCATTTATAGAAAACGTATACGGATCTCACCTTAGATTAACATGAGTTTAGTTTCTAGCACTTTATCATATTTTTTCCCTTTAGTATTTTTTTCCGATGAAGGACGCGACGATTCGCTGTCCCTGATTGCTACCTAAAATCCACCTGTCAATCAATCCTATTGAAAAAACGGGGAGATTCACAAATGACCAGATTCACATCTTTGTAAAGTATTGAAGGAGTGTGGTTATTCTGGATCTTAGGCAACTGAAAATACGTACTCAGAGTGACTACTGTCCCAGTATTGGACCCTCTGCCTATTAATTATATTAGACGGGGGCCAACTGCCCTTGAGCTTTTATTGCCAGGGACCCCGAGTTTCTGCCGACGCCCTCACTGACTGCTACAGTATTAGTGAGAAAAAAAAAATCTAAATAAAAACACAGCTCTGCCTTTCTAATCAGATGTAAATTAAAGCAGAAAACAAACAATCTTAAAAATGGTGGGAACAACAGACCTAATTAGTAACCTTAGTCGCACAGTAGCGCGCCGAGCTAGCTCACTGTGGCATGCAAAGCTAACTGCCACTTTATTATAACTCGGAAAAAATTAAAGAACCAGCTATTTCAAATTCAAATGAGCCTACAATAAGGACACAACCGAATTATTTGTATATGTAGAATACTGTCGTTAGTTGTGGCGTTGGTTTAAGTATTTTTATGCCGCAAAGTTTGCATGTGTGTGTGTGGGGTTAGCATAAGAAAACAAAAGAAGTATCCTCTGGTGAAGGTATTCATTTTGTGTTTGGTAGTGTTTGTGTAAGTGAACGCCACCTGCCAGCTCCCTGTACACTGCTTTCATCTTTAAATCCTTTTTTTTTCTTTTTTTTTGAAATTCTCGACAAAACTCTAGAGATTACAGTTGTACAGGAAG
>JAIEZT010001328.1:1871861-1949683 GCA_019594935.1 Periophthalmus modestus
TCTAATGTCCTGCTCTCGTGTGACGTGGGCTCTGTCCCACGGGGGCCGCTACACATTTTGACTCCGCTCTAACCCCCGAGCCACACGACAATCGCTCAGGTAGTTTTGTGTATTCAAATTGTATTTTCCTGTAAAACGCTGAGTGGTTATCCTTTATAAATAGATCCTTTCTCAACTGCCGAAGTCGACCTGTTTTTTTTGCTTCTTCTATTCAAATCTCAAAACGATTACTTTTTAAACACCGTTTGTAGTCGTATTAAATGAAAATTCGCCGCGACGTGTTTGAAAACTCAAATTTGGGTCTGAATGAAATATTACACCTACACCTTTTGGCTTGAATATTCACAAACGATGTTGTTAAAATGCTGTTTCATTCATCCAGAGGAAACGCCGCGGTGGCCAGAATGTGGGTCTGATCAGACTTTAAATCGTAACGAACACTGCACCCGCTTTTGATCCGCCCGCTTTTTTTCCGACCGGCTCTCCTTGCTATTTTTCCGTCAGTCTGACAATCTAAATGACTGTTTGAAACTTTCATTATCTGATCGCATCCGTTCGATCGTGGGAGAGTGCCTTTAAACGCGTCCTGTAATAAGACTTCCATCAACAAAACCTTCATTCCGCAGATTAGAGTCGATACGTATGGATTTTTATTACCCCAAGATGCTAATTATTGGTCCCTCTGCTTCATCACTTTCACTGCCTCTTGGTTCCAGCTACGTTAAGGTTCCCCGCTGTGTGCAGTAAGACGCCTCACATGAACATGCACCGGTTTGGTCACATTTTAGTCACATTTTAGGTCCACTTGTTAGTCACATTTTAGTCACATTTTAGTCACATTTTAGGTCACATTTTTAGTCACATTTTGGTCATCATTTTGGTCACATTTTTGGTCACACTTTGGTCACATTTTGGTCACATTTTGGTCACATTTTAGTCACATTTTAGTCACATTTTGGTCACTTTTGGTCACATTTTGGTCACATTTTTGGTCACATTTTGGTCACATTTTTGGTCACAATTTTGGTCCACATTTTTTATGCGGGCGGTTTTCTACTTTGAAGGTTCTCAAAGCAGGTGACGCGGGGAAAGGTGGGTTAAGTGTCGCTGCGTTGGCGTGGTTTGCGTGGCGTAGGGTTTGCGTCGTCACCGCTTGCGTCTCTTGCGTCGCGTCGTGTCACTTGCATCTCTTATGCCACTCGCAGTCTCTTATTTGCGTTGCGTGGCTTGCGTCGTGTCGTTTAGCGTCTCTTAGTCTCTTACGTCGCGTCTCTTACGTCTCGTCTCTCGCATTGCGTCGTCTTGCGTCGCATGAAATGGGACAAGACCTTCGTCGCGCCGGAGGTGACGTGTCCTTCAAATGCAGCCGACGAACTGGGACAACGGCCGACCGATGTTTCACGTGAAAAGCGGGATGCGAACCACCGACTCTGGCTCAGTGGACAGACATTCTCTACCCACTGAACTACTGTCGCTCACTTCACACTGGTTTACTATGACTGGGCTCACCCCTCTCCACGGATCTGACCTGTATCGTTGTCCTAGCTGCTTCACCTGTTTGTCTCCATAAAAAATAGTCAGACTGATGTTAATGCCGCACGGTTGTGGGGCATTCCTCGATAAAGCTTCTACATCTCCGTGGAAACAGGCCAACTACCTTTTTTGACCCGTTTAATGATGCCAACCTCTATCAGACTCGGCTCACGGCGCAACAGCCTGATAACGGCGCGCTAAATGTTTGTGCTAATGAAGAGCTAACGGGAGCGTGCATTTGTTGTCTCTCACCCCGCCTTGTTTACACATGATTCAAGACAAAATCATCACGTTTCCTGGACTTTAGGGCGTGACCACAGACCCCGAGTAATCATAGCAATGTCGATGCTCACTTCCTGTTTGGAGCGCGGCGGCTAGCAGGTTTAGCTACGTCCATTTATACCAACAGTCTGTGGTGTGTTTCACATTTGCAACTAAACCCTCAAAATTTGGACTAACCCATTGCAAATTTTGGAGCTAAATCTTGGACTAACTCCGAGGATTTAAACAGGATTATAAAACTCGGAGTGCTACAGGGACGAGTGTGAACGCACCCTGACCGTCTTCAGCCTCGTTAGCGTTATTTTGTCTTGTTTTAAAAATACTGTTTTAAATTAGCATAGTTACAAGTGTTTTTTTTCGCATCCTGTTACCACTCAAGGTCCTAACATTGTACTGCGTATGTGACTCTGCTCTACGCACTGAGCCACACAACAGTGCTCTGTATTCACTATCTGACCACCCCGTTCTCCTCTGCCGCCACTGCCGAAGTCCGCCCTCATTTAGCGACAAAAAATCAATGAATGAAATCGGGTGGAATAATGACTATAATCTAACTAAACTTAACGATTTCTCTGTCGGCCATCCTTGTTTCAGATCCGGTGGACTAGACGGCGGGCAGCGTGTCAGACCGTTCCAGGACTCGAAGCGTGTTCAATGAGAACTCTCCCCATCGCAAAGATCCTCCGACCCAAGGGGGCGCTACTACTGCAAAGGCTGAGAACGGCGCTGGGCTCTCCGCCATCAAGTCCATCAGGGTCGTAACGCCTACTGGTGAGTGACCCTGTACACGAAACATATACACAAACACGTGACCAGTGCATGTGACGGCAACCGTGTGACCGACCCGTGTGACCGACCCGTGTGACCGAGAACCCCCGTGTGACCGCCCTGTGAGCGAACCCGTGTAGACCGACCCGTGTAACCGACCCCGTGACCGACCCCTGTACCGACCCGTGTACCTGAGGTGAGTCATAGACTTTCATTTCTTGTGCTTACTCTAAACTATCGACTACCTTACTCTTCCGCCACACTTTTACCTCTCAACGCCGCTAACCCCCTGGATCTGATGAACATAACATAGCATGTGTTTGCTACTTAGCGCTGTCTCGAGTCGGACTAGTGGCCACTCATTGGTACTGCAACTGCATGGAACGCGTACTACATGTCCAATTTTGTGGTGATTTTGACTTATTTTTCAAGATCATAAACTTTCTTTCTGTTGTCTTAAAAACTCTTTTTTAATCGTTAGCTTCGGCTACGCTCTTATGTCGCGCTAGCTACACGCCGCTCTGATTTGGTTAGAGCGTCACATGGTACGACATCGCGGCCGCACTCCGCTCAGTGTCGTCGGGGAGAGTCTTATGGGGCGTGGCTACCATTGACCAATGTACCGACCGCTAAGGCTAGCTAGCAACATGTGCCACTGAGGAGATTGAAGATGCAGGGGGGAAGAAAGGAGAGAGAAGGGAGAGAGATTAGGAGAGAGGCGAGGGAGAGAATGGAGGGTATAGGAGAGAGAGGATGGAAAGAGTAGAGAAACGTTGGGAGAGAGGCAGAAAGGTGGGAAACGGTGAGATGAGGATGGGAGAGAATGGACGGGATGCAGAAGGACAGAAAGGAGATGAGAGATTAGGTTGGAGAGAGATGGAAGGATAGGGGAGAGAATGAGAGATGCAGAGGGAGGAAAGAGGAGAGAGAAGAGAGATGGGCAACAGTCAGAGAGGAGGGGAGAGATGGAGGGAATCCAGGATTGAGGGAAAGAGAGGGGGATAGAGGTAGAGAGGGAGGGCAAGAGTGATAGGAGGAGGGGAGAGATGGAGGGATGCAGAGGGAGGGAAAGAAGAGAGGAGATGAGGTATAGAGGGATGGCAGAGGGTGAGTAGGAGGAGGGGAGCGATAGATGGGATGTGTCTGAGGATATATAAAAAGGGTGGGAGAACAGTGAGAGGTGGATGAGGGAGAGATGAAGGGATGGGTAGAGAAAAGGTATAAAGATAGAGAGGATACCGGTGATATCTGTAAGGTGAAGTAAGGTTGGAGAGAAGGAGATAGAGAACAGATAGATTGGTAATGACTCCATACAGACCAAGGTAGAGGTCGGCTCTGTGGAGAGGCGAGCCCACTCACAGTACACGTGTTTTTCAGGTACATTTTTACTAATAAATATCCAAGAAATTGAAAAGAAAAAGATGGTAAGATTTATGTAATCGAGCGAGGAAACGTTTCCAAGGAGACGGCAGCTGATGACAGAAAGCTGCACACCGTGAACATTTTGGGTGAAGCAAAAAGCATCAGAAACCTGAAGAGACAGAAGCAGCTCGAATGTTTTCCCTTTAAAAACTCAAACCCTGTGTGACGCGTCGTTCGTTCGTGCGGAGTTCACCGACGAGCAACCGTTATTTTTTTCCTCGATATAACACGTTATTTTAATCCTTCACGAGATGAGGTTTCATTAGATCTGATACATAGTCGCTAGGAAGGGCGCTGCAGCTCTGCGTGCAGTCAGGGACAGAGAGAATAGACAGATTATCAAAAAAAATAACTCAAAATAACAAATAAACGTAAAAATATCAAAAAGAAAAAAAAAACAGAAAATAAAAAAAAAAGAATCAAAACATTCATAACCCCAAATACTAAAATAATAATAATCCGAACATTTAGACGCAAAGTGACGAGAGATGGGGCGATAGTTTTTTCATAGAAAGTGAATTGGAGCAGAGTCGATGGAACCGAGAAGTGCCCTCATGATCACTTCCTGTTTGGCACACGTTGGCTAGCCGGTTAGCTATGTCCAATTACTCCATCTCTATGATTTCAAAGACTATTTTTCTTGTCAAATGGGGGTGTCCCCTCTACCTCATTTTGTCTAGAATTGCTCATTTTTATCAGTTTAAATTTTTCTTGAATTAAAAACGATTTTTTTTTTTTTACTTTCAAGTTTTACAAATTTGAAACTTGAGCTCACACAAAATCTTGGGGCGAAAAAAGAACCTTAGAGAGAGAAAGGGGCATTGATATTGTAGTGGAGAATATGCTGGCAAGAGAGAGGAATAAAGAGGAAGGGATAAGGGAGAGAGAGAGTAGGGGGCATGTGCTGTAGTGTGAAGAGGATTAGAATAGAGCAGAGCGAGCCGCGTAGGGAGAACATAGGGAGGAGAAGAGAGGGATGAAAACTAGAGAGAGAGAAGGGAGGGCTGAAATGAGGACAGAGGTGAGAGGAGGAGAGACGCTGGGGCTGAAGGAGAGATGAAGGAGTGAGAGAGAGAGAGACGTCACTCTCCCCCTCACTCCTTTATTCGCTCTGAGCAAAACACGTTTTACTGCATGAAATAATACTCATCTTTATCTCCTCCTCCTCTTCTTCCCCTCTCCTGCTCCTCCTCTTCCTCCTCCTCCTTTATGTCCCAGACTGCCAGTGTGTGTGCTCCTCCTCTTCCTCCTCCTCCCTCGTCCTCTCGCTCCTCTGCAAAGGTTAATGATAAAGAACTACAGTTCGTTGCAGAAAATCAATGAGCTCCCATCCCCCTCCTCCGTCTCTTTCTCTCGTTTTCCTCTTCCTCTTTCTCTCTCCTCTTTTCTCTCTTGAGACGGTTCACTCTGGTGAACTCGGAAACGGCTACCGGCGTCTCTCTCTGCTCTGCTCATGTTTTTAATCTTTCTACTTCGCACCAACTGACTCTCGTGAGCTTTAAATCTCGTCCTGACGTCGTTTCCTCGTCACAGACCACACGCTTCTGTCAAACTGCAACGCTCTGTTTTCCAAAAAAAAAACCTCGTGACGTCTCATCGGTGGCGAAACAGGGAAGTGCTCCGCTGACCATCATCCGAGAGAGGGGAGGACGGAGGGAGGCAGAGAGAGTGGCATTATAGAACAGACTTTTGAAGGGTCTGAACCGTTTGGTAAAAGGTGAGATTCTTTCTGACGAGCTTCACGATTAGTTTTGTGATTTATGTTTTAATAAAGGATTCGGTTCAAAGGTCAACCCCCTCGTTCAGGAAAATGAAACGAAATGTGAAGTGACAAAGAACAAGACGCACGAACAAGACGCGACGAACAAGAACGCAGGACAAGACGCACGAACACGAGCGAGTTTGAACAGATAAAACTACAGGGAGGGCATCTGACACAGAGAGAGGGCATCTGACACATTCAAACTGTGATTTCAGTTGGAGGAGTGATTCTTCTTCTTCTTCTTCGTCGTCTTCTTCTTCGTCTTCTTCTTCATCTTCTTCTCCTTCTTCGTCTTTGTCTTCGTCTTCTTCGTCTTCTTCTTCTCCTTCTCCCTTCATCTTTGTCTTCTTTTTCTTCTTTCTTCTCCTTCTTCGTCTTTGTCTTCGTCTTCTTCATCTTCTTTTCTTCGTCTTTCTCCG
Source organism: Periophthalmus modestus (assembly GCA_019594935.1). NCBI lineage: Eukaryota > Metazoa > Chordata > Actinopteri > Gobiiformes > Gobiidae > Periophthalmus > Periophthalmus modestus. Next base: position 1,878,048 of record JAIEZT010001328.1, read on the forward strand.
TCTTCTTCTCGTCCTCTTCGTCTTATTCTCCGTCTTCTTTGTCTTCATCTTCTTCTTTCTGCTTCACTCTGTACTGAAGCAGTGACGTTACATGTCCAGCAGGGGGCCAGCGTTAGCAACAGGTTTTGATTGACAGCGTTGCTAAGGCACAGGCGGGAAGGGGCGTTACCTTCCACATCCTCGCTCCTGATTGGGCTCTGCGGTCGTCCTTTTTAAAAACCAATCGTTTACTGTTCGTGTTAAATATGACCCTGTTTTTTCATTCGCTTTTGTGCCCGTGCGTTTCAGCGTTAGCGTTAGCATTTAGATTAGCAGCATTTAGCATCATTCAGTCTCGCTCTTCCCTGACTCGTGTTGTACATTTTTCTCCTTCGTGTGAAAAGCAGAGGTTTAATTACGGACTGGACTCTGTGTTTATCTTCAGAGCAGCAACAACACGACAAAACCAGGCTCCGATTATCGTCAGCAACTTTTATAGATCCACAAACACAAATACACAACACACACCACGTCCGGTTTGAGCAGAGAGGGAAGAACACTTTGAAATACGTGTAGTTACAGAAAAACCTGCTTTAAAACGACGATGTTAAAGAAGCGGAATAAGTGACGCCGCCCACAGCTTATCGAGGAGAATCTGGAGACGAGTGTCATAGCAACAAAGAGCCAATCAGGAGCGAGGATGTTGAAGGTAACGCCCCTTCTTGTCCGCATCACTCACTGGGTTAGCGGGAGCAAGCGCTTAGCAACACTGTCAATCAAACCTGTTGCTAACGGTAACAGGAAAGAAGGACCTGATGTGTCTGTTATTAATGTTCATATGTTGATTTTTGGATGTAAATAATGAAATAAAAAACCCCAGGATCATGTAGTGCTCCCTCCTCTCTCCCTCCTCTCTCCTCTCCCCCTCCTCTCTCTCTCTCCCTCCTCTCTCTCTCTCCCTCCTCTCTTTTTCCTCCTCTCTGTCTCCCCTCTCCTCTCTCCTCTCCCCTCCTCTCCTCCTCCTCCTCCTCTCTCTCTCCTCCTCTCTCTCCCTCCTCTCCTCTTCCTCGTCTTCTCTCCTCCTCTCCTCTCCCTCCTCTCTCTCTCCCTCTTTCCTCCTCTCTTTTTCCTCCTCTCTGTCTCCCTCCTCTCTCCTCTCCCCTCTTCTCCTCTCCCTCCTCTCTCTCTCTCCCTCCTCTCTTTTCTTTCTCCTCTCTCTCTTCTCTTCCTGTTTGTCGGGTGTTGGCAGATTCGTCCTTTTTACAGTCTGTTTTTTACCAGACAGTTTTTAAAATGGTGAAACTAAAACTGTCCTGCTCCAGGCCTGCAGGGCGGCGCTCTCAGAGCTGTGCCGTCTCCTCAGAGTCTGTACAGTGTTGACCTTTGACCCCAGAGTCCATGAGGAGCTCGGGACAAACACGAGGCTGTTTGTTCCAGTGTGAATCTGTTTGTCCAGAGTTTAGACGAGCGCCGTAGGTCTGCTCTTCATCGTCTACTCCTCCTCCTCCTCCTCCTCTCCCTCTATCCACCTGCCTCCTCCTCCTCTCTCCTCTTCATCCTCTACTCCTCCTCCTCCTCCTCTCCCTCTATCCACCTGCCTCCTCCTCTCTCCTCTTCATCCTCTACTCCTCCTCCTCTCTCCTCTTCATCCTCTACTTCTCCTCCTCCTCCTCTTCATCCTCTACTCCTCCTCCTCCTCCTCACTCCTCTTCATCCTCTACTCTCCTCCTCCTCCTCTCCCTCTTCATCCTCTACTCCCTCCTCCTCTCTCCTCTTCATCCTCTACTCCTCCTCCTCCTCTCCCTCTATCCACCTGCCTTCCTCCTCCTCCTCTCTCTTCTTCATCCTCTACTCCTCCTCCTCCTCCTCCTCCTCTTCATCCTCTTCTTCCTCTCCCTCTTCTTCCTCTCCCTCCTCTCCTTTCTCTCCCTTCTCTCTCTATTTCTCGTCCTCTCCCTCCTCTTCCCTTCCTCCTCTCCTTCCTCTCTCTTTTTCTCCTCTTCCTCTCATCTGTCTTCTATCTTTCCGTCAGAAAAAAAAAAAAAAAATCATACATTAGTTTGAGGATGTTTCTCTGAACGTTTCTTTTTCCTCACGAGCCTTTTTCATTTTTCCGTTGTGTAAATCCAAACTCTCGTCTTTCTGCTGTGCGACGCCTCCATTTTTGTTTTGTGACTTTTACAGTTTTTCCCTCGTTGGACGACTTCAGTTTGAGTCTTAACGATGAAGCAAACGTCACAAACGCCGTAAAACCGGACAAACATGTCCACCACACACGAGAGCTCAGACCAGGTGCATCCTGGGTAACATGGCGTCCGTCCCGCGCTGGTCTGTGGTCCGGGGCCTTTTACCTTCATTACGCCGAGGCCCAGGAGACTCCTTTACTCTGACGGCTTCCGTGTATTTGGGCCGTGCTTCGTGTGTGGGCCGGTCCCGGGGGGCATTGATTAGTGGGATCAGAGGAGGGGCGGCGGTTGCGGTGGCGGGGGCGGGGGCGGCGGGCGACAGGCAGGCGGCTCAAGCGGCTGAATTATGACCTCACAGGTATAATTGATGACCCTGTTCAGACTCCGCTCCCATGACTCTCCTGGGTAAACACAACGTCAGCCCTCGATCTGAGGCTCATGTAGAAGGCAACCGGAACACCACGCAACACACGCAACACACGGAACACACGCAACACACTTCAACACACACGGAACACACTCAACACACGGAACACACGGAACACACGCAACACACGGAACACACCGCAACACACGGAACACACGGAACCACACCCAACACACGGACACACACGACAACACACGGAACACACGGAACACACGGACCACACGCAACACACTGCAACGCAACACCACGGAACACAGACGCAACACCTCGAAACACACACACGGAACACACGCAACACACGCAACACATGCAACACACTGAACACACGGAAACACACGCAACACACACGCAACACACGGAACACACGCAAACACACGCAACACACGGAACACACACGCAACACACGGACACAACGTAACACACGCACACACGGAACACACGCAACACACGCAAACACGACACACGGAACACACACGCAACACACTGAACACACGCAACCACACGCAACACACGGAACACACGCAACACACGCAACACACGGAACACACCACAACACACCGCACACACGCAACACACTTAACACACCGCACACACGGAACACACGGAACACACGCACAACACACGGAACACACGCAACACACGGAAACAACGCAACACGGAACACACGCAACACACAGGACGCCCACGGAGCACACGGAACACCACGCAACACACTCAACATACAAAACACACGCAACAGACGGAACACAAGCAACACACTCAACACACGGAACACACAACACAACACACGGAACACACGCACACGGAACACACGGAACACACGCTCAATACACGCAACACACGGAACACACGTGAACAGACGGAACACACGGGAACACACGGAACACACAAAACACACGGACACACGGCAACACACTGAACACACTGAACACACGGAACACACAAAACACACGCAACACACTGAACACACGCAACAACACGGGAACAGACGGCACACGGAACACACGTTAACACACGCAAACACACGGACCACACGGAACACACGACAGAAGCACAACGTAACACACTCAACACACGGAACACATCAGCGCCACACGCAACACACGGAACAGACACACACTAAAACACGCAACACCACACACCACCAACACACGGAAAACACGCACACCCGGAACACACGCAACACACGGAACACACGGCAACACACGGAACACACGTACAACACACGGAAAACACGGACACACTTAACACACGCAACACACGGAACACACGCAACACACGGAACACACTCAACACACGGAGCACACGGAACACACCAACACACGCAACACACGAAAACACGCAACACACGGAACACACGGAACACACGCAACACACGCAACACACGGAGCACGGATCACACGGAACACACTGATCACACGCAACACACGGAACAGACGCAACACACGCAACACACGGAACACACTGAGCACACGGGAACACACGGAACACACGGTAGCACACGGACACACGGAACACACGCAACACACGCAACACACGCAACACACTCAACACACGGAACACACGGAACACACGGAACACACGCAACACACGCAACACACGCAACACACGGAACACAGGAACACACGCAACACACGTAAACACACGGACACACGGAACACACGCAACACACACACACGGACACACGGAACACACGCAACACCACGCAACACACGGAAAACACGCAACACACTTAACACGAACTTACGGAGCAACACGGAGCACACGAACACACGGAACCACTTGGCACACGGAACAACACGCAACACAACATTACACGCAACACACGCAACACACTCAACACACGGAACACACAACACACACAACACACGCAACACACGCAACACACTCAAACACACGGAACACACGGAACACACGCAACACAGGAACTAACCACACGTAAACCAACTCAACAACACTTAACACACACAACAGGACGTAACACACTCAACACACGCAAACACACGGAACACACGGAGCGCACTCAACACACGCAACACACGGAGCACAACGGAACACACGGAACAGACTGAACACACGGAACACACGCAACGCCACGGCAACGCACGTAGCGCACGGAACACACGCAACACACTTACACACCGCACGCACGCAACACACTCAACACACGCAACACACGCAACAGAGCACCACATGGTACACAGCGCACACACGTTGACGACCTCATCTGTTAAACATCATCATTTTTAATTGGTTATAATCTTAAAGCAGTTCATTAAAATCTAATAAACGAGCTAATCAAAATCAGCTTTTGTTTTTATAAAAGTGTCACAGACCTCCTCTCCCTCAGAGACGAGTGGGCCGGCCCAACGTGAGAGTGGGCCGGCCCAACATGAGACCATATATTCATCAGGCTTTTATCAACTGTGTTTACAGAAGGATCCACGGTCCAGGTTCGGTCCTGGTTTAGTCCTGGTTTAGCACGTTTGAGCGAATAGTTAGCATGTATGCTAGTTATTTAGCCGCTGGTAAATACATTTCATTCATAATTGTCTGATTAAAAGAAAATAAGAAGCTACGAGTCGGGTTTGTGGAGCTGCCAGCTCCACAAACCCGACTTGTAGGCAAAACGAAGCATTTTCTCTGTTTTTTAGTGCACAAGCGCACCCAAAATGAAAAACTCGCTTTATCTTTGTCACTTTTTTCAGCAACTTAGCAAACAAAAAACTGTATGCGTGTGTACGACACTCGCACCTCGATCCTTCTGTTTAAATAAATTCCATATTCCTGCTGCGTAAAAACACAGATCCATCGTGGCTTGAAGTTGTTTTACACTCGTGTCGGGGTTTGGCTCGGGAGAAGGGCCCTCCAGTCCCCGCCGCACTGCCGCTCGTTCATTTACACATAGATTACAAAACCTCTGGCCCTTTAAAAAACTCCAGCCACTCCAAAAAACAAGCCGCTCGCAGCTTTTTCCACGTTTGAACAAATCTCTGTTTTCTGCCGCTGCTGCTCCCCGCGCTCCAATTTACTCCACGAACATGATCCGGATCCACGAACGAAGAAATATTAAAGATGATTTAAGAAGATTAAATCCACTTTGGACAAATGAAGACGTCCCCCCAGACACAGCACAGAGTTAACCCAGGATCTGTCGAGGGTTAACACGACATTTAAGACCAAAATGAGTCTGAAGCAGCAGAGACAGAGAGAGAGGCTGCGGTTTTTCAATAGAAAGTGACTGGAGTCGATGGACCCCATGATCCTTCCTGCCTGTCCATTTATTAAAAACCAGACCACTCTGAAAGTCAAAATGAAACTTCTGTGTCTCATCTGCAGATATTTACAAAGTGTTTTTTATCGTCAGTGAACCAGGACGTAAGCCATTAGCATGCTAGTTGTTGTTAGCATTACCGTGACATGACTATTTCTGTTTTTTAATGTTTTTAAGACGATAATAATCAGGTCCAATGGTGCGACAGTGGCTCATTTGGTAGAGCGTTTGTCCTCTGATCAGAAGTTTTGGAAGTGAATGGCTAGCAGGTTAGCTATGTCCATTTATATAACAGTCTATGCTTAGCTAGCAGGTTAGTTATGCCCCATGTGTATATATAGTCTATGGTTAGGCTAGCATGTTAGCTAGAATGTCTATGTATGTAATCAGTCTATGGTGGTTAGCTAGCAGATTAGCAGCTAGCGGTTACTATGTCCAGGTTATTTATATAAACAGTCTATGGCTAGCTAGTAGGTTAGCAGTTAGAAGGTTAGCTACGTCCATTTATAATAACAGTCTCTGGTTAGCTAGCATGTTAGGAGCTATCAGGTTAGCTACTCCATTTATATATACAAGTCTATGGTTAGCTAGCATGTTAGCAGCTAGCAGGTTAGCTACGCCATTTATATAAACAGACTCTGGAGACGACACATCTCGTCATGTCAAGAAGAGATTGCTGCTGTTTAACGCTAACAGGGTCTAGCTGTGATAGAAAGTGTACAGGGCTGAGTTAAGAGGCTAAGCTAGGCTAAAGTAGCGGTAGCTGTGGCAGTTAGTGACACACACACACTGGAAATAGTTTGTCTAGATTATTACAACATTAATTACATTCGACACAGTTTGTGGTTAAACACCGACTTTTTAAACGTAACACTTAGCAACGCCCTCAAGTAAACATGTGGCTAACGCTAGCGGGGAAAGACGACGCCTGATGTGCCTGTTTTAATGTTCATGTGTTGATTTACAGACACAAAAGTGAAATAAAAACCCCAGGATCATGTCGAGGGTTAATACGAACATTTTAAGACCAGGAGTCGATGGAGCAGGAAGTGCGCCATGATCACTTCCTGTTTTGAAAAGCGCTGGCTAGCAGGTTAGCTCTGTCCATTTATATAAACAGAGGTGGGTAGAGTAGCAAAATAATGTACTTAAGTAAGAAATAATGTCTAAAAAATCTGAACATGTGATTTTATAATTTGAAGTGAATGAAATGGATAAGAAAAAATCTGAAGGAGCCAGAAACACAAAAGTTCAGATCATTTCTTTACATAAAGCTCAGACTCGCAGCGAGAAGACGAACCTCGACTTTTACTCGAGTACACTGTAAAGTTTATGAAGTACTTAAGTAGTAAAGAGTTTGGAGCCTGAAAACGACGCCGAGAGGAGCCGTAAATAAAAACCTCCTCCTGCTCGTTTCCACGGAGATGTTGTTCCTTTGCCTGTAATATTCCACAGTACGGCATAAAACGCACGATCTGTGTCTGTGGAGAGAATGTTCCAGAGTGTGGCTTTAACTTCCTATTTCCAATGGAATCATGCAGGTGAAAGTTACACACTGCAGCTTTAAAGATTATTCAATAAATGTGACAGAGCTGCCAACTTCTGCCTGAAACTGTGACTGAAGCAGGAGCCGTTTGGAGCCGCAGCCAAAGATCATTTTAGTGACTCAGGAAACGATTATTTACTCTGATTAATCGAGTTTATTCATTTTTTACTTGTATAAAATATTCTGAAGAGTCTGTTATGGCCCAGTCGAACCCGTGTCCCACACAGACAGAACAGTGTGGCCCATTTGGAGGAGGTGGCCCATTTGGAGGAGGTGGCCCATTTGGAGGAGGTGGACCAAAGCACGGCCCAGTTGAACTCTGCTCAAACTCCGTCCTCAGCTTCTCGCTGCTCCTCGCTTCTACTCGCTTCTCCTCGCTGCTCCTCGCGGCTCCTCGCTGCTCCTCGCGGCTCCTCGCGGCTCCTCGCGGCTCCTCGCGGCTCCTCGCGGCTCCTCGCGGCTCCTCGCTGCTCCTCGCTGCTCCTCGCTCCTCCTCGCTGCTCCTCGCTGCTCCTCGCTGCTCCTCGCTGCTCCTCGCTGCTCCTCGCTTCTCCTCGCTGCTCCTCGCTGCCCCTCGCTTCTCCTCGCTGCTCCTCGCTGCTCCTCGCTTCTCCTCGCTGCTCCTCCTCGCTGCTCCTCGCCGCTCCTCGCCGCTCCTCGCCGCTCCTCGCCGCTCCTCGCCGCTCCTCGCCTCTCCTCGCCTCTCCTCGCCTCTCCTCGCCGCTCCTCGCCTCTCCTCGCCGCTCCTCGCCGCTCCTCGCCGCTCCCGCCGCTCCTCGCCTCTCCTCGCCTCTCCTCGCGGCTCCTCGCGGCTCCTCGCCGCTCCTCGCCGCTCCTCGCGGCTCCTCGCGGCTCCCTCGCGGCTCCTCGCTGCTCCTCGCTTCTCCTCGCTTCTCCTCGCTGCTCCTCGCTGCTCCTCGCTGCTCCTCGCTTCTCCTCGCTTCTCCTCGCTGCTCCTCGCTTCTCCTCGCGGCTCCTCGCTTCTCCTCGCTTCTCCTCGCGGCTCCTCGCTTCTCCTCGCGGCTCCTCGCTTCTCCTCGCTGCTCCTCGCTGCTCCTCTCTGCTCCTCTCTGCTCCTCGCTTCTCCTCGCTGCTCCTCGCTTTTCCTCGCTGCTCCTCGCTGCTCCTCGCTGCTCCTCGCTTCTCCTCGCTTCTCCTCGCCGCTCCTCGCCGCTCCTCGCCGCTCCTCGCCGCTCCTCACCGCTCCTCGCGGCTCCTCGCTGTTGTTTAGTCCATAAACTCACACAATATTTATGTAAAAACTGCACCTGATGTGTGATGTTTAACCTAATCTGATAAAACAAACATCTGAGTAAATAAACTTGAAATAAAAGACAGTATTTATTTATTTTATTTAAACACAAAATAAATGTCTCTGTCTGTAGTATTTCATTTGGCCGATTTGACGAGTAGCTCAGTCGCTAATGAGTGTCAACAGAAAAGGCCGGTCTCCACTGTGTGCCAGCTCACCAGCAAAGCATCCTGGGATTTGTAGTATTAGTGGTGCATGTGCTGTACACGCCGGGTCATATGATCTGAAGGGCCGAATATATTTACACCATGGGCCAGATTTGACCCTCTGGCCTGAGTTTGACATATGTGGCCTAGAGTTACCTTCACCTGGTCTCTCGTCTCCTCTCTCCTCTCCTCTCTCGTCTCCTCTCTCGTCTCTCCTCTCGTCTCCTCTCTCGCCTCCTCTCTCGTCTCTCCTCTCTCGTCTCTCCTCTCTCGTCTCTCCTCTCGTCTCCTCCTCTCTCTCGTCTCCTCTTCGTCTCCTCTCTCGTCTCCTCTCTCGGTCTCTTCTCTCTCGTATCCTCTCTCTCGTGTCCTCTCTCGTCTCTTCTCTCGTGTCTCTATCTAGTCTCTCTCTCCTCGTCTCGTCTCTCTCTCCTCTCTCGTCTCTTCTCTCTCGTTTCCTCTCTCCTCTCCTCTCTCGCCTCCTCTCTCTCGCCTCCTCTCTCTCGTCTCCTCTCTCTCGTCTCCTCTCTCTCGTTCCTCTCTCTCGTCTCTCCTCTCTCGTCTCCTCTCTCTCTCCTCTCTTCCTCTCTCCTCTATCTCTCTCCTCTCTCTCTCCTCCTCTCTTCGGCCTCCTCTCTCGTCTCTCGTCTCTCGTCTCCTCTCTCTCTGTGTCCTCTCTCGTCTCTCCTCTCTCGTCTCTCCTCTCTCGTCTCCTCTCTCTCGTCTCTTCTCTCTCGTCTCCTCTCTCGTCTCCTCTCTCGTCTCCTCTCTCGTCTCCTCTCTCGTCTCCTCTCTCGTCTCCTCTCTCGTCTCCTCTCTCGTCTCCTCTCTCGTCTCTCTCTCTCCTCTCCTCTCTCTCCTCTCCTCTCTCTCTCCTCTCTCTCTCTCTCTTCTCTCTCGTCTCCTCTCTCGTCTCCTCTCTCGTCTCCTCTCTCGTCTCCTCTCTCGTCTCCTCTCTCGTCTCCTCTCTCGTCTCCTCTCTCGTCTCTTCTCTCGTCTCTTCTCTCGTCTCTTCTCTCTCTCCTCTCTCGTCTCCTCTCTCGTCTCCTCTCTCGTCTCCTCTCTCGTCTCCTCTCTCGTCTCCTCTCTCGTCTCCTCTCATCGTCTCCTCTCTCGTCTCCTCTCTCGTCTCCTCTTCTCGTCTCTCTCTCTCGTCTCTTCTCTCGTCTCTTCTCTCTCGTCTCCTCTCTCGTCTCCTCTCTCGTGTCTTGCCCACTTACACGGTGACGGCTTGTGTGACAGTTGGTCGAGCGTTTGCCCATTGATCTGAAGGTTGCCGGTTCGAATCCCGCTCTTTACGCTGGTGTGTGAATGATGTTTTTTTGAGGTAAAACACTTTTAGTGACTTAAAATTGTAAAAAAAAACCCTCTTTAACGCTAAAAATATGAGTCGGAATCAAACTACGAACTTTCTTACTCTTATTTACACTTGTAACAGCTCCGTGTTTTCAGTTGTGTCTAATCTTCCTCTGGTCAAACTCTGGCCACATTAAGCTTAAGTTTGTAATCTGGATTCAAAAACAACCCAATTAAAAGATACAGAAAAAGACATTAGACCCGGAGACGATGTGGATCCGAGGATTACGCCGACGTGTTTGGTGAAAGCTGTTATTCCCAGACGGACGTGATGAGGTCGTCTGAGGGGGCGGCTGCACTTTGAGTCTCGTTTAATCACAAAACCTCCATTAGCGGCTCATTAAGCGACAGATTAGAAATGTCATATTTAGCGAGATTTTATTTCACAGCGATTAAAGCAGATCCGTCCTGCAGACTGGACTTTTCAGAGGTTTAAGGAGAGTTATCGTTGTTTCCAGTGACCCGGAACTCGCCAACAACAGAAAAGTGACGTGATGTTGCTTTAAAACGACTCTGTTTCTCCAGGTTCTGCTCGTTTCTTCTCGTTTCTCTCTGAAGTTGTGTTTGGAGAGATTCAAGTTTGAGTTTAACCTTTAAGCCACTATTTTCAAGACGCCACTTTGTGGATTTACCCCCGTTTAACCTCCACAAGGACACGCCCACTGTGACACGCCCACTGTGACACGCCCACTGTGACACGCCCACTGTGACACGCCCACTCTTCGTTCTCTTCTCCTCTCTCGTCTCCTCTCCTCTCGTCTCTTCTCTCGTCTCCTCTCTCGTCTCCTCTCTCCTCTCTCGTCTCCTCCTGCGTCTCCTCTCTCATCTCCTCTCTCATCTCCTCTCTCTCCTCCTCTCTCGTCTCCTCTCTCCTATCCTCTCTCCTCTCCTCTCTCCTGTCTCGTCTCCCCTCTTGTCTCCTCCCTCGTCTCCTCTCTCTTCTCTCTCCTCTCCTCTCTCGTCTCCTCCCTCGTCTCCTCTCTCGTCTCCTCCCTCGTCTCCTCTCTTGTCTCCTCTCTCCTCTCCTCTCTCGTCTCCTCTCTTGTCTCCTCTCTCGTCTCCTCTCTCCTCTCTCGTCTCCCCTCTCTCCTCCCTCGTCTCCTCTCTCGTCTCCCCTCTCTCCTCCCTCGTCTCCTCTCTCCTGCCTTGTCTTAGAGATCCCTAAGTCTGCCAAAGCCAAACTTGGACACTTAAATCGTATTATTCATTCAGGACATTGTAAATATTCACCATGATGAGTTTATAAGTGATTTTGACGGACCAGAGCAGAATTTGCTGTCACAACTAGCATGCTAACACACATTTCCTGTTTATCGGACAGTAAATCGCTCCCTAATTAGCCTCATTTTGACCTGTAGAGCTGCTTTTATAAGAAACCTGAGGCGTGTTCTGCTTGAGGCATCAGTGAAAATGTGGTACCGTCCCTTTAAGAGCCGCTCAGTTGTTTTTGCAGCAGAGTCGACTCTCGGCTCGTTATTGGATCCTCCCGTCAGCAGGACGAGGTGAGAGGCTGTGTGCGCCTCTCTGGACGTTTATCACAGCCTCACACACACACACACACACACACACACACACACATACACACACACACACACACACACACACACACACACACACACACACACACACACGGCTGTTTCTCCAGCAGCAGCGTAATTGGAAAAGCAAAGTGTCATGAGGAAGATGGAGGTGAGACAGAGTCTGAGGGAGCTGCGGGCGAGCGGCTCCTCCAGCGGCTCCTCCAGCAGCTCCTCCTTCACAAACACAGAAAACACTGTAGAGAAGAAGACGTTATGTTCAGATCAGATTCAGGATGTTAATGTGTCACTGTGGGCGGAGCTTTGGACTGAGTCTTACGGCTAAACCATAACGAGGGTTTGAGTCAGGCCTGGGAGAGATCGCTACATTACTCAAACATGTAGAGGCGTTTAAAACCACTTCAGTCATGTTTTTTTTGTTGATCACCTGCAGTTACACAAGTTACAGTCTGATTATGTTTTAAACCTTTTTAAACTCCACACCTCCAACTGTTTCCCCGAGATCAGCTTTTGATGGGCATAAAGAAGAAAAAAAAAGGAAGAAAAATGAAAATCAATAAATATGATATAAAAATAATAATGATAATGACAATAAAATGAATAAATAAATACAAAATAAGGATAAAAAAATATACATATACATAAAATATACATATACATAAAAAAAAACAAAAAAAAAAAACAGCTAACAACAATATATTATAAAATTAAATTAAAAATAAATAAATAAAATAAGAAAAATATTCCTAAAACCTCTCCTCTTCAGGTGTTTTTAAAGAGGAAACAGTGACCTTCACTTCTCGCCTCAGTGACAAAGTCTTCATCACATTTATTCGAGTTTTTCAGTTCAGTCATGAATCTTTGTTGTTTGAAGCTGTTCCTGTCGCCACAGCCGCCCCGGGGCAGAGTGCTGGAGTGTGGCAGCAGTTTGACCCCAGTGACCAGCACAAATCTGACCCCGACTGATCATGCTCTGGGTTTATGTAACACCATTAATGACTGAAAATGCACTTTATCTACATGTATATATTCATTACACATCCACTGCTGCTGGAGCCACAGCTGCCCCGGGACAGACTGAAGTGATTCTGTCTGCACCGTGTGAAGTGTCTTGCCAAAGGACACAATGGGAAATAATTTCATTTTTATACAGCGTTTTTCCACTTTCAAGTCCCTCAAAGAGCTTTACGTCCAGGAACCACTCACACATTCACTCACACATGAGGAGAGTCTTGCTCAAGGACACAATAACCGCATTCATCTGTGGGACCCGGAATCACACCGGCAACCTGCGAGTCCGTAGATCTGAGCGCTCAACCAGTGCGTCGAGAACAGGATTTAAACTGGCAGTAAATCGGTCGTCTGACCTTCAGGTTGGAGGCCGATTTCCTGCTTCACAAACCACAAACCAGATGAAGTGTGTTGCCCAAGGACACGACCATAATCGAACCAGCAACCCGCCTGTGCCAACGCGCCGCCACCGCCTGCCGCTCTGTGTCTTATGTCCATATATTTAGCCTAACGCTGTAATGGGGACGTAGTGGCGTTTAGCGTTCATTACAGCTCCATGCTCCACAAACCCGACTCGGTCCTTTCCATTTGGCGCCTGCTGTCGCCCGTCGCCCCATTGACTCCTCCGCGGCGCTACCTTCATTAGCGCTAATTGTACTTAACCGGAGCGGATGACTGCGACCCAGCGTGGGAATTAGTTAGCGTTAGCGTTAGCCTGAAGCGTGAGTGTTAGCGGCGGCGGGACAAAAACACACAGAAATACGACAAAAAACACGAGAGACATTTTCAAATGAGGCTAATGCACATAAAGCTGCATCATGTAACTTTTCTGATCACTGTGTGTGACATTTAATGCCACACTGTGGAAAATTCTTATTTTCTAATTATTTTTATTTATTCATTTGTTCCATATCGTTGTGCTAAAGGCTGAGGTCACAAAAGAACCAAAATAAAAACTACAAACTTCACTAACACTGAAACATAAAGCAGATAAAACCATAACGTCTCCATGGAGACGATCAGGGGACAGACATGTTACATAGTGCCCCTTTAAATGAGTGAATGGAATTTGTTATTTTTTTTTATTTTTTTATTTTTATTTTTTTATTATTATTCATTATAATTTATTATTTACACTTGTTTTTTAAATTCTGGATGTGAAAAGTGAGAAATCGTTTGTTTTATTCGCAGTTTCGTCCGTTTTCATGTATAAAATATAAACCAGAACATTCTTAAAGTTCATCTCGTCTGTGACAAACCGGAGGAGAAATAACGAGGAGTAATTATCTGAAACGCCGCTGAGTCCTGGACGTTTGTTTTGGCTCCTCACAACAAACACGGAGGATTTATAAAGTTTGATCTTAATCTTTATGTTTTTGAGTCTCGGGTCTTTGTGGCGCCGTCTCTTTAAGTGTTTGTTTTACGGCACATTTGACTCTTAAAGGGGAAGTTAAAGGAGTTTAAAGGGGAGGTTGTTGCTTGGAGAGTCGCCAGGTCATAGTTTGACAGTAAAATCGCTGAGGTCCCATCACAGACTGTTTATATAAAGGGACATACTGTAGCTAAACTGTTAGCCGCCGCCGCGCTCCAAACAGGAAGTGATGTCACGGGGCACTTCCTGCTCCATCGACTCTTTTTCACTATTTCACTTTTGTGTCTGTAAATCAACATATGAACATTAATAACAGACACATCAGGTCCTTCTTTCCCCGACGTAGCATTAGCAACAGGTTTGATTGACAGCGTTGCTAAGGGGCGTAAACTTCATCAGCCTCGCTCCTGATTGGCTCTTTGTTGCTATGATACAGTCTGTGGTTAAAATGGGTTAATATGAAGTGAGAGGAAACACAGGGAGGGAGGAGAAGAGGAGAGGGAGAGAGGGGAGAAAGAAGAGAGGAGGAGGAAGAGAGAGGAGAAGAGGGAGGAGGAAGGGAGAGAGGAGAAGAGGGAGGAGGAAGGGAGAGAGCGGGAGACAAAGATTAAAAGGGAAGAGGGGGGTGAGAGTGAGAGCGTGGAGGAGAGGAAGAGGGAGACGGGGGAAGGAAATGGTGGACTAGAGAGGAGGAGAGGAGAGAGAGAGAGAGACACAGGAGAGAGAGGGAGAGGGAGAAAGCAAGAGAGCAAAAGAGGGGAGAGAAAGAGAGGGGAGAAAAAGAGAAAGAGGGGAGAGAGAGAGGAGAGAGATTGGGGAGAGAGAGGGAGGAGAGAAAGGAGGGAGAGAGCGGGGAGAAAAACAGAGGGAGAGAGGAGGGAGAAAGAGAAAAGAGAGAGGAGAGAAAGGAGGAAGAGAGAGAAGAGAGAAAGAGAGAGGAGAGAGAGACAGGAGAGAGAAGGAGAGGGATAAAGCAAGAGAGCGAGAGAGGGGAGAAAAACAGAGGGAGAGAAGAGGGGAGAGAAAGAAATAGAGGGTAGAGGGAGAGACGGGGGGGACAAAGGAGGGAGAGAGGAGAGAGAGGAAGAAGAAAGAAAGAGGAGAGAAAGAGAGGAAGAAGAGAGGGAACAGAAAGCGAGAGAGGACAGAGAGGACAGAGAGACAAGAGAGAAGGAGAGAAAGGAGGAAGAGAGAGAAGAGAGAGAGGAGAGAGAAGGAGAGGGACAAAGCAAGAAAGAAAAAGAGGGTAGAGGGAGAGAGAGGTGAGAGGGAGAGCGTGACGTGGAGCTGAGATAAGTCTCTCACTTTCTCGCTGGTGACTCTCGTCTTCAAACTTTCGACCAATCAGCTCGTTTGTTTCTCACGTGTCACTGAAATACACAAATCTGATTGGACGATCACGTTTGAATCTTTGGCTGTGGCTCAGTTGAGTCTCGGTCGACTCAAACTTCGCTGGTGGAGCGGTTGGATCCACAGACTCGCAGGTTGTCGGTGTGATTCCGGCTCTCACAGTTGGACTCTGTGGTTGTGCCGTTGAGCAGGACACTTCTCTGTGTCTTTGTTCTTCTCTGGTTCCTGGAGCTGCGGCTTTGGCAGTTTGTTCAAATTTCATAATCCCTGGCTCCTCCTTCTTTCCTTTCTTCATAATCTCTTCTTCTCCGGCGTCTCCTGGTTTTCCGTTTGTCGTTTTCTCCTCTCGTTTTCTCGTTCTTATCTGCTGAACGTTTCGCTCCGTCGCTCGTGTAGCTTAAACGGCGCCGGAGCTGTTAGCGTTTGTAATTGAAGGTTTAGATGTTCACAGGCCGCTAAATCTGAGCGTGTTCGGCTAACCGCTCCAGCGCGCTAACGCTAGCTCCATACCGCCGCGACGAGTCAACCAGAACGAGAGAGGAGGAGGAGAAGAGAGGAGGAGGAGGAGAAGAGAGGAAGAGTGTGTGAGAGGAGGAGGAGAGGAAGAGTGCGTGGGAGGAGGAGGAGGAGGAGGAGGAGAAGAGAGGAAGAGTGTGTGAGAGGAGGAGGAGGAGAGGAAGAGTGCGTGAGAGGAGGAGGAGGAGGAGAAGAGAGGAAGAGTGTGTGAGAGGAGGAGGAGGAGAGGAAGAGTGTGTGAGAGGAGGAGAAGGAGAGGAGGAGGAGGACAGGAGAGGAAGAGAGGAGAGGAGGAGGAGGAGAGAAGGAGGAGGAGAGTGCAAGAGGAGGAAGAGGACAGAGGAGGAGAGGGAGGAGGAGAGGAGGAGGAGACGAGGAGGAGAGAGGAGGAGGAGACAGAAGGAAGAAACAGAGGAGGAGGAGGAGGAAGAGGAGAAAAGAGAGGGAGGGACAGAGAGCAGTAGAGGGTACAGGAAGTAGAGAGAGGAGGAGGAGAGGAGGAGGAGAGGAGGAGGAGAGGAAGAGTGTGTGAGAGGAGGAGAAGGAGAGGAGGAGGAGGACAGGAGAGGAAGAGAGGAGAGGAGGAGGAGGAGAGGAAGAGTGTGTGGGAGGAGGAGGAGGAGTGGAGGAGAGCATAGAGGAGAGCAGGAGGAGGAGAGCAGGAGAGCAGCAGGAGGAGGAGAGACAGAGGGAGGTGGTTCATTCTCTTCAGTGAAAACTCCACAAACTCGAAGGAAAATCCCAGGAAGTGACTTTAAAACAAACGACCAAAAAAAATAAAACAAAGTGTCTGCAGTGAAATAAACGAGACTGAAGCCTCCTCTCAGCATCAGTCTCCTCCTCCTTCTCCTCCTCCTCTCCTCCTCCTCTCTCTCTACTTCCTGTACCCTCTACTGCTCTCTGTCCCTCCCTCTCTTTCTCCTCTTCCCTCCTCCTCTCTGTTTCTTCCTTCTGTCTCCTCCTCCTCTCTCCTCCTCGTCCTTGTCTCCTCCTCCTCTCTCCTCCTCTCCTCCTCTGTCTCTTCCTCCTCTTGCACTCTCCTCCTCCTTCTCTCCTCCTCCTCTCTCCTTCTCCTTCTCTCCTCTCTCTCTCACCTCCTCCTCCTCCTCCTCTCCTCCTCCTCCTTCTCTCCTCCTCTTTGTCTCTTCTAGATACTAGTACTGAATATCAGGGTGGATACTAACAGGAGCTCGATCGGTATCGGTCCAGTGGTATCGGTCCAGTATCGGTTCAGTGGTATCGGTTCAGTATCGGTTCAGTATCGGTTCAGTGGTATCGTGTGTGGGTCTTTAGTTTAATGTAATAAGACGATTTACACAGATTTTGACCCAGAAAATCTCAGAATTTTTCAACTTTTAATAGTGACGGAGCAACAATTACACAGCAAATACACAGATATACAACACACACACAACACACACACAACACACACACACACACACACAACACATTAGTGTAGTGACGGAGCAACAGTTACACAACAAATACATATACACAACACACACATATATACAACACACACAACATGAAAATACATATACACACAATACAACACACACATACATATATACAGCATACACACACAACACACACACACAGAACACACAAATATACAACACACATAGGTCCTGTGTTGTGTGTGTGTTGTGTTTGTGTGTTGTGTATTTGTTTTATATATCTGTGTGTGTGTTGTGTGTATGTTGTATGTTGTGTGTGTGTGTTGCATGTTTGTGTGTGTGTGTATGTTGTATGTTGTGTGTGTGTTGTGTGTGTGTGTTGTGTGTATGTTGTGTGTTGCGTGTGTGTGTGTATGTTGTATGTTGTGTGTGTGTGTGTTGTGTGTATGTTGTGTGTTGCGTGTGTGTGTGTATGTTGTGTGTGTGTTGTATGTTGTGTGTTGTGTGTGTGTTGTGTGTATGTTGTGTGTTGCGTGTGTGTGTATGTTGTATGTTGTGTGTGTGTTGTATGTTGTGTGTTGCGTGTGTGTGTGTTGTATATTGTGTGTTGCGTGTGTGTGTTGTGTATTGTGTGTATGTTGTGTGTTGCGTGTGTGTGTATGTTGTGTGTGTGTTGTATGTTGTGTGTGTGTGTTGTGTGTATGTTGTGTGTTGCGTGTGTGTGTATGTTGTATGTTGTGTGTGTGTGTTGTATGTTGTGTGTGTGTGTGTATGTTGTGTGTGTGTTGTATGTTGTGTGTGTGTGTGTTGTATGTTGTGTGTGTTGTGTGTGTGTGTTGTATGTTGTGTGTTTGTATTGATCAGTCTCTGATTAAAGTCTCTGGGGCAGAGACACGTCTTTAAGTGAAATGACCGATCAGCACCATCTCCCTCTCTCCTTTTGTTTAACTGCCTCCCCATCTCCCTCTTTCCCTCCTCTCCTCCCCCTCTCTACCTCCATCTCTCTCCCTCTCTCTCTCCCCCTCCCTCCCTCTCTCCTCCCTCCCTTTGTCCTCTCTCGCTCTCTCTTTCCAGGGCAGGGCACCTGACTTTAACTGTGTCGCGCTCATGCAATACTCTCCCTCCCTCTCTTTCCATCCCTCCCTCCCTCGGTCTCTGTCATTCCTTTATATCCCCCACCCTCTCCCCCGCTCTCCCCCTCTCTCTCTTGATGGAGAAAAAGAGAGGGAGAGAGGAGGAGTAAAGGGGAGAGATAAAGGGAGAGACCGACGGGAGAAAGAGAAGGATGGAAGGAGTAAAATAGACAAAGGAGGGAAGGAGAAGAGATGGAGCTGAGAGACAGAAACGGAGAGACTGAGTGAGGAGGGGGAGAGAAAGAGGGAGGTAGAATGAAAGATGGGAAGAGCTGGGTGAAAGAGGGAGGAGGACAGAAAAACAAACAGTAAAAAAAAAAACATAGACTGAGAGGGTGAGTCCAGACTTTTGCCTGGATTGTGCTTTTGTACCACTTTATCTCTCCTTCCTCTCATCTCTCCATCTCTCTCTTTTCTCTTAAAGTCATTTATTTCTCCTCCGTCTCATCCCTTCATCCTGAGGTCAGGCCTTCGCTGAAAACTTATTATCTCCTTTAAGTGACTTTTCTCATGTTCAGAAATGATTATATCAAAAAACGAGATGAAAGCTGCACAGCGCTACACCCTCCTCAGCTAACGCCGCTAAGCTAACCCCGCTGAGCTAACCCCGCTGAGCTAACCCCGCTAATGTAACCCTGCTAAACTAACCCCGCTAATGTAACCCTGCTAAACTAACCTCACTAAACTAACCCTGTTAAACTAACCCCGCTGAGCTAACCCCGCTAATGTAACCCTGCTAAACTAACTCCGCTAAACTAACCCTGAAGTGTAAAGAAAAAAAAACAAACTTGAAATGTGTTTTTACTGAAGTGAGACGACTCCTGACACTTTAGAACAACGGCACATCCCACCAACACAAGACTCACGCTTTCCACACGTGTCCTCAGACGTGTCCTCAGACGTGTCCTCAGACGTGTCCTCAGACGTGTCCTCACACGTGTCCTCACACGTGTCCTCTGACGTGTCTTCAGACGTGTCCTCTGACATGTCTCCTAACATGTCCTCTGATGTGTCACCTGACGTGTCCTCTGTCACCTGACGTGTCCTCTGTCCTCTGATGTGTCCTCTGTCCTCTGACGTGTCCTCTGTCCTCTGACGTGTCCTCTGTCCTCTGACGTGTCCTCTGTCCTCTGATGTGTCCTCTGTCCTCTGACATGTCCTCTGACGTGTCCTCTGTCTCCTGACCTGTCCTCTTGTCCTCTGTCCTCTGACCTGTCCTCTGTCCTCCTCAGACCTGGACGACCCCATAGTGACCGTCCACCAGAGCATCGGGGAGGCCAAAGAGCAGTTCTACTACGAGCGGACGGTTTTCCTGCGCTGTGTGGCCAACTCCAACCCCCCAGTGCGCTACAGCTGGCACCGCGGGAGGGAGGTGCTGACCCAGGGCTCCGACAAGGGCGTGGAGATCTACGAGCCGTTCTTCACACAGGTAACACACCGGCTGAGCGCGCACACGCCAGGACGACACGGGGAAAACACGGGAAAAACACGGGGAAAACACGGGGAAAACACGGGGAAAAACACCGGGAAAAACACGGCTTCACGTGGTTTTCAGGTTTTTTTAAGACTAAAGCCACACGCTGCAGGATAATTCAATTTAGCGCAGAGTTAGCTTCACATAGACTGTTTATGTGAATGGACGTAGCTAACCTGCTAACAGCCGCCACGTTCCAAACAGGAAGTGATCATGTTGCACTTCCTGCTCCATCGACTCTGGCTCCAGTTCACTTTCTGTGTAAAAACCGTCCCCTCTCTCTGTCCCTGCGTCTGTCAGACTCATGTTGGTCTTAAATGTTCGTATTAACCCTCGACATGATCCTGGGGTTTTTATTTCACGTCTGTGTCTGTAAATCAACATATGAACATTAATAACAGACACATCAGGTCCTTCTTTCCTCGTCGCTCCTGTTAGCGTTAGCAACAGGTTTGATTAAGCGCTTGCTCCCTGCTAAACCAGAGATGCGGAGAGGAAGAGGCGCTACCCTCAGCAGCCTCGCTCCTGATTGGCTCTTTTGTTGCTATGATACTCACAGTCAGAGTTTCAAATATGGAAGTCGGCTCCAAATTAGTCGCTAAACCTGCTCCAGTCAGTCACTTCTTTACACAGAGATAATGATTTGACAAATACACTGGTCCCTGGTTTATGTTTTAAAAATAACCCGCAATAAGCGAAATTTAAAATATCAGTTTAATTTTTTACATTATTCTCTGTTTCTTGTCTGTAAAACCCCTCACCACACACTTTATATCAATGGTCTACAGTCCCTCAGCCAATCAGGACGCAGAACACAATGGTCTACAGTCCCTCAGCCAATCAGGACGCAGAACACAATGGTCTACAGTCCCTCAGCCAATCAGGACGCAGAACACAAGGGTCTACAGTCCCTCAGCCAATCAGGACGCAGAACAGAACAATACAGGTTCATACTCTGTAAAAAACATATGAAATTGCACAAAAAAATCGGTGAAACAGCGAGACAACGAAAGGTGAACCGCGATACAGCGACGGACAACTGTAAAACATTAAAAAAACACATTTATACAGTTGAAATTTCATTTAAAATCAGTTTTGTTTCTTGTGTAAATTAGGCTGAAGTTCGACGTGTTTTAAAACTCTCTACTTCTTGGAATTTTCAACATTTTTTACACTTCACAAGCTGCTTCCTGGTTGGTCTAAAACTATAACTTACATTTGCAGCAGGTTTTATCGCCGCAGATTAAGACAAAATGACACGATGATAAAACAGATGAAAGTGTAAATGTCTGATCTGAGGCTGAGGAGGATGAGATTCACTCACCGCGGCGTCATGTCCCGTCTGTGACTCATCAACTCGCCTCAGAACAAACGCCTCAGAGTCATTTTACCTCGACCTCGTTTCGGAGCGACCCCGGACTCGTTCTCGTGGGAGTCGATGACGTAACCTCTGTGGAGACGCCGCTTTGGACAGAAACCCACAAACTTCCCGTTATCTGTTTGGAATTGGCTCTGTCTGAGGTTATTTAAAGCTCCCGGGCCAAGTTACACGTCAGATCTGTGGAAAAGCGAGTCCTCACGCTGTAAGAATGATGCTTTTCGATGCACTTTTGAGCAGTAAAAATGCACATAAATTTACATTACATTTAAAATCTACATAGAAAAACACACAATTACAGCTCGGGAATCGAACCTGAGACCTTCTTGTTAGGAGGAAAACGCTCTGTTCCACCTTGTGATGTCATGACGTGGTAGTTTTCAAAGTGAACATCTCCTTTTACCTTTAGTTCAGTCGAGGTAAGTGGCGACTCCAGAAGCTGAAATGATCCAGATGATTCTAGTCTGTGGAGTTTAAAAACACAGTGGAGCACTTCCTGTATCACCACATGATGACATCACAAGGTGGAACAGAGTGTTTTCAGTCTGAGAGAAGAACTCGGCCTAAATAAAATGAAGTGATAGTTTCAAGTAGCAAAATGATGATAAAAGTAAATAGATAAACAGATGATATTTTTAGAATCCCCCGCTGCTCCTGCTGCTCCTGTTACTCCTGTCACTCCTCCCACTCCCTTTCCTCCTGTCGCTCCTGCTGCTCCTGTCGCTCCTGCTGCTCCTGTCACTCCTTCTGCTCCTGCTGCTCCTGTCACTCCTCCCGCTCCCTCTCCTCCTGTCGCTCCTGCTGCTCCTCTCGCTCCTGTCGCTCCTGCTGCTTCTGTCGCTCCTGCTGCTCCTCTCGCTCCTGTCGCTCCTGTCGCTTCTGCTGCTCCTGCCGCTCCCGTCGCTCCTGACGCTCCTGCAACTCCTGTTGCTCCTGCTGCTCCTGTCGCTCCTGTCGCTCCTGTCGCTTCTGCTGCTCCTGCCGCTCCCGTCACTCCTGACGCTCCTGCAACTCCTGTCGCTCCTGCTGCTCCTAATGCTCCTGTCACTCCTGTCGCTCCTGCTGCTCCTCTCGCTCCTGTCGCTTCTGCTGCTCCTGCCGCTCCCGTCGCTCCTGACGCTCCTGCAACTCCTGTCGCTCCTGCTGCTCCTGTCACTCCTGTCGCTTCTGCTGCTCCTCTCGCTCCTGCTGCTCCGTCTGCTCCTGTCACTCCTGCTCCTCCTGTCCTCATTACTCCTCTAAATGGGCTTGTGAAAGTGTCGGAGGGATTATCTTCCTCTTTGTTCTGGGCCAAACAGATCCGGCTAACTCCAGCTAAACTCTGCTAATGCTACAGCCTAATGTGAGGCGTAATGACACGATGTGACCACAGGGGGCGGAATGGAGCCTCTGACCCAGATCCAGGTCAGTGGGTCAAGAGCAAGACACGACTGTCGTCTTAAAGGGGCCAATCCTGTCCTTTTATTTCAGTAAAAACAGAGATTTTATAAACTCCTGAGTCAAAACGAGACCAGCAAGTCATCTAATCGAGTCCAGGTTTAGTCCTGGTTTAGACACGGTTTAGCCCGGTTTAGTGCCGGTTTAGTCCTGGTTTAATCCTGGTTTAGACCTGGTTTAATCCTGGTTTAGACCCGGTTTAGTCCCGGTTTAGTCCCGGTTTAGTCCCGGTTTAGTCCCGGTTTAGTCCTGGTTTAGTCCTGGTTTAGTCCTGGTTTAGTCCTGGTTTAATCCTGGTTTAGTCCTGGTTTAATCCTGGTTTAGTCCTGGTTTAATCCTGGTTTAGACCTGGTTTAGTCCTGGTTTAGTCCCGTTTTTTGTTTCTTTCTCAGGTTTTTTCTCTTGACTCAGTTTCAGTTTGGTTCTTGTTTAAATCTGTATAAAACACTTTTCGTCTTTACATTTTGATCTTCTCACATAAATAAAACTCTGGTTCTTTAAGTTCTTCTAAACTCGCTCGTCGTTCGTCTCGGGGGAGCAGAGGTTTTTGTTGCTTCTTTCTTTCGCCGCACGTGTAGATTTTATGGAGCGTTCGGAGACTCTCCATCAGCCTCATAATGATCCTGGTTTTAAACTCAAGCACTTTCTAAAAATACTCTGCGCCGGGACCTTCTCCTGGACGTTCTTTTCCATTTTCCCGAAGGCCGTACGTCTGCCTCGTGAAGCTGTCGTGTCGTTAAACGTCTCCATCAATACCTCCGTCTACATCCCCTCGTCCCACGTCTGCCCCCTGCTGGGACGAAACAGGATTTTTAGATAATGAAAGAATCATTTTGAAAGAGAAGAGACGGAGGTAAAGAGCGAGTGATCTGAGGGAGGCGCTGGTCTGACGGAGGAGAGACGACGACGCTGTGACGATGCGGCGTTTGAGATGACGACGTTCTCGTTTTGGGATTTAAATGTCGAAATTTCACATTTTTATCACAAATTTAAACAAATATCCTCAGAACATTTAGGACAAAATGTGTAACTTCTTATATTAACACCACAGAGCTAAACCTGTTAGCCACCGCGCTACAAACAGGAAGTGATCATGTCGCACTTCCTGCTCCATCGACTCTGGCTCCAATTCACTTTCTGTTGAAAAGCTGTGTTCCTTTTGGTCTTAAATGTTCGTATTAAACCCGCTCTACATGATCCTGAGGTTTTTTTGACGTAAAAACAGAGTAAAAAAAAACTACATAAAAACAAGCAACGTAAAAAAGACGTAAAAAATCAAACAACGTAAAAAAACAACGTAAAAACACACAATTAAAAAAACAACAACATAAAAACAAAGTAAAAAAGACGTAAAAAAAACACACACACAAAATATAAACAATGTTAAAAAATTTAAAAACACACAATGTAAAGAACATGAAACAACGTAAAAAATACATAAAAAACACAATGTAAAAAACAAACACACATAACGTAAAAAACTACATAAAAACACACACATGTAAAAAAGATATAAAAACAACGTAAAAAGACATTAAAAAATACAAAAAATGTAACATGTAAAAAAACGCACAAAATGTAAAAAACATAAAAAACACAAGGTACGTAGTTTTTTGTGATGTGTGTTTTTATGAAGTTTTTTCTATGTACAAAAGTCAAGGGAAAAGTCCTTGAAAAGTTGAGTGAAACGTCTTGTGAAAAGTCCTGGAAAAGTCAAGGGAAAGTTAAAAAAAACAAAACTTTAAAAGTAACAGGAAAAGTCACGGAAATATCTTTTTCCCACTTTTGTGTCTGTAAATCAACATATGAACATTAATAACAGACACATCAGGTCCTTCTTTCCCCGACGTCGCTCCTGTTAGCGTTAGCAACAGGTTTGATTGACAGTGTTGCTAAGCGCCTGTTCCCTCTTAAACCAGCGGGTGCAGACAGGAGGGAGCGTTACCTTCAACAACCTCGCTCCTGATTGGAATTCGGCTCCAAATTAGCCGCTACAGCTGCTAACATTGATGAGCGTCATCTGGAGCTGAGGCTGTGGGCGACATTATACTTAAATAAACTTGTTATATTTATATCGTTCCTTTTATTCCTTTTATATCTTTATTTATTTGGTTCTTGATGTAAAGCTCTGAGCCTTGAAGATGAAAAGTTCTGTATAAAAATGTGACTCATTACTTCAGTTTGTTGTTTCGTTGCTTCGTCGTGAACCCAACGACCGTGAGCTCCTCTGATTGGTCCGTCCGCCTGTCAATCACACCCATCTCAGACTGTGGTTTTGTTTCACTTTCATTTTATTTTCCAGAGTTTAGCGTCTCGGGAGTCGTCTCGCGGGACGTCTGACGGCTCAAAAACGTCTCCGTCAACCTGGTAAAAACCTGCAGACGAGCCACAAAAGTCTAGAGTCGTTGGTTCGATTCCCAAACTCAAACCTTTGCCGAACATCTCCACATTTCAGCTCTTTTCTCAAACTACAAACGTAAAGCTGCACTGCGGAACTTCTGCGCCTGCTTGTCTCTGTTGTACGGCTTTAAGCTTTAATCTGTCTCCATGGAAAGGAGCAGAAGACGCAGTTACAGGTCACATCTGTGGAGAGGCGTTCTTGCATTTTGAAGATAGTCGAGTTTAATGCCGCGCTGTGGAACATGCCAGGCAAAACAATCACGTTTCCATGGAGACGAGCAGAAGGAGGCACCAGAAAAGTGACATATTACACCTTTAAAAAACACAACTCCAGGTCTGTCACCTTGTGATGTCATCATGTGGTGATACAGGAAGTGCTCCACTGTGTTTTTAAACTCCACACACCTTCATTTATAGAATCATCTGGATCATTTCAGCTCATGGAGTTTACAATGAACTGAACTAAAGGGAAAAGGAGGTGTTCACTTTAAAACGTCTGTTAATTTAAAAACTCCTCTCCTCCTCTTGTCTCCTCTCCTCCTTTTGTCTTTTCTCCTCTTGTCTCCTCTCCTCTTCTCCTCCTCTTGTCTCCTCTCCTCCTCTTGTCTCCTCTCCTCTTCTTGTCTCCTTTCCTCTTGTCTCCTCTCCTCCTCTTGTCTCCTTTCCTCTTGTCTCCTCTCCTCCTCTTGTCTCCTTTCCTCTTGTCTCCTCTCCTCCTCTTGTCTCCTCCTCTTGTCTCCTCTCCTCTTGTTTCCTCTCCTCCTCTTGTCTCCTTTCCTCTTGTCTCCTCTCCTCCTCTTGTCTCCTTTCTTCCTTTTGTCTCCTCTCCTCTTGTCTCCTCTCCTTTTGTCTCTCCTCCTCTTCTCTCCTCTTTTTCCCTCTTTAACCTGAGCTGTTCACTTTAAAACTCCCACTTGATGACATCACAAGGTGGAGCGTCTCATTACTATCTCTGCAGATGTGACAGACTCGTACTAAAGTGTGACTGAGTGAAAGTGTCTGACTCTGTGTCTGTTTGTGACTCTTGTTCTGTGGATTAAAGCTGCTCGTCTCAGTTTGTGTCATTCAGCTCCTTTAAAGTCGACGTTTGAACTTCCGTCTCCTCCATTTCAGTTCTAAACTTTCCTCTTCGTGACGCCTAAACCCTCCGCAGAGTCGTGTGGATCAAAGGTGCGGCGCTCGTACGGCAGAAGGGGGCGGGGCTTGGCGGCTGCTCGCTGCGATAGCCGCGTCCCGTCGTCCCAAATCCGCCTTTTGAAATAAACAGACACTTTAATTTGGTCGGATGTTTGAACAAAAGGTTTTTTTTGTCGCTGCTCTTTTACGGCGGCCTCATTAAAGACACATACATATTCATCCCTTTGACCTTTTGTGTGGAAACGTGTGGCCTTTGTCTCATCTGCTCCACTTCTGCGGAAACGAGATTGTCCACGAGAACTTAAATCGCTCCAACAGAGAATATCGTTGTGTTTTTTACGAGTCTGAACTTGGACTTTACCCATTTTTTTCATGTAATAAAGTGAGATTTGTCTGGACCAAACGGAGGATAAAGTATCATAGCAACCGAAGAGCCAATCAGGAGCGAGGCTGTTGAAGTAACGCCTCTTCCCTCCCACACCACTGGTTTAGCAGGGAGCGAGCGCTTAGCAACGCTGTCAATCAAACCTGTTGCTAACGCTAACGGAAAGAAGGACCTGATGTGTCTGTTATTAATGTAAAAAAAATAAAAAAATAATAATAAATAAATAATAATAAAAAATAAACTTAATATTACAAAAATAAAATAAATCAACTGAAAATAACTAAAAAACGACAAAAACTCAAAATAACAAAAAACCCTCTAATTAACTAAAAAAAAACCCACACTCAAAATAACTTAAAAAATGAAGAAAAAAAAACAACAAAAAAAACCTCAAATTAACTAACAAAAGAAAGAAAGAAAACAAAAAAGAAAAAAGAAAATAAACAAAAAAAATAAACTCAAAATAACTAAAAAAAAAAACAATCAAACAACAAACAAAACTCAATATTCCAAAAATAAAATAAATCAACTCAAAATAACAAAAAAACTCAACAAAACTCAAATTAGCTAAAAAACAAACAAAAACCCAAACAAACTCAGAATAACAAAAAAAAATAAATAAATAAAAACATAAAAAAAAGAAACACACAAAAAAAAGAAAAACAAATCTCAAAATAACAAAAAAAATAATAATAATAAAATGAAGAAAATAAAAAAGTAATAAATAAACTTAAAATAACAAAAAAAAAAAAACAAAACTCAAAAAAACTTAAAACAATGAACCCAGGATCATGTAGAGAGTTAACACAAACATTTAAGACCAAAATGAGTCTGACAGCAGCACTTACGGAACAGGAAGTGCGCACATGATCACTTCCTGTTTGTAATGTGGCGGCTAACACGTTAGCTAGGTCCATTTATATAAACAGTCTATCGTCTCACCCCAGTCCAGATTATTGCATGAGCAGCTCTTGAGGTCAAAATAAGTCCACTGTGTGCTGTCTGTAGCTAATTATAAAGTGTGTTACTGTCTGAAAAGGGACACAAGGAAGTCCACGTTAGCATGCTAGCTGTTGTTAGCTTTACCGTAATGGCAAAAGTTCACTTTGGTCTCTGAGAGGACAATGGTAAATAGTCAGATTTTTACACAGGACGTTTTCCACCTTCACACATTCATACACCAGTGCACAGAGACACGGGGCAAAGTGTCTTGCTCAAGGACACAACCGCAGCGTTCACCTGTGTGGGCTTGAATCTGTCTGCTGTTTGTGTCGAGACCGGGATTTGAACCGACAACCTTTAGATCAGTGGACAGACGCTCTGCTAACTGAGACATTGTGTAAAGTGCCTATAAACTCATCGTGGTGAGTAATGAGGATGTTCTGATGCAAACTCTTTAAAATGAAATAGTTCTGGTTTTTTTTTGTTTTTTTTTTTTTTTTTTTTTTTTTTTTTTTGTGGGTTAATACGAACATTTAAGACCAAAATATCGAGTCTGAGCAGCAGGTACAGAGAGAGAGACACGTTTTTTACACAGAAAAAGAATTGGAGCCAGAGTCGATGGAGCAGGAAGTGCAACATGATCACTTCCTGTTTGGAGCACGGCGGCGGCTAGCAGGTTAGCTACGTCCATTTACATAAACAGTCTAGGATGATACATGGTAAAAGCCGCTCTGAAGGTCAAAATGAAACCGCTGTGTTCTATCTGCGTCTAACTACAAACCGTTTTCATCGTCAGTGAACCAGGAAATGAAGCCGTTAGCATGCTAGTTGTTAGCATTACCGTAACGTGACTAATTTCTGTTTTTAATGTTTTTAAGACGGTAATAATCAGGTACAATGGGGCGACAGTGGCTCAGTTGGTAGAGGTAGAGTGCTCACTGATCAGAAGGTTGCCGGTTCGAATCCCAATCCAGCTCCCACAGATGCTGTCATTGTGTCCTTGTGCATGACACTTTTATATTTTTCTACATTTTTATAGTAAGATTAGCTGAGCCGATTTTGTACATGACGTTTGTTTCCTGGAGTTAATTTTTTAAAAATCCTGTAAAATGAGCTATTTGTAGAAAAATGACCAACATTTTGAACATTTGAAATAAATAAAACAATTTTGCTGGACGGGAGTTTTACGGAAGCAGCTCGGACGGAAAGTTTCATCCAATCAGAGGCTTTGTATCATGAGAACCATGTGGAAACATCCGAGTCAAAGATTGAGCGACGTGATCGATACAGATATTTAGAAACCAGTTACTGCAGAGCTGAATCATTTTTTAGTTTTTGATTTTTTAATGATTAGTTGAGTCCGACGAGGTGGAGAGAGGAGAGGTATACAGAGGTGGAGGAGTTGTACAGAGGTGGAGGACGTGTAGACAGGTGGAGGAGGTGTAAAGAGATGGTGAGGAGGAGGTGTAGAGAGGTAGAGAGGAGGAGGTGTAGAGAGGTGTAAAGGGGTGGAGGAGGTGTAGAGAGGTGTAAAGAGGTGGAGGAGGTGTAGAGAGGTGTAAAGGGGTGGAGGAGGTGTAGAGAGGTGTAAAGAGGTGTAGAGAGGTGTAAAGAGTTGGAGGAGGTGTAGAGAGGTGTAAAGAGTTGGAGGAGGTGTAGAGAGGTGTAAAGAGGTGGAGGAGGTGTAAAGAGGTTGAGAGGAGGAGGTGTAGAGAGGTGGAGGACGTGCAGAGAGGTGGAGGCAGAATCGAATCTAAACAAATAAAATCCAGAAGGTCGTGTGTTTGTCGTCTTGTTTCGGGTCGTTGTGCGTTTCGGGTCGTTGTGCGTTTCGGGTCGTTGTGCGTTTCGGTCGTTGTGTGTTTCGCTCGTTGTGTGTTTCGCTCGTTGTGCGTTTGCTGAGTTTGCGTAGCACACATTTGCATACCGGTGTTGTTTTGCTCTGAGCTGCAGGGGGAGACAAAGATCCTGAAGCTGAAGAACCTGCGACCTCAGGACTACGCCAACTACAGCTGCATCGCCTCAGTGCGGAACGTCTGCGGAATCCCCGACCGGAGCGTCATATTCAGGCTCACCAACAAGACGGGTACAAACATGCACGTAACCATGGAAACGGGACGAAAAGAAGGACTAAACCGGGACTAAACCAGGACTGGACAAGGACTAAACAAGGGCTAAACCAGGACTAAACCAGGACTAAACCAGGACTAAACAAGGGCTAAACCAGGACTAAACCAGGACTAAACCGGGACTAAACCGGGACTAAACTGGGACTAAAACAGGACTAAACGAGGACTAAACCAGGATTAAACTAGGACTAAACCAGGACTGAAGAAGGACTAAACCAGGACTAAACCGGGACTAGACCAGGTCTTTATCATGACGTTGAGCTGTATCCTTTAGTTTTCACCATATTGTGTAGATAAAGTGTTTTTTCATCGTGGTGGAGTTTTAACTCTTCTCCTTCGTATCAAAATCGAGTTTCAAACGTTAAACTCGTCTCCTCTTTCCTCCTTTTCTCGTAGCGTCTCCCTCCATCAAGCTCCTGGTGGAGGACCCGATCGTGGTGAACCCGGGGCAGACGGTGTCCCTGGTTTGCATCACCACGGGAGGAGAGCCGCCCCCCCTCCTCACCTGGGTCACCGCCAACGACTCCCTGCCCCAGAGGAGTCAGGTGAAGGGCGGGACGCTCACGCTGCCCGCCATCAGCTCCGAGGAGGCCGGCGTCTACAGCTGCGTCGCCAGCAACAACGTGGGGAACCCGGCCAAGAAGTCCACCACCATCGTCGTCAGATGTGAGTACACGCCGCTCCAAAGCTGCAGCGGTTTACTGTCAGAACCAGATCTGAGGATGTACAGCTCTGTCCGTAGTCGGTGTTTTGTTACTGTGTGTTTTCTAACTGGAGGCACTGCTCTGTCTGAAGATTTGTTTGTAGTTAGACTTAAATTTTTGCTTTATTTTAGCGCAATACAACCAGAGAGAGCTGATTTAACTGGAACTATGACGAGGTGAACTGATTTGTGCATCACAGCCTCAAGCTAGCTAGCATTAGCATTAGCATGAGCCAATAGTTTTTTCAGTTAGCCACTCTCAACTTTTTGCCGAAAATCAAACTTCTAAACAGGACCGCAAACGCTCGGATTGATTGCAGGCTCCTGAAAATCAATTTTGCATTTTTTCTTCTCCTTTTAAGACTTTTTAGCGGCGTTTGCTAACGTGCGCATCGTGTCACCATGGTAACTGCTAAACATTCCCTCGTAAACATACATGTAAAACACTCCTCAGTGTGACGACATGTTGCTAAAACAAGTGGTAACAAACGTAATTTGCCTGGAGATGATTTATGCACTTCTACCTATGACGTAACAATCTGAGGAAATTTTAAAGTGAATTTTTGAGTTTGTAAACGCAATTAATGAAACGCATGTATGTTTTTTGAGAAGAGAATATTGTAACGACATGGTTAAAAACACAAAAAAGTCAATTTTGTGTAATACGAGTTGAGTTTGTGGAGTTGCTGCCTGTTTAGAACAAAGACGGCCGACGCTGGCAGAGATAAGTTTGGTTTTTGACATTTGGTCTCGGTGTTTTTGCAGGATTAGCATACACGCGCGATATAAAACAGCTACTTAACAGAACACCATCTGCAAACTGTACATAAACACAGCCTGTTTCTGAAATCAGCAAAGTGACAAAGGGGGAATCGGCGTTTAAGATCGCAGGAACAGTTTGGAAAAGTAAAGCCAGATTGTAAAGTGAATCGTAACCACGGCGATCGACCATCTGCCTCTTGTCACCGTGGTAACTGCTAAACATTCCTCCATAGACATACATGTAGAACACTCCTCAGCGTGACGACGTGTTGCTAAAACAAGCGCGCAGTTGTAATAAACGTAATTTGACAATGACTGGAGATGATTTATGGACTTCTACCTATGACGTAACAATCTGAGGAAATTTTAAAGTGATTTTTTTTTTTTTTTTTTTTTTGAGGCTCAGCGCAGAACAACTTTGCAAACGCAATTAATGAAACGCATGTATGTTTTTTGACAAGAGAATTATGTAACGTCATGGTTAAAAAAAAAAAAAACGTCAATTTTGCTCACTATGTGCTCAGTTTCTTCGTAACCACGGCGTTGGACCATCTGCCTCTCATCACCATGGTAACCGCTAAACATTCCTCCATAGACATACATGTGGAACACCTCCCAGCGTAACGACGTGTTGCTAAAACAAGCGCGCAGTTGTAATAAACGTAATTTGACGATGACTGGAGATGATTTATGGACTTCTACCTATGACGTAACAATCTGAGGAAATTTTAAAGTGATTTTTTTTTTTTAAGGCTCAGTACAAAACGCAATTAATGAAACGGAAGCCATGTTGTAAAGTGAATCGTAACCGCGGCGTTGGACCATCTGCCTCTCGTCACCGTGGTAACTGCTAAACATTCCTCCATAGACATACATGTAAAACACTCCTCAGCGTGACGACATGTTACTAAAACCAGCACGCAGTTGTAATAAACGTAATTTGACGATGACTGGAGATGATTTATGGACTTCTACCTATGACGTAACAATCTGAGGAAATTTTAAAATGATTTTTTTTTTTTTGAGGCTTTTAAGGTTTTTTGACAAGTGAATTATGTAACGACATGGTTAAAAAAATCAAAAAACGTCAATTTTGCTCACTATGTGCTCAGTTTCTTCGTAACCGCGGCGTTGGACCATCTGCCTCTCGTCACCATGGTAACCGCTAAACATTCCTCCATAGACATACATGTGGAACACCCCCCAGCGTGACGACGTGTTGCTAAAACAAGCGCGCAGTTGTAATAAACGTAATTTGACGATGACTGGAGATGATTTATGGACTTCTACCTATGACGTAACAATCTGAGGAAATTTTAAAGTGATTTTTTTTTTTTTTTGAGGCTTTTAAGGTTTTTTGACAAGAGATTTATGTAACGATCAAAAAAACGCCAATTTTGCTCACTATGTGCTCAATTTCTTCGTAACCACGGCGTTGGACCATCTGTCTCTCGTCACCATGGTAACCGCTAAACATTCCTCCATAGACATACATGTGGAACACCCCCCAGCGTGACGTGTTGCTAAAACAAGCGCGCAGTTGTAATAAACGTGATTTGACGATGACTGGAGATGATTTATGGACTTCTACCTATGACGTAACAATCTGAGGAAATTTTAAAGTGATTTTTTTTAAGGCTCAGTACAAAACGCAATTAATGAAACTCAAACCATGTTGTAAAGTGAATCGTAACCGCGGCGTTGGACCATCTGCCTCTCGTCTGGGCGGAGTTCGCTGCTCCAGTTTCTCCGTGTGGTTATTATCTGGTGAAAAGCTGAAGCTGGAGTCACTAAGACGACTAATAACTGTGTGTTCTGTCCTTTTCAAAGCCGACAAAGGATCCACGATGGTAATTCTGTCTCTCTGATGTGGAGTAGAAGCAGCTCAGGGCGAAATGAGGAGAGTTTCTCGAAAGCGAAGTGGGGACGGTCTGATACTTTACGCTATTTTACGCTTTTAAAATCTACAGTTCAGATCAGATTTATGTTAAAGGTCAAAACTGACTCTTGTGAGCGTTAAGTCGTGTTCTGATGGTGTTACCGCATCGAAAACAGACCTGGAGTTGTGTTTTTTCATTCACACATGTTTTGAGTAACTAGTAAACGCTCTGTTCCACCTTGTGATGTCATCGAGTGGTAGTTTTCTAAAGTGAACATCTCCTTTTACCTTTAGTTCAGTCGAGACAAGTGGCGACTCCAGATTCGCTGAAATGATCCAAATTATTCTATAAATGAAGATGTGTGGAGTTTAAAAACACAGCGGAGCACTTCCTGTATCACCACTTCATGACATCACAAGGTGGAACAGAGTGTTTTCTTCAGTTTGAGAGAAGAACTCAGCCTAAATCTGCAGGTTTGTTTGTTTGTTAAACTGAAAATCTTCCACCTTGTAAAAGAGACGGAGTCGCAAACTGATCGATGTATCGCCTTTACACTTGTCCGTCTCCATGGAAACAAGAAGGTCACATTACACCGGGCTGTTACAAGTCAGATCTGTGAGAAGGCGAGCCCTCCATGCATGTTTTTCAACTTTTAAAACATTTTCATCCACAAAAAAGACCAATAATTGAACAAGACACAGTTTAACACCATAAAGAGGGAACAATCAAAGCAAAGCAATAACATCTCCATGGCAACAGGCAGAAAAGTTACATAATGCATCTTTAAACCTAAACAAAACCTGACACTTTCACAGATTTAAGCTCATATTTTGAAGTTCGTTCAGCAAAAAGATGAGGTGAAAGTGAACGTTTTGTTTTGTGTTTTGTCGATGCTCAGGCAGAAAAATGTGTGAATGAAATTAAAAATAAATTTAAAAAAACAAAAAAACTCCAGGTCTGTTTATGACGAGAAAACAAGATTATAACAGAGATCAGAGAAAAGTGTCATATGGGCCATTTAAGTTATTGTGAAGTTTACAAATAAATAAATAACATTAAAAATAAAATAAATAATAATAAAAAATAAAATAAATAATACATTTTTAAAAAACATGTATAAAATAACAATAATAATAATAAAAAAATAAAAAAAACTGTAAAAATACAGTAATAAAATGTATTTATCCGGGATATAAACTACTGCCACTCGTGAATTTGTTCAAAAAGACAAATCTGATGCTCTGGGGACAAACTGGAGCAGTGCAGAAAAAATATCTTTGACAAATATTGGCAAAATTTTCAATCGAAATGATATTGATATCTAAAATCCTCCAGTATCGATGATATCACTGATAAACCAATGTACCGTCCCTAAAGCGAGAAATAAAAGGTCAGTGAGGAATAAGTTTGGACCACTCAAGAAGGTTTGGTTTTTAGATTTTTAAAAACGTAAAAATTAACCTGAAAAATATATAAAAAAATTGAGTCCTACAAAATTATCAAAAACAAATATTTTAAGTCACTAATTTATTTTTTTTTCTAATTTCCAGTGTTGACTTTCTTATCAGAACCAGCCCGGCTCGTTGTGCTCGGCTCAGAACAGTCTGTGCTCCACACTGTTCGGTTTGTCTCCATTTGGCTCTAAAATCGTGTTGTTTTCCGAGTTTCCTGCGTCCTTCAAACCCGCCAATAAAAAACACATTTCTCTCCAAAGAAAAGCGTCTGTATCGACTGCTCTGCTCCGTCACTAAGAGCCGTACTTACAAACACCTGAGCGTTCAAAGCCCCGTGTCCTTCAGCGCCGAGTAGAAGCTTTCATCTGGACAAATGGACGAGTGACGCCAACAGACTCGTAACGGCACTGAGTCAGAGACAATAGAACCTTCACCTGGAGCCGCGGCGGCGTCCGGTTCTTTCTGTGAGGATTACGCCGTGTTAGCACCGAGAGGGAGGATGTAAGAGTTTAACCGGATGAAAGTTAGGTTTGTAAAAGTAGGTGTTTGTGTCTCAGTGCTAACGCTAATGCTAATGCTAATCAAAATCTAAAAACAGGACAAAACTACTTCATGAAACACGTCTAAGTCCATTGTTTTTCAGAGCAAAATCATTCACATTGTAGCTTTATTTTAATATCACTCATTCAGTTAGCATTAGCTTCATTTGAATTTAATTTAGCATTAGCTTCATTTTACTTTCAGTTAACATTAGTTTCATTTTAATTTCAGTTAACATTAGCTTCATTTTAATTTTATTTAGCATTAGATTCATTTTAATTTCAATGAGCATTAGCTTGATTTGAATTTCAGTTAATATCTCAATTTTAATTACAGTTAGCATTAGCTTCTTTTTTATTTCAGTTAGCATTAGCTTCATTTTACTTTCACTTGGCATTAGCTTCATTTCAATTTCAGTTAGCATTATCTTAATTTTGATATGAGTTAGCATTATCTCCATCCATAGCATTAGCATTAGCTTCAACACACAGAAGCTTCCTCTGGTGTAGTATTTACATCGTAGTAAAGGTCTTTGTCTGAGTTGAACCTTTTCTTCGATGATTCGTTTCTGTCTTTTTACATAAATTTTACATAAACTCTACATTTTCCATTTGAAATGTTCCACAGTCTGGCATTAAACTGTTTAGCCTCCACTCGAAGGCGATGCTACCAGGCCGAGTCTTTATATTCACTTCTAATTAAAGACTGTAATCGATTAAAGGCCTGTTCTGCCGTTTGATTGGTCGACTTAGAAGGGGGCGTGGCAAAAGCTCTAAAAATTATAATGTCTCTCTGTGTATCTGACCCAAACTGCAGTTACAAGATTCAACCTGCAGGGGGAGTTCAATACACAAACTACTATTTATGCAGAGAAAAGTGCTAATACGATGTTAATCCATGTTCTAACACTGTTACCTTCTCAAACACAGACCTGGAGTTGTTTGTTTGAGTAACACTTTATTATTAGTCTGTAACATCTCCAAAGTTCAAAGCTCTGTTCCACCTTGTGATGTCATCAAGTGGTAGTTTTTAAGTTAACAGCTCCTTTTACCTTTAGTTCAGTAGTAGATTGACAATTCCAGGAGCTGAAATGATCCAAATAATTCCAGAAATGAAGGTGTGTGGAGTTTAAAAACACAGCGGAGCACTTCCTGTATTGCCACATGATGACATCACAAGGTGGAACAGAGTGTTTTCAGTTTGAGAGAAGAACTCAGCCTAAATCTGCAGGTTTGTGAGTTAAACATGTGAATGAAACAAAAAAACGCAACTTCAGGTCTGTTTGTGACAAGAACATGTCCCTTTAAGATTATCGCCATAGAGACAAACAGGAAGTGTACTCTCCGTCAGAAAAGTTCCTTAGTGCATCTTTAAAACTGTCACACTTTAACGTCTCATTCCCGTCACAATAAGACCGCACTCTGTTTGTAATCACCGTCTGCTGCCTGCTAACCTCACAGAAGTATTCAAAGTACAATTCCCAATCCCGGCTCATGCTACGTGCGCTGGAGTGCTAGCAACTAATAGCTTAGCGTAATAGCTTAGCGTAAATAGCGGCGTTTGGAGAGAGAGCTGTTGAGAGGAGTCGTGATCCGAGGAGGAAATGATAGTTTCAGACTTAAATCGATGTTATTACTAAGCCGGAGGATTAGAGCCGTGTGCGGCGTGTCCTGAATGTGAACGCGCCAAATAAACGCCAAAAAGGTGAGACAAAACGAGGCTGGAGATGATCACAAAACACCCGACTGTGTTTGGTCCTGGTTTAGTTCTGGTTTGATCCCAGTTCACTCCTGATGTGGACCTGGTTTAGTCCTGATTTAGACCTGGTTCAACTTGGTTTGGTCCAGTTCTAGTCCCGGTTTGAGTCTTAATCTGGACGTGGTTTGGTCCAGTTCTAGTCCCAGTTTGAGTCCTAATCTTGACTTGATTTGGTCCGGATCTAGTCCCGGTTTGAGTCCTAATCTCGACTTGGTTTGGTCCAGTTCTAGTCCCGGTTTGAGTCCACTTTCTCGACTTGATTTGGTCCAGTTCTAGTCCCGGTTTGAGTCCTAATCTCGACGTGGTTTGGTCCAGTTCTAGTCCCGGTTTGAGTCCTAATCTCGACGTGGTTTGGTCCAGTTCTTGTCCTGGTTTTTAAAACTTGAATTTTGATGTTTATACGAGTTTTCACGAGGTCGTCTTTAAAAAAAAATCTGTTTAAGATTCTGAATTCAAATGTCTTCATAACAGAATCACAGATGTACAAAATGAACAAGAGGAACAAAATGGAGGCACTAAAGAGGAGCCTTATCACAGGATCTGGCAACGTGAGGAGCTTTTTCACACAAAATACAAACATCTCCATGGGGACCAGCAGAAAAGTGACATAGTGTGACTTTAAAGCAATTAGACGATTCCTCCAGCTGAAATCATCGTTAATTACTCCACCGTCCATCAGATTCCACGCTAGAACGGCCCGGTTCTTTGGCGTCTGATTGGCCGACGTCGGCCGGGGGAGGGGCCGGCGTGACGAGGTGATTGACAGGACGGTCGGCTCGTGGCGGCGTCGCTCCTGGAGACGAGCTGTCAGCTGTAAACGGCGTCCGCGGGGAGCAGGTGATTACGGCGTGTCAGATTTATACGAGGATCTGAGTCACACACGAGAGCCGCGACTAATGAACCGGCTCTCAAACGATTCTCTGCTTTAATGTGGAAATGAGTCTGAAATGTGCAGGTGGAACATCTCCGTCTTTATCTCGTCCAACAGTGTGATCAGATACACACATCACTGCTGATGTGCCTCTGAGCAACACACTTCACACACAGATCACTGCTGATGTGCCACTGAGCAACACACTTCACACACAGATCACTGCCGATGTGCCACTGAGCAACACACTTCACACACAGATCACTGCTGATGTGCCCCTGAGCAACACACTTCAGACACAGATCACTGCTGATGTGCCACTGAGCAAGACACTTCAGCTCACTACTGTTCGATTGTATAAATACTACTGGATTTTTATCTGTGGTAGTAGTAGTAGTAGTAGTAGTAGCAGTAGTAGTAGTAGTAGTAGTAGCAGTAGTAGCAGTAGTAGTAGTAGTAGTAGTAGTAGTAGCAGTAGCAGTAGTAATAGTAGTAGTAGTAGTAGTAGCAGCAGTAGCAGTTGTTGTAGTAGTAGTAGTAACAGTAGTAGTAGCAGCTGTAGTAGTAACAGTAACTGTAGTAGTAGTAGTTGCAGAAGTAGTAGTAGCAGTAGTAGTAGTAGCTGTAGCTGTAGTAGTAGTAGTAATAGTAGCAACAGTAGTAGTAATAGTAGCTGTAGTAGTAGTAATAGTAGTAGTAGCTGTAGTAGTAATAGTAGTAGTAGTAGTAATATTACCTGTAGTAGTAGCAGCAGCAGCAGTAGCAGTAGTAATAGTAGTAGTAGTAGTCATAATATTACACATAATAGTAGTAGTCGTAGTAGTAGTAGTAGTCATAGTATTACACATAATAGTAGTCGTAGTAGTAGTAGACGTAGTAGTAGTAGTTGTAGAAGTAATAGTAGTTGTAGTAGTAGTCATAGTATTACACATAATAGTAGTAGTCGTAGTAGTAGTAGTTGTAGTCATAGTATTACACATAATAGTAGTAGTAGTAGTCATAGTATTACACATAATAGTAGTAGTCGTAGTAGTAGTAGACGTACTAGTAGTAGTTGTAGAAGTAATAGTAGCTGTAGTTGTAGTAGTAGTCATAGTATTACACATAATAGTAGTAGTTGTAGTAGTAGTAGTAGTAGTCGTAGTAGTAGTAGTAGTTGTAGTAGTAGTAGTCGTAGTCGTAGTCGTAGTAGTAGTCGTAGTAGTAGTCGTAGTAGTAGTAGTAGTTGTAGTAGTACTTGTCGGGGGAGTGGACGGGGAGGGTCTGTTGTCCTGGGCCAGAATTGGAGCCTCTTCCTTTTCATTTATATTAGAGGGGCCCATGTGAGCCTTCTGACCCTGGGCCCCCAAACGTCTGTCAACGGGCCTGGTAGTAGTCATAGTACTGGTCATAGTAGCAGTAGTAGTAGTAGTAGTAGTAGTAGTAGTAGTAGTAGTAGTTGTATGAATAACTATGAATTCATTTTACCTTCTTGTTTTTATGTGAAAAGTTCAAATTTTATCTCAAATCCCTTAAAATTTCAAAGCCTTCACATATTTTATTCTTTTTACCCAAACTCTGACCAACATCCTTCAGCTCAGACAGTTTTCAAATACTTCAAATACTTCAAATACTTAACCGTTTTTCCTCAGCTTAAGTTCAGTTCAGGGCTGGTCCGTCTTTGTCCTCTCACTGGTTTGAAACGATCTTTAAGACGGTGAACTCTGAGATCGTCTGAATGGACCAACGATCGATCGCCATTTTTATTCAATTCAATGTCGTTTTTATTAAAACCAAATAAAAACGAGGTTCGGGATTATTTTTCTGAACTAAAAAATACAAACTTTTAATCATCCTCCAAAATGTGAGCTCCAAACTAGAGGCTTTTACTGAGAATTGCCTAACCAACACTGACCATAACCCTTCTCTCAAACTGAAAACACTCTGTTCCACCTTGTGATGTCATCAAGTGGTAATACAGGAAGTGCTCCACTGTGT
Source organism: Periophthalmus modestus (assembly GCA_019594935.1). Classification (NCBI taxonomy): domain Eukaryota; kingdom Metazoa; phylum Chordata; class Actinopteri; order Gobiiformes; family Gobiidae; genus Periophthalmus; species Periophthalmus modestus. Next base: position 1,917,818 of record JAIEZT010001328.1, read on the forward strand.
TTTTAAACTCCACACACCTTCATTTATAGAAGCATTTGGATCATTTCAGCCAGTGTGGAGTTGCTGATCTACTATTAAACTAAATGTAAAAGGAGCTGTTAGCGTTGAAAACTACCACTTGATGACATCATAAGGTGGAACAGAGCGTTTTGAGCTTTGGAGATGTTACAGACTAATAAGAAAGGGTTAGTCAAACATGTAATGAAACAAAACACAACTCCACGTCTGTTTTTTGAGGAGGAAACCGCGTTAGAACATGGATTAAAGCTATGAAAGTCAGTTTTGAGGAATGTAGAACCTTTAATAAAGATGTTATAAAGTAATGATCATGAAACACACTGTAGAAGCTATTGCCGTAAACTCATTAGAATTTACAGTTTACTTTGGACCTCTTGACCCCTTTTTGACCCCTGGGGGTTACCCGAGAATCTTTGGGAACTGAAATATGGTCCCCAACCCCCAGGAAGAGAATTACTGCTCTAAATCTTACGTTTACAGAGGAGTCCAAACTTTTTTCACTGTCAGCCCACATACTGAAACATATTTGAAGCGCAGGGCCACAGAGAGTCAAATTTTGCATTTAACACAGGTTTGACAGAGACTTTGTACCTTTAATGAGACTTGGAAGATTATTTTTAGGTCTGTGTCACAATGAAATGTGATTTTATTCAGGTTTTAGAGGTAGAATCTCTTCAGTTTGTAGAAAAAAATACACCGTGGCCCAAAAGTCACTGACAGCTGAAAAAAACCCATAACTCTTTTGTTTCTAAATATTTTTCTTTTATTTTTTCAGAGCATTTAGAACGACTCTTCCCACATTAATCTGAGCAAATCCAGCACCGAGGAACGAACCCTCATTGTACAGTGGTACTTTGAGTCACATGGGTCAAACTCACAAACCCAGCGGTGTTACCGTCCACATTTTAATACCAGAGATGCCCCAAGAGTAAATGCCATTAAAGGAATAATAAGTGTTTTTCACAGACAGGGGGCAGTATGTGATCTCCACAGACCTGACTCGTCCTGATTTCTTCCTGTGGGTCTATCTTAAAGAAAAGGTGTTTGTGAATAAACCTCAGACAATAAACCACTTCAAACATAATACCAGGATCAAATAAGAGACATAAGACATTTTTACTTCCCCTAGTTTAAGTAGCAATAAATTCAAGTGTAAGTGAACAATTATAACCGTTTATATTTCCAAAAATCTGGGAAGGTTCAGTTTATCTACTGCTAAAATTTGGTGAGTTTAACCTAAGAATTAAAGGAGCTACTGAAGATTTAAAAGTGTCAGTGACTTTTGGGCTGATTTTTGTACTTTCTGATCAGTTGGGCCAGTTTAGGAGGAGTCATGAGGGCCAACAAAAATTGGTCTGAGGGCCGCATTTGGCCCCCGGGCCATAGTTTGAACAGCCCTGCACTAAAATATTCCAGAATTGAATTGAAATGATGTTAGAAATGTTTCTGAGTTTTCATATAAGTTGATATAAACGCTGTGAGATTCATCACAGTCAAACTGAAATCAGAGTTTGAATAAATGCATTTAAAACTCACAGAGGCTACAGGGTCTGAAGTAACGTCATTTTCTCCAAACAATAAAATCTCCTGTTTTATTCTGCGTAAAAACTCTCCCTGTAGTTTAGTTTGTGAGTTCATAATTGATTTTTTTGTGAAGGCATGAACCGAATCCTTAGAAAAATCCCAGTTCTCTATATTTTCCCCGAACTTTTCCGTCCTGGTCGTGTCGTGCCGTCGCCACATGGAGCTGCAGAGGCTTTTTGAACCGAGATAATCCAGGCTCCAGACCAGGCTCCAGACCAGGGCTCACCACGTCCAGCTTTGGCCTTGGAATTTTTCTGGTGCAATAAAATATGACCCAAAAAGTGACCGAACTTTTGTGTTATCTTTGTTTAGTTTCCATTTATTTCAACTGTTTTTATATAATATTTGGGGTTGTGAATCGGCAGTGACTTTGTGAATGGTCTGAATTTATCTTATTATCTTTAAACTAAGGCTTGAATTAAATGATTTATTTTAGATCTTATGTTTATTTTGTGATTTGAATAATCGCTGTTATAATCTGAACATTCCTGGCAAAACTGATGCTATTTCCAGGAGGCAGAGTCAATATCACATCACATGTCCCTAGTAGATTTTGAAACCTTGAAATGTGTCCAAGCCAAGATGCTCGCCTCCCCGTAGACTTTGCATGTAAAGCTGATGCCCCTGATGCAGCGGTTTGAACACAGCGTAGGACCTTGTTGTAGCCTTGTTATTTCTGCACCTTTTTGTTAGCACAGCCTGTGGCCTTGTATACGCTCCACTGTCTGTTGCGTATAGCCTTGTTTTCCTGCCCCTGTCTGTTAGCGTAGCTTGTAGCCTTGTTTGCGACACACCTGTCTGTTAGCATAGTCTGTAACCTTTTTTTTCTGCACCTGTCTGTTAGCGTAGCTTGTAGCCTTGTTATTTCTACACCTGTCTGTTAGCGTAGCTTGTAGCCTTGTTATTTCTACACCTGTCTGTTAGCATAGCTTGTAGCCTTGTTTGTGCTGCACCTGTCTGTTAGCGTAGCTTGTAGCCTTGTTTGTGCTGCACCTGTCTTTTAGCGTAGCTTGTATCCTTATTATTTCTGCCCCTGTCTGTTAGCGTAGCTTGTAGCCTTGGTTGCGCTGCACCCGTCTGTTAGCATGGTCTGTAGCCTTGTTTTTCTGTACCTGTCTGTTAGCGTAGCATGTGACTTTTCTCTTTTAATGTTCATTTTATGATCGTTTAAGTTCTGATTTGTTGTATTCGTTGTATTCTGATTTTATTTTCTTTCTTATTCTGTAAAACTCTTTGAATTACTCTGTGTACGAACTGTGCTGTACAAATAGGTTTGCCTTGTAGCCTCATTGCGTAGCTTGTATCCTTGTTTGCTCTGCAGTTGTCTGTTAGCGTAGCTCGTATCCTTGTATCCTCGTATCCTCGTATCCTTGTAGCCTCACACTCTTTGCATAATGGAGATAAGTTACTGACGGTTGTCCTTGTGTTTGGCAGCGTCTGCAGGGTCTTTCCTCGGCCTCACCCTTGTCTCGGAGCGTTTCCTCTGCTCTGGGCCTTGTCTCGGAGCGTTTCCTCTGCTCTGGGCCTTGTCTCGGAGCGTTTTCTCTGCTCTGGGCCTTGTCTCGGAGCATTTTCTCTGCTCTGGGCCTTGTCTCGGTGCATTTCCTTTTCTCTGGGCCTTGAACAGTTCCAAAGTCGTCACTGCAGAATCTGTTTACGCCGTGATAAAAATACAATGAATTAAAATGAGACGACTTCAGAAAAATTATCTTTACATTGGTTTATTCATTGAGTAAAACTTATGGAAGCAACACTTAGAATCTGCATGAATTCAGGTAAAAGATTGGGGAGAAAGAGAGACAAGAGAGGAAGAGGAGAGGAAAGAGGGGGAATAGAGGGAAGATGAGGAGAGGAGGAGGACATTATGTAAGGAGAGAAAAGAGAGAGAGAGGAGGGGAAGAGAGGAAACATTGATTAGTGTCTGATTCCTGATACTTCTGACATTCCTCGCAGACTGTGGGAGTGATATTCTGCGTTCTTCTGGCTCTCATTGGCGTTCTCATTGGCATTTTCGTTGACATTTTCTTTGGAGTTCTCATTGGCATTCTCGTTGGCATTCATTTGGTGTTCCCGTTAGCTTTCTCGTTGGTATTCTCATTGGTGTTCCCGTTGGTGTTCCCGTTGGTGTTCTCATTGGTGTTCCCGTTGGCGTTCTTGTTGGTGTTCTCATTGTTGTTCTCATTGGCTTTCTCGTTAGTGTTCTCATTGGTGTTCCTGTTGGCGTTCTCGTTGGTGTTCTTGTTGGCGTTCTGGTTGAGGTTCTTGTTGGTGTTCCCATTGGTGTTCCCGTTGGTGTTCTCGTTGGCATTCTCGTTGGCGTTCTTGTTGGTTTTCTCATTGGTGTTCTTGTTGGCGTTCTGGTTGAGGTTCTTGTTGGTGTTCCCATTGGTGTTCCCGTTGGTGTACTTGTTGGTATTCTTGTTGGTTTTCTCATTGGTGTTCTCGTTGGTGTTTTCGTTGGTGTTTTCGTTGGTGTTCTCGTTGGTGTTCTTGTTAGTGTTCTCGTTAGTGTTCTCGTTAGTGTTCTCATTGGTGTTCCCGTTAGCGTTCCCGTTGGCGTTCCTGTTGGTGTTCTCGTTGGTGTTCTCGCTGGTGTTCCCATTGGCGTTCTCATTGGTGTTCCTGTTGCTGTTCTCATTGGTGTTCCCGTTGCTTTTCTCATTGGTGTTCTCGTTGCTGTTCTCGTTGGTGCTCTGTAGCTTTCGGAGGTGGTGTGTTTGTGGTCACTCGTCTCCACAGCAGATGGTCAGTCTGGTGCGGTCTGGTCCATCGGCTCAGGCCTGAGGCTTTGGCCCAGTCTGCAGCAGGAGGTTGGCACAAAGTCGCCCCCCTCACCAGAGCCTGCGAGGGGCTCAGCTCATCCACTTTCACAGGTCAACGACTCGGCTTCAGAACACATGGACCTAGGGTTTGCAAGGCCAGTTTAACAGACACAGCCACATTTCGCAAATTTTAATTTTTTCACTGGTTAAAGGTCCTATTTCAACCAAAATCGACTCTTGTGAGTTTTAATCCATGTTCTAATAATGTTAACTCCTCAAAAACAGACTTGGAGTTGTGTTTTTTTGTTTCATTCACACATGTTTCAAACACAAACCTGCATATTTAGGCTGAGTTCTTCTCTCAAACTGAAAACACTCTGTTCCACCTTGTGATGTCATCATGTGGTAATACAGGAAGTGCTCCACTGTGTTTTTAAACTCCACACACCTTCATTTCTAGAATCATTTGGATCATTTCAGACCTTTCATTTCCAATCTCTACTGATCCAAAGGTAAAAGGAGCTGTTAATTTGAAAACTACCACTTCATGACATCACAGGGTGGAACAGAGCAGTTTGAGCTTGGGAGATGTTAGACTAACAGTAAAGTGTAAATGAAACAAAACACAACTCTAGGTTTGTTTTTGAGAAGTTAGAACATGGATTAAACCTCACAATTTGTCATAATAGTCTTAGTTTGTTTTAAGCTTCTTGTTACAGGCGCCATTTTGGGGACTTTTGACCATTCAAAAGATAGAACATATTGGTTTGAATTGACAACAGTTCATCTCACTGAAGCCCTCTACTACGTCTAGTACCCCTACTGCTACTACTACTACTACTACTACTACTACTACTACTGTACTGTCTGCAGTAGCACCAGTCCGACAGATTCTCAGTGCCATCCTGCAGACGCCATGTTGTTTTTTTCCTCCATGTTTGTGACACTGTCCTAACGTGTCTGTCCCTGCTCCTGTCACATTCGTGGTGGATGTCTGGAGTCTCGTCGAAGCGGACAGCTGGTCAGACATTTTGTTTTCATGTGTTTCTGCTAAAACAGCCAAAGAACTGCGTGTTGTTTGTCCCAGTTTAGCGGCGCCCTCGCGTTTAGCTTCTGTGATGAGGAGAACTGAGCCCAGCGCTGGTTAAGATTCATCAGAAACGTGCTCTGCTGCTGGCGGGTTTCCTCAACGTTCAAAACGACAGATTTGAAATTTTTTCTTGGAGTTTGAAGAATTTTTTGATGATTCTTGGGCGATAACGTTGCAATATTGTTGGAAAAAAGACTTGGATTCAGAAGGATGTTTGACTTCGTAGAACCTTCATCAGTTTTGATTGTTGAGGCAAAATAAATTCTCCAAAGGCCATGCCCATCACCCGATGTCAAAGGTCAAAGTGTAAGAACCGACCGGTAATCGACATCGTTCCTATGAGTTAACTTGGAAATATTATTGTCGCGCAACTTAGCTTTTTTCCTCGTAGTGCCCTGTTTATATAAATGGACGTAGCTAACCTGCTAGCCACCGCCATGTTCCAAACAGGAAGTGATCATGTTGCACTTCCTGCTCCATCGACTCTGGACTCAGACTCGTCATTTTGGTCTTAGATGTTCGTATTAACCCTCTGCGTGATCCTGGGGTTGTTACTTCACTCTTGTGTCTGTAAATTGAGATATGAACATTAAAAACAGACAAATCTAGCGACTTTCTCTCTCTGCTTTAGCCTCGATTAGCTTAATTTGGAGCCGAACACTGGGTCATATTCACTCAGTCCACTTCTTTACACAGTTTATGGTAATACTCCATAATTACCCCATAACATCTATTGTAAAAGCAGCTCCCGGCCGACTGTCTGACAAAAGGCCATATGCTGTTTGTCGGTGTTGCTATGACGATAAGTAACAAAATGTGCAGGTCTGTTTGTTCTGAGGAAACACTAGAATAGATCAGAAAACGGTGTAATATTGGCTCTTTAATGGTGTCGGTGAGTAGACGAATGTGAGCGTGTGAGTCGACACGTGAACTTAATCAAATCAGTTCTGGAAAACACTCAGAAGGCACCAGAGTAAAGCACCAGGTTAATGCTGTTTGTATGTGGAGGCGAGTTTGGAGCAGAGTCTGGAGCCGAGGTTGGAGTCTTGGTTGGAGCTGTGGTTGGAGTCATGGTTGGAGTCTTGGTTGGAGTCATGGTTGGAGTCTTGGTTGGAGTCATGGTTGGAGTCATGGTTGGAGTCATGGTTGGAGTCATGGTTGGAGTCATGGTTGGAGTCATGGTTGGAGTGGTTTGGAGTCATGGTTGGAGTCTTGGTTGGAGTCATGGTTGGAGTCTTGGTTGGAGTCATGGTTGGAGTCTTGGTTGGAGTCATGGTTGGAGTCTTGGTTGGAGTCTTGGTTGGAGTCATGGTTGGAGTCATGGTTGGAGTCTTGGTTGGAGTCTTGGTTGGAGTCATGGTTGGAGTCTTGGTTGGAGTCATGGTTGGAGTCTTGGTTGGAGTCATGGTTGGAGTCTTGGTTGGAGTCATGGTTGGAGTCATGGTTGGAGTCTTGGTTGGAGTCTTGGTTGGAGTCTTGGTTGGAGTCTTGGTTGGAGTCGTGGTTGGAGTCTTGGTTGGAGTCGTGGTTGCGTGGTTGGAGTCGTGGTTTGAGTCGTGGTTGGAGCCGTGGTTGGCCGTGGTTGGAGTGGTTGGAGTCGTGGTTGGAGTCGTGGTTGGAGTCGTGGTGGTTGGAGTCGTGGTTGGAGTCATGGTTGGAGTCATGGTTGGAGTCATGGTTGGAGTCATGGTTGGAGTCTTGGTTGGAGTCTTGGTTGGAGTCTTGGTTGGAGTCTTGGTTGGAGTCTTGGTTGGAGTCTTGGTTGGAGTCTTGGTTGGAGTCGTGGTTGGAGCCGTGGTTGGAGCCGTGGTTGGAGTCGTGGTTGGAGTCGTGGTTGGAGTCTTGGTTGGAGTCTTGGTTGGAGTCATGGTGGAGTTGGTTGGAGTCTTGGTTGGAGTCTGTTGGAGTCATGGTTGGAGTCATGGTTGGAGTCTTGGTTGGAGTCTTGGTTGGAGTCATGGTTGGAGTCTTGGTTGGAGTCATGGTTGGAGTCTTGGTTGGAGTCTTGGTTGGAGTCATGGTTGGAGTCTTGGTTGGAGTCATGGTTGGAGTCTTGGTTGGAGTCATGGTTGGAGTCTTGGTTGGAGTCTTGGTTGGAGTCATGGTTGGAGTCTTGGTTGGAGTCATGGTTGGAGTCTTGGTTGGAGTCATGGTTGGAGTCTTGGTTGGAGTCATGGTTGGAGTCATGGTTGGAGTCATGGTTGGAGTCTTGGTTGGAGTCATGGTTGGAGTCTTGGTTGGAGTCTTGGTTGGAGTCATGGTTGGAGTCATGGTTGGAGTCTTGGTTGGAGTCATGGTTGGAGTCTTGGTTGGAGTCTTGGTTGGAGTCGTGGTTGGAGTCGTGGTTGGAGCCGTGGTTGGAGCCGTGGTTGGAGCCGTGGTTGGAGCCGTGGTTGGAGTCGTGGTTGGAGTCGTGGTTGGAGTCGTGGTTGGAGTCGTGGTTGGAGTCATGGTTGGAGTCATGGTTGGAGTCTTGGTTGGAGTCATGGTTGGAGTCTTGGTTGGAGTCTTGGTTGGAGTCTTGGTTGGAGTCTTGGTTGGAGTCTTGGTTGGAGTGGGTTGGAGTCTTGGTTGGAGCCGTGGTTGGAGCCGTGGTTGGAGCCGTGGTTGGAGTCGTGGTTGGAGTCGTGGTTGGAGTCGTCGTGGGTTGGAGTGGTTGGAGTCGTGGTTGGAGTCGTGGTTGGAGTCGTGGTTGGAGTCGTGGTTGGAGTCGTGGTTGGAGTCGTGGTTGGAGTCTTGGTTGGAGTCTTGGTTGGAGTCATGGTTGGAGTCTTGGTTGGAGTCTTGGTTGGAGTCATGGTTGGAGTCATGGTTGGAGTCTTGGTTGGAGTCATGGTTGGAGTCATGGTTGGAGTCATGGTTGGAGTCATGGTTGGAGTCTTGGTTGGAGTCTTGGTTGGAGTCTTGGTTGGAGTCGTGGTTGGAGTCGTGGTTGGAGTCGTGGTTGGAGTCATGGTTGGAGTCTTGGTTGGAGTCTTGGTTGGAGTCGTGGTTGGAGCTGTGGTTGGAGTCATGGTTGGAGTCTTGGTTGGAGTCATGGTTGGAGTCTTGGTTGGAGTCATGGTTGGAGTCTTGGTTGGAGTCTTGGTTGGAGTCATGGTTGGAGTCTTGGTTGGAGTCATGGTTGGAGTCTTGGTTGGAGTCATGGTTGGAGTCATGGTTGGAGTCTTGGTTGGAGTCTTGGTTGGAGTCTTGGTTGGAGTCTTGGTTGGAGCTGTGGTTGGAGCCGTGGTTGGAGTCGTGGTTGGAGTCTTGGTTGGAGTCATGGTTGGAGTCTTGGTTGGAGTCTTGGTTGGAGTCTGGTTGGAGTCATGGGTTGGAGTCATGGTTGGAGTCATGGTTGGAGTCTTGGTTGGAGTCATGGTTGGAGTCATGGTTGGAGTCATGGTTGAGTCTTGGGTTGGAGTCATGGTTGGAGTCATGGTTGGAGTCTTGGTTGGAGTCATGGTTGGAGTCTTGGTTGGAGTCTTGGTTGGAGTCATGGTTGGAGTCTTGGTTGGAGTCTTGGTTGGAGTCTTGGTTGGAGTCGTGGTTGGAGTCGTGGTTGGAGCTGTGGTTGGAGCTGTGGTTGGAGTCATGGTTGGAGTCATGGTTGGAGTCTTGGTTGGAGTCATGGTTGGAGTCATGGTTGGAGTCTTGTTGGAGTCTTGGTTGGAGTCATGGTTGGAGTCATGGTTGGAGTCATGGTTGGAGTCTTGGTTGGAGTCTTGGTTGGAGTCATGGTTGGAGTCTTGGTTGGAGTCATGGTTGGAGTCATGGTTGGAGTCATGGTTGGAGTCTTGGTTGGAGTCATGGTTGGAGTCTTGGTTGGAGTCTTGGTTGGAGTCTTGGTTGGAGTCATGGTTGGAGTCTTGGTTGGAGTCATGGTTGGAGTCATGGTTGGAGTCTTGGTTGGAGCTGTGGTTGGAGTCATGGTTGGAGTCATGGTTGGAGTCTTGGTTGGAGCTGTGTGTGAGTCAGTCTCAGGGGTTCAGGTCAAGACCCGACTCATATGACTCGTGATTCGTTCTTGTCCATCTCTGCTGCAGGTTCAGCTGTTTGTTCAGTTTGTGCTGCAGAGAATTTAGTGACTCAGTATCAACTTGTGACGGTCGTGATGGTTTGTCGTGTCATTTCTTTTTTAACTCTATAGCGTCAGATTCGGTGAATGTGCAAATGAAACTGGTTCAGTTCCTCCAACAAGGTGAAGAACCACTGCTCCAGCGTCTATATAGAAAAAAAAAAAAAAAAAAACTATTTGCAAAACCCGACGAGACGAGACGAGGACGTTCACTTTCATCTCGTCTTTTTGCTGAATGAACTTCAAAATGTGAGATCAAATCTGTAATCTGGAAAAGTGTTAGGTTTTGTTTAGGTTTAAAGATGCATTATGTAACTTTTCTGGTAGGACTCAGCCACCCACCTGTCGCCATGGAGATGTTATTGCTTTGCTTTGATTGTTCATTCATTAATCTGCTCGAAATAAATAAAATGAAAAATATATATACAGAGTGGCCCAAAAGTCACTGACACTTTTAAATCTTCAGTAGCTCCTTTAATTCTTAAGTTAAACTCACCAAATTTTAGCAGTAGATAAACTGAACCTTCCCAGATTTTTGGCAATACAAACGGTTATAATTGTTCACTTACATTTGAACTTATCACGACTTAAACTCGGGGAAGTAAAAATGTCAGTTTGGCCCTGAACAGCCTGATCCAACACACTTTTATAACATTTACATCATTTCCGGTTTATGTCTCTTATTTGATCCTGATGTCACGTTTGAAGTCGTTTATTGTCTGAGGTTTATTCACAAACACCTTTTCTTTAAGATAGACCCACAGGAAGAAATCAGGACGAGTCAGGTCTGTGGAGATCACATACTGCCCCCTGTCTGTGAAAAACACTTATTATTCTTTTAATGGCATTTGCTCTTGGGGCATCTCTGGTATTAAAATGTGGACGGTAACACTGCTGGGTTTGTGAATTTGACCCATGTGACTCAAAGTACCACTGTACAATGAGGGTTCGTTCCTCGGTGATTTGCTCAGATTAATGTGGGAAGAGTCGTTCTAAATGCTCCGAAAAAATAAAATAAAAATATTTAGAAACAAAAAAGTTATGAAGTTTTATCAACTGTCAGTGACTTTTGGGCCACGCTGTATAAAGCTTTTACTCTCACACCTTCACACACACACTGGGGTGAGGTGGGATAAGTGTCTTGCCAAAGGACACAACGACAGTGTTTATCTGTGGGAGCTGGAATCATCATCGTCGAGAGCAGGATTTGAACTGCCAACCTTTGAATCAGCGAAGAACTGAACCACTGTCTCCCTAGAAAGACCAGTCTTTAGTAACACAAGTCGATGACATCACAAGGTGGAACGGACCATTTTGAGGTTTGGAGATGTAGCCAGACTAATAATAAAGTGTTGCTCAAACCTGTGAATGAAAAACACAACTCCAGGTCTGTTTTTGAGGCGTCAGAACATGATTTAAAGCTACAAGAGTCAATTTCGTGTCATATTGGCCCTTTAAACGTCTCTAAACAAAATGGAGGCTGTGATTTGCAACATTATTGAAAACTGTAAGAGAAACTGGAGATTAAAATTGGCTCTCGGACGCTGCGGCGTGCGGGGAACACGTATAGACTCCGTGTAACTGTGTAGATGCATCGACTTGTACGATCATTATGCTAATCTGAGTGGTCCTCGTAATGGCGCCTCTCCTGTGGGTGTAAAAGGACGGAGGAGGAGCGGTGAACCGTGTTAGCGTGTCGTGTCCTTATCGCGGTTCAACCTTGAGAAGAGGAGGAGGTGGAGGTGGTGGAGGAGGAGGAGGAGTCCGGCTCTGTCCATCTGGTCCAGAGGAAGAGTCCGAGGAGGAGCGGTGGAGGTAACCCGCTGAGAAGTACAGTAGACATGAAAAACGAGCCAGAGATGTGCAGATACATGTGCTAGCGCTATGTTAGCTAACGTCGTTCGTTGCCGTGGGCGCTACCGCAGTAATTCGGGTTGTGTTATTTGGCAGAGTCGTTTTAAAGCCTCCCAGAGAAGCAGATCATCATTTGGCGGTGAAACTTTTCTCTAATTCTTGATTAAATGGAAGTTCCACCACTGAGAACATGTGATTTAGTCTCGTTAAGAGGCTAAAAGTGGGCGGGGCCGAGTAAGATCAATACATAGACGTGTAATTAATAGACGTAGCTTTCGATGCTAATGCTATCATCCACTTAGCAACTCAACTAGACGGATTTGGAGCACCGCAGCCTGTCCCCTGTGTGTGTTTAGCATTAGCTTTTAGAGTTAGCATTAGCGCTCAAAAACACATGAGCTCAAGGCCTTGTTAAGTGATTATTAAGCGTTTAAACCTTTTGGTGTTTTATTTGAGGTGATAATTAGCATAAAACTAGCATCTGCGCTAAAGGCTAACCCATTTTAAGTTGAGATTTTTGAACTTTGAACCCATTTTTACTACTTTTTGACCTTCAAGTCTCGCAGAAACACCTCTCACACATTCATACACCAGGGGACCGAGATGGGTTAAGTGTCTTGCCCAAGGACACAACGACAGCATTCATCTGTGGAACCACCAACCTTCGAATCATTAGCTCTTATCGTTCTACCAACTGAGCCACCGTCGCCCACAGGTCCAGATACTCACATCTTTCAAAATTTTCAAATCACCAATTGAAAAATATTAAGCCACAAAAACGTTCTCAGGAAGCAGCTGTGTTCAGTTTTAGTCGAGCTCAAGGTTTGTCACAGATTCATATTAATAATTTTGTTTAGCGTTTGGTTTCCGTGCTGCTCGGTTTCCATGACGACACGGTTCACTGCGAGTCGAGGAGTCGGTAAAAGAGCTAAACTGACCTTGAGTCGCAATCACGCCATTAACCACAAAGAGAAATCAAATCAATATTTATCACAGAGGCGGAGGAGGCGCTGGAGGAGGTGGAGGCAGTGGAGAGAGTGGAGAAAGTGGAGACAGTGGAGAAAGTGGAGAAAGTGGAGAAAATGGAGGTGGTGGAGAAAGTGGAGATGGTGGAGGCAGTGAGCCGGCCCCTCCTCACACACTGAAAAACATCTTTCATACATAACGAACATGTCGATTAAGTGTTAAATGAGGCTCACAGCTCTGCTCTCTGTCTGTTAGCATCATAGCTCCACTCTCTGTCTGTTAGCATCACAGCAGTGCTCTCTGTCTGTTAGCATCATAGCAGTGCTCTCTGTCTGTTAGCATCATAGCAGTGCTCTCTGTCTGTTAGCATCATAGCAGTGCTCTCTATCTGTTAGCATCATAGCTCCACTCTCTGTCTGTTAGCATCATAGCTCCACTCCCTGTCTGTTAGCATCTCGCTCTCTGTCTGCTAGCATCACAGCAGTGCTCTCTGTCTGTTAGCATCATAGCGGTGCTCTCTGTCTGTTAGCATCATAGCGGTGCTCTCTATCTGTTAGCATCATAGCGGTGCTCTCTGTCTGTTAGCATCATAGCTCCACTCTCTGTCTGTTAGCATCATAGCTCCACTCCCTGTCTGTTAGCATCTCGCTCTCTGTCTGCTAGCATCACAGCAGTGCTCTCTGTCTGTTAGCATCATAGCGGTGCTCTCTGTCTGTTAGCATCATAGCGGTGCTCTCTATCTGTTAGCATCATAGCGGTGCTCTCTGTCTGTTAGCATCATAGCGGTGCTCTCTGTCTGTTAGCATCATAGCGGTGCTCTCTGTCTGTTAGCATCATAGCGGTTCTCTCTCTGTTAGCATCATAGTTCTGCTCTCTGTCTGTTAGCATCACAGCTCTGCTCTCTGTCTGTTAGCATCATAGCTCCGCTCTCTGTCTGTTAGCATCATAGCGGTGCTCTCTGTCTGTTAGCATCATAGCAGTGCTCTCTGTCTGTTAGCATCATAGCTCCGCTCTCTGTCTGTTAGCATCATAGCGGTGCTCTCTGTCTGTTAGCATCATAGCAGTGCTCTCTGTCTGTTAGCATCATAGCAGTGCTCTCTGTCTGTTAGCATCATAGCGGTGCTCTCTGTCTGTTAGCATCACAGCAGTGCTCTCTGTCTGTTAGCATCACAGCTCTACTCTCTGTTAGCATCTCGCTCTGTCCGTGGCAGTGATCCGCCCGTATGAAGCACTTAATAAAACGCTCTTATCTTCTTCCTGTCATGTTACTCTGCGTTTTTTTTCCTCCGGCCTAATTAATGACCTCATATTACATTCACTTAATGCTCGGATGTGGGCGGTGGAGGTGGGCTCTGGTGCGACGGCGCTGACCCCAATCTCCGAGCGAATGGGAAAAATAATTGATTTGTGCATTATCTGATAGAGAAACACTTTGTCCATTATTATTGTGTCTCTGTGGGATTAGCGGCGTGCAGCGACACGCCGCCTGGCCTGGGGCGTGTCGAGGCTAACATCACTCTCACAGAAGTCTGTTTTTACTAATACAATTTAGTACAACTTAAGAACTTAATGTTTACTTTAATAGTTTTCTTTAAAGACGTGGAGTGAATCTGTTTTGCCGCAGTACAGATTTAATAACGTGTAGTAAAAGCAGCTCTTAAGGCTGTTTGCATCTAATAATAAACCAATTTAATCGAGCGCAAACCCGGAAGTAATGCTAGTTTGAACGCTAGTTGTTGTTAGCATTCCCGTGAAATGGCCTTAGTAACCTAATAACCTAAGAAAGAGTTAGTTTATGATCTGCTCTCTGCACAACAGCGCCCCCAACCGCACTGTTAGCATCACTACTTCCTGTGCAACTGTATCTCTATGAGGTTTTTGTCGAGAAATGCAAAAAAAAAAAAAAAAAAGTATTTAAAGATGAGGCAGTGGACAGGGAGCTGCAGGTGGAGTCACTTACAAAAAGATAAACTCTACAAAAACAAAATGAATACTTCACCAGAGGATACTCAATGCTAACGCTAATGCTAACTTTGAGGCATAATAAATATTAAAACAACGCCACAAACTGAAGTATTCTACATATAAAAATAATCGGGTTGTCCTTATTTTAGCTCATTTGAATTTGAATAGCTTGTTTAATTTTTTTCCGATTTTAATAAAAGTGGCAGTTAGCTTTGATGCACAGTGAGCTAGCTAGCGCGCTACTGTGCACTAAGCTTACTAATTAGGTCTGTTGTTCCACATTTTTAAGATGGTTTGTTCTGCTTTAATTTACATCTGATTAGAAAAGGAAAGAGCTGTGTTTTTATTTAGTTTTTTTTCTCACTAATACTGTACAGTCAGGGCCGTCGGCAGAAACTCGGGGTCCCGGGCAACAAGCCTCACGTGGGCCCCCTCTAATATAAATTAATAGGAAGAGGGTCCAATACTGGGACAGTTAGTACTCTGAGTACGTATTTTCAGTTGCCTAAGATCCAGAATACACACTCCTTCAATACTTTACAAAGATGTGAGTCTGGTCATTGGTGAATCTCCCCGTTTTCAAATAGGATTGATTGACAGGTGGATTAGCCAATCAGGGACAGGCATCGTCCGTCCTTATCGGAAAAAAATAATAAAGGAAAAAATATGATAAAGTGCTGAAAAATAAACTCTGTTAATCTAAGGTGAGATCATAGACGGTTTATATAAATGGACATAGCTAACCTGCTAGCTGCCGCCACGTTCCAAACAGGAAATGATCATGAGCGGTGGCTGAGCTTTTAACACAAAGTGACATAGTGCATCTTTAAGAGTCTTTGACTTGTTCACTAATCATCAAAAGTTTGCAAAAGATCAAAACAGAATCTACAAAACACAAGAAAATATCAAAACGCTTTTAGGCGGGAAGCAAAGCTAAACGTTCCTGCGCTAACGAGCTAGCGACATCATAAATAAAACCAGGAACAATTTACCAATCACAGCCTGATACTTTTCCCTCTGAACCACAGACTGTAGATTTAAACGGACATAGCTAACCTGCTAGCTGCCGCGGTACACACAGGAAGTGATCATGGACGCACTTCTGGCTCCAATTCACTTTCTATTTGTAAAACCGTGTCCCCTCTCTCTGTAAATGCTGCTGTCAGGCTCGTCATTTCAGTCTTAAAATGTTTGTATTAACCCTCTCTATTTTTTTTTTTATTTCGCTATTTTGTTCGTAAATCAAGATATGAACATTAATGACAGACAAATCCTTGAGGTAGCTCCTGCTCACGTTAGCAACAGGTTTGATTGACAGTGTTGCTGAGCGCCTGCTCCCTGTTTAACCAGCGGTGTGGGCGGGAAGGGGCGTTACCTTCAACAGCGTCGCTCTGGATTGGTTCTTTGGTTGCTATGACACTCGTGGTTGTAAATTAGCTCCAAATTAGCCGCTATAACTGCTAGCCTTGATGAGCTTCATTTGGAGCTGACTAATATTAATCTGGACAAAAAATACAAGGAGATGAGTCTGGATCTTTCTTCCAAATACTTTTTTATAAGCTATACGTCAAATTCAAACTCAGGAAAACAACTCAAACCATGATTCTCGCTTCTATTTGTCTAATTTTTTCTTTTCTTTGCCAAAGCGTTGTACAGTGTGTCCACGAGTGACTGTACCAGCCGCGTCTGTGTGGGAGGGTGCTCCACTTTAAAACAATAGCACTCATGTTTAAGAGTTTATTGATTTTACACTGAGTAAACTTTGAAATGAGGCGTGTTTTAAGTCTGCGTCTGCTAATTTCTCTAAGTTGAACAAATGGCTTTTTTACAAATTGTTTTATTTCTGCAGCTAAAATGAAAACATATTAGATTGGGCCCAATTGAAGTGTCCTCAAACCTCATTATCCAGACCGCTGCTGCATTCAGGGACCAAGTCTAAAAATGGAAATCTCACAATAAGACATTACGCTTGTGTAATGTACAATAATGGACAATAATGAAGCCATTTCCTCCCCGAGACAGACGCTGAGCTCCACGGCAAAAAGCCCGCTCCGGTTTAAAAGTCACCGCTCCTTTAATGGCCCACTTTACAATTTAAAATCAGAGTCAGACAAACAAACCGGAACAGTCTACATCCAAACTGGTTATACAAATGGACAGAGCTAACCTGCTAGCCGCCGCAGTGTTCCAAACAGGAAGTGATCATGAGCGCACTTCCGGCTCCATCGACTTTGGCTCCAATTCACTTTCTGTTGAAAAACTATTGCCCCCTCTCTCGTCATTTTGGTCTTAAATGTTCATATTAACCCTCTACATGATCCTGGGGGTTTATTTCATTTATTGTGTCTGTAAATCAAGATAGAGTTAGCAACAGGTTTGAGTGACAGCGTTGGAGAGGGGTAAGAAGAGGGGCAAGAGAGCGGTAAGAGAGGGGTAAGAAGAGGGGTAAGAAGAGGGGCAAGAAGAGGGGTAAGAAGAGGGGCAAGAGAGGGGTAAGAAGAGGGGCAGGAGAGGGGTAAGGAGGGGGTAAGGAGAGGGGTAAGAAGAGGGGCAGGAGAGGGGTAAGGAGGGGGTAAGGAGAGGGGTAAGAAGAGGGCAAGAAAAGGGGCAAGAAGAGGGGCAAGAGAGGGGTAAGAAGAGGGGCAAGGAGAGGGGTAAGAAGAGGGGCAAGAGAGGGGTAAGAAGAGAGGAAGGAGGGGGGTAAGAAGAGGGACACGAGAGGGGTAAGAAGAGGGGCAAGAGAGGGGGGTAAGAAGAGGGGCAAGGAGAGGGGCAAGAGAGGGGCAAGGAGGACGGGCAAGAGAGGGGTAAGAAGAGGGGCAAGAAGAGGGGCAGAGAAGAGAGGGCAGGAGAGGGGCAAGGAGAGGGGCAAGAGAGGGGCAAGAGAGGGGCAAGAGAGGGGCAAGAGAGGGGTAAGAAGAGGGGCAAGAAGAGGGGCAGGAGAGGGGCAAGGAGACGGGCAAGAGAGGGGTAAGAAGAGGGGCAAGAAGAGGGGCAGGAGAGGGGTAAGGAGAGGGGCAAGAGAGGGATAAGAAGAGGGGCAAGAAAGGGGCAGGAGAGGGGTAAGAAGAGGGGCAAGGAGACGGGCAAGAGAGGGGTAAGAAGAGGGGCAGGAGAGGGGCCGAATCCTACGAGTATCACCGATTAAGTAAATAAAAATGGAGAGGGAAGTATAGACGTCTCAGTGGGCGTGTCACAGGGGGCGTGTCTCAGTGGGCGTGTCTCAGTGCAGGTGAAAACGGGAGTTGATGTGCAAGTCGATTAAAGATTAAACTCAAACACAACTTCAGAGGCTCAATGAGAAGAAACGACTAGAACATGGAGAAAAACTCTTAAAAGTCCTGTTGGCAGAATCAGCCTGATTAAAATCTTTTCTTACAGTAAAGCGTCGCTCTTCTACCTGCAGCATCGTGAACATTTCCAGAGTGTATTTTATCCCAGGCGCCGCTGTCGTCAAACCCTCTCCAAACTCAGCGTCTTGAAAGCCTCTTGTCGTCAGTATTTCACAGCGAGGGAGCCAAAAGAGTGGGTTTTAAAGAAGCACAGAGCAGTTAATCCCACTGTTTATCTGCTGTCACCTGTCACTGAGCCCCTCTCGTCTTCCTCTTCCTCCTCCTCCTCTTCCTCTCGTTCTGGTGTGTGGAGGAGAGAACTGTCCCGCTCTGCAGACGGCGTCACAGAAACACAAAAGCTTTCCCCGACTGTCAGGACTCGCCGGCTGCTCTGCCTCGCCCTGTTTGTCATGATGGAGGGGAGTCTGCGGCGTTAGCGCTGCTAGCATGGAGGAAACGACTCCGCCCGCACGCCACCGACTCTCACATCAGCACCGGCCGACTCCGCAGATTAACGTCGGGTTTAATGGCTTTGAATTTTGAATCAGAGACAAGACGCTGCACCTGATTTTTACTCTTTTAGAAACATTTGAGCGGTTTGTAGTTAGCGGTGGCTAGCATGTTCGCTACGTCCATTTATATAAACAGTCTGTGGTTATTCCTCACTCACCTTATACATTCTGAGCATCTTATTGATTCACCATGATGAGTTTATAAGTGTTTTTCACCACTGTCACAGACCAGAGCAGAGTTTTGTTGTGATGGTGTAGCTAAGTAAGTAGTAGCATGCTAACACGCACCTCCTGACGATTACACGGGTGTCATACTGTGGTGGAATGGAGAGAATCTGAAGTGTGACAGAAGAAACTGACAGAACTGAAGAGAAACTGAGCTGTTCTCTCTCTCTCTCTCTCTTCTACCTCTCTCTCTCCTTCCCCCCTCCTTCTCTTTTCTCTCCCTTCTCTCTCTCTCTCCCTCCCTCTCCTCTTCTCTCACTCCTTTCTCTCCCCCCTTCTCCTCTCTCTCTCTCTCTTGCTCTTTCCCCCTCTTCTCTTACCCTCTCATTCCCTCTCTCCCTCTTTCTCTCCCCGCCCCTCTCTCCCCCCCTCTTCTCTCCCTCTCTCTGTCTCTCCCTCTTTCCGTCTCTTCTATCTCGCTCTCTCTCTCCCTCTCTCTCTCCCTCCTCTTCTCTCCCCCTCTCTCTCTCTCTCTCTCTCTCTCTCTCTCCCTCTTTTCCCTCTCTTCTCATCTCTCTATCTCTCTCTCCCTCTCTCTCTCCTCTCTCTCGCTCTCTCTCCCCTCTCTCTCTCTCTCTCTCTCTCTCTCCCTCTTTCCCCCTCTTCTATCTCTCTCTCGCTCTCTCTCTCCCCCTCTCTCTCCCTCTCTCTGTCTCTCCCTCTTTCCCCCTCTTCTATCTCTCCCTCTCTCTCTTGCTCTCACTCGCTCTCTCTCTCTCCCCCTCTCTCTCCCTCTCCCTCCTCTTTCTCGTCGTCTGGCGACATCATAATGGTTCTCTTTTTTTCTGATTTATTTTGTTTAGTTTTCTTTTATCTTCTTCCATTTCCTGAGCTTGAAAGTGTCACACAGGTTTTGTTTTTGGAGGAAGAAAACTTCACCTGTGAAACGGAGGGAGAGAAGGAAGTGGAGGGAGAGAAGAGGAGAGAGAGAAGTGGAGAGAGAGGAGGGTCTCTCTGTTTCTCTATTTCTCTCTCAGTTTCTCTCTCTGTCAGTCTCTCTGTTTCTCTCTCTGGCTCTCTCTCTGTCGCTCTCTCTCTGTTTCTCTCTGTCAGTCTCTCAGTTTCTCTCTGTTTCTCTCTCTGTCTGTCTCAGTTTCTCTCTTAGTTTCTCTCTCAGTCTCTCAGTTTCTCTCTCTGTTTCTCTCTATCAGTCTCTCAGTTTCTCTCTCTGTCTGTCTCTCAGTTTCTCTCTCTGTCAGTCTCTGTTTCTCTCTCTGTCTCTCTCTCTCTGTTTCTCTCTCTGTCTCTCTCTCTGTTTCTCTCTCTGTCTCTCTCTCTGTTTCTCTCTCTGTCTCTCTCTCTCTGTTTCTCTCTCTGTCGCTCTTTCTCTGTTTCTCCCTGTCTGTCTCTCAGTTTCTCTCTCTCTGTTTCTCTCTCTGTTTCTCTCTGTCTCTGTCTCTCAGTTTCTCTCTGTTTCTCTCTCTGTCTGTCTCAGTTTCTCTCTGTTTCTCTCTCTGTCTCTCAGTTTCTCCCAGTTTCTCCCAGTTTCTCCCAGTTTCTCCCAGTTTCTCTCTCTCTCTGTCGTCTTGTCAAACACAATCACATCAAAAAGCAGAAACCTTCATGTTTTTAAACGTTAAAAATCCTGCACAGCTCCTTTAAAAGTCCAACACGTTTGTAACTGAACTGAGACGTTTGAATCACTGTTGAAACTGGAAACTTTCTTTGGTCATGGGTCAAACAATCTCAGAAAGTTTCTCCACGAACTTGCCAAAGTTAAACCAGTAACAAAGGGCGTGAGTGAAGAGCAGCCTGTTCGATAAACGCCGCTGAAACGGGGAGTTCTCGTGTCTGTCTGACGAGTTTGACGAGCAGAGTTTTGAAATGTCACAGACTCTGAGACGGTTCTAATGTCGATGTCTTTCACAGCTCTGAAGAAAGGCCGGTTCTGGATCACCCCTGACCCCTACCACAACGACGACAACATCCAGATCGGGAGAGAGGTGAAGATCTCCTGCCAGGTGAAGATCCATCACACCATCACACGTTCTTTATACAGCACCTTTAAATCTCACAAAACTCACTGTTGTAGCTTTAATCCATGTTCTAACACTGCTCCATCCTCAAAAACAGACCTGGAGTCGTGTTTTGTTTCATTCACATGTTTGAGTCACACTTTAATATTAGTCTGTAACATCTCCAAAGCTCTAAATGCTCTGTTCCACCTTGTGATGTCATCAAGTGGTAGTTTTCACATTAACAGCTCCTTTCACCTTTAGTTCACTAGAGACTGGCAATTCCAGGTCTGCTGAAATGATCCAAATGATTCTATAAATGAAGGAGTGTGGAGTTTAAAAACACAGTGGAGCACTTCCTGTTTTACCACTTGATGACATCACAAGGTGGAACAGAGGGTTTTCAGTTTGAGAGACGAACTCAGCCTAAATCTGCAGGTTTGTGTTAAACATGTGAGAATGAAACAAAACAGCTCCAGACCCTTTAAACGACCTCATTGTTTTTTGTTTTTTTTATTTGATCAATGAACTTAAAGCCATATTCTGTAACTTTTATTGCTAAGAATAGGTTAAAAGTCATTGTACATGTGCTCTTACTGTGAGCGGACTCGCATCTCCACAAACCTGACTTTTATTTGACCTGGAGGAGGCCCTCGTCGCGCTTGTTTCCATGGAAATGCTGTTCCTTTGGCTGTAATATTCCACAGTATGGCATAAGATGCATCTACGTCCATGGAGAATGTTCCGAAGTATGGCTTTTAACTGTCTGTTTCCATGGAATCATGCAGATGACTTTCCACTTCCATAAAGTTACATACTGTCACTTTAACCACTTCGGCATTTTGAAATAGATACAGACCCGATGGTGCCTCTGCAGACTGTAGGCGCTAACCTCGCTCCTCTCTTTGTGTTGGTCATTATTTTTTACCTGGTTTTGACCTGGTTCAGACCTGATTTTGCCCTGGTTCAGACCTGATTTTGACCGGGTTCAGATCTGATTTTGACCTGATTTTGACTTGATTTTGACCTGGTTCAGACCTGATTTTGCCCTGGTTCAGACCTGATTTTGACCTGGTCCAGACCTGATTTTGACCTGATTTTGACCTGGTTCAGACCTGATTTTGACCTGGTCCAGACCTGATTTTGACCTGATTTTGACCTGGTTCAGACCTGATTTTGACCTGGTTCAGACCTGATTTTGACCTGGTTCAGACCTGATTTTGACCCTCCCTGTGTTTTTAAAGAGGTCCTCAAACTGTCCCTGTTTTCTCGCGTCTCAAAAATCTGATCCTAATCTGATTTGTGGAGTTATCAGATTATTAAAATGTCATGTAAACATTTATATCTGCTGTGAGTAATCTGATTTTGTTCTGATTGTTCACAGCTGTGCAGGAAAATTATGCAAAAAAGGGCAAAACAACGCGGCAAAAACAAAAATGAAAGAGACATTTTTTCACTGATTCACTGACGCGTGTCACCAGGTGTTTTTGATGCTCTAAACACATACAGCACACACGTTTCCAAACAGGAAGTGATCGTTAACCTCCGTCGTGCCTCGCAGGTTGAAGCCACGCCCCCCGAGGAGCTGACGTTCAGTTGGCTAAAGAACGGTCGTGCCCTGCGGAGCTCGGAGCGGATGGTCATCACTCAGACCGACCCCGACATCTCCCCCGGGACGACCAACCTGGACATCATCGACCTCAAGTTCACGGACTTCGGGACGTACACCTGCGTGGCGGCGCTGAAGGGCGGAGGCATCCCGGAGATCAGCATCGACGTCAACATCTCGTCCACGACTGGTGAGTCTCTGCGCCGCCGTACGAGCCGCCGCGTACCCCCCCACCCCCCCACTCCCACCCCCACATCGCTATGGTTACTAATACAGGCTCTGCTCATTCTGCATCGGGTTTGGAGAACACTGGGAAAATGGATGATTTCAGAACCGTTTGATTGATTTAAATGGTTTTGGCTGAGAATTTTTGTTTTTTGGGTCAATATTTGGTTTTATTTCATTGTTTTAAAGGTCCTGTATCACACAAATCTGACTCTTGCAGCTTTAATCCATGTTCTAACTGTTTCCTCCTCAAAAACAGACCTGGAGTTGTGTTCAGTTTCATTCACATGTTTGAGTAACTCCAGGTCTGTTTGTGACGAGGAAACATTAGAACAGATCAGAAAAAAGTGAAATATGAGCCCTTCAAGTCGCCTTAAAGCCACACTGTGTAATTTTCAGCCAAAAATATACTCAACTAAAAGCTTGTTTTTACATTATTGTTGTTTATCCTGACTGTGAGCGGCTCGCCTCTCCACAAACCCGACTCTCCTGCTTGTTTCCATGGAAATGCTGTTCCTTTGGCTGTAATATAATATTCCACAGTTTGCCATAAAACTTCTCTGTCTCCATGGAGAATGTTCCGTAATATGGCTTTAACTTTCTGTTTCTATGGAGTCTTGCAGTCGGGTTTTTATCCCCATAAAGTTACATACTGTCGCTTTAATGGAGCAGTCGGGTCAAATCAAATGAATGAAACTGGAATAATGAGTCCAAAAAAGTTTAATTATTACAAAAACTTCAAAAATCTAACAAAAAATGAATAAAAATCTCAAACTTCGGCCCGTTTCAGATCCTCCATTTTGCAGTGTGCGGCTCTGGGCTCTGATTGGTCGAGACTTTTCTTCTTCTTGTGTTTAGCCTCGTTGCCGTAGCGTCAGTTCATCTCAACTCCTCCCACCGCACTGCTCCGGAAACTAATATACACCATTATACTGAGCACGCAGGGGTGGAGACGGGTGGAGACGGGTGGAGACGGGTGGAGACGGGTGGAGACGGGTGGAGACGGGTGGAGACGGGTGGAGACGGGTGGAGACAGGTGGAGATGGGGGGACACAGGTGGAGACGGGTGGAAAGGGGTGATGTTGGAGAAGGGTGTTGACGTGTGGTGACATGTGAGAACGTGTGGAGATGGGTGGAGACGTTTGGAGACGAGTGAAGAGAGGTGGAGATGGGTGGAGGCCTGTGGAGACGGGTGGAGTCAGGGGCAGTCGGGGGGGAGACAGGTGGGGATGGGTGAAGATGTGTGGAGATGCGTGGAGAGGCATGGAGATGGGATTGGACAGGTGGAGACATATGTCGACAGGTGGAGATTGGTTGAGATGGGTGGAAACGGGTGTAGAGGAGTGGAGGAGGGTGAAGACGGGTGGAAACAGGTGGAGACAGCTTAGAGATGAGTGAAGACGGATGGAGACGTGTGGAGAGAGGTGGAGACGGGTGAAGATGGGTGGAGACGCACTGAGAGGCGTGGCGGCAGGTGGTGACGGGTTGGGACAGGTGGAGATATGTATGGACTGGTGGAGACTGGTTGAGATGGGTGTAGAGGAGGGTGAAGACGGGTGGAGGAGACATCGACTGTTAAACATGGCGGCTGTGGACTGATATAATCTGTTTTGATGCTTATAGTTGATGGATTTCTAACATTTACATAACACTGGGGTTTGACCTTTGACCTGCAGTGGTCTGAGTTTGACCTGGATCAATCGTGGGCGATGATTGGTCCAGACGTGGGCGTATGAGGATTCGACGGAGGAGGGACGATATTGAAACTTTGTGTCTCAATTATTACGGCCAAAATAATTGTGAGTAAAAATAAAATCATGATAACGATAAAAGTTTTTTTAAATGTTCTGGATATGAATAATTATAATTTTAACGTTATTAATAAGTTTTATGTTTAAACAACTTTTATATAATCGTACTTTGTTATCAGCGAAAAAAAAAAAACAACTACGATCCAGCGGAGAATATTATGAATAAACAGGGCCGGCAATAGAAATTTTGTGGCCCGGGTCAAGAAGTGTCACATGGGCCCCCCTCAGACCTTGGGCCCCCTCAGACCCTGGGCCCCCCTGAGACCCTGGGCCCCCCTGAGAAGTTAGAATTTTGATTTTGAAATTTGGTCTGAAAACATAATGACGTCTTAGTGCATTAGCATTAGCATTAGAAGAGCCGTTAGAGCGTTTACCCTCTAACCTGAATGTTTCCGGTTCAATTATCGCTCCTGTAAGTGTCAGGTTTTTCATAGTTTGTCGGGGGGGCGACTTGTACTCAGATGCGACTTATATGTGAAATATATAAGTTCACATCTTCACCACATGAGGGCGCTCTAGGCTTGGATTTAGTGATTTGGACTGAGATCCAGAGTAAACTTGTTTTTTCTGCGATTAACTTATATCTGACGTTAACAGACCAGACACACGTTCAGTTCTGTCTGTGCTTCAGCCGAATGTGTTTTACATGTTACAGTTCAGTGTTTGAACCACTAGAGGGCACTGCTGTGTTTGTAATACCTATAAGAAAATGTACTTGACTCGGTTTCTTTTATACATTTCATGTTTAATTTACCTTATTTACTTCCCCTTCATTTATAAAACCATAAAAGTGTTTTTGTTTTTGTTTTTTTCATTTGGATCAATATTTTAAATGTTTCGTTTATGAAAAAGTCAAGTTTAAGGTTGTGAAAACTACTTCCTGTTCACCAGACCAGCCTTTTACATCCAGAAAATAGGGTAAATACGGAAAGTATATGACACAAAACTGACTTTTGTGAACTTTAATCCATTTTCTAACCCTGTTTCCTCCTCAAAAACGGACCTGGAGTTGTGTTTTCTACATCTCCAAAGCTCAAAACGCTCTGTTCCACCTTGTGATGTCATCAAGTGGTAGTTTTCAACGTTAACAGCTCCTTTTACCTTAAGTTCAGTAGAGATTTTCAGTTATTCCAGAAAGTGAAATGAACCAAATGATTCTAGAAATGAAGGTGTGTGGAGTTTAAAAACACAGTGGAGCACTTCCTGTATTGCCACACGATGACATCACAAGGTGGAACAGGGTGTTTTCAGTTTGAGAGAAGAACTCAGCCTAAATCTGCAGGTTTGTTTGTGTGTTAAACATGTGAGAATGAAACAATAAAACACAACTCCAGGTCTGTTTGTGACGAGGAAAACGGCGTAATATGGGCCCTTTAAGGTAATATGGGCCCTTTAAGGTAATATGGGCCCTTTAAGGTAATATGGGCCCTTTAAAGATCTACTTCCTCTTTAGTCGCTTCTAGAACGTTCCATTTTGTCCGTTGTTGGGTCTGAACAGTTTGTCGGTGGCGTGGACCTAAAGTAAAGGCTCATAATGGACCGGGTCATTATTTGGGATGGTGGCGGAGCGGGCGGCGCCCTAATGGCGGGAAATGGCCGTGTTTATGTGTCATTTTGTGTGAGGACGATCGATGAGAAGTAAATGTGACTTTAGACCAGAGTGTCACAGCGAGTTACGTCAGCGCCGCTCGCTCTGATGTACTGCGACGACAAAGACGACGACGAAGACGAGAGGGAGGAGTTACTGCGACGACAAAGACGACGACGAGAGGGAGGAGTTACTGTGACGACAAAGACGACGACGAAGACGAGAGGGAGGAGTTACTGCGACGACAAAAACGAGAGGGAGGAGTTACTGCGACGACAAAGACGAGAGGGAGGAGTTACTGCGACGACAAAGACGACGACGAAGACGAGAGGGAGGAGTTACTGTGACGACAAAGACGAGAGGGAGGAGTTACTGTGACGACAAAGACGAGAGGGAGGAGTTACTGTGACGACAAAGACGACGATAAAGACGAGAGGGAGGAGTTACTTTAGTGCAGCCTTGTTTCATAGTTTAATGTTTGTGATTTACAAAAGAGAATTCAAGAGAAAATATGACCACCAGGAGCTGGAGGAAGTGTCTGGGGTGAGGGGAGTCTGGGAGACTCTGGTTAAACTGTTGCCCCGGATAAGATGAAGAAAATGAACAGATCGATGAAAGTTTCACACGTGTCACTGAAAAGAAACAAATGTGATCAGGTTTCACCGAGGTGAGACGGAGCGGAGGACGAGGACCAGACTCTTTCCTTTTCTAGCTTTCCGTCTCTCCATCTCTCTCTCTCCTTCAGTCTCTCCCCCATTCTCCTTTCTTTTCTCTCTCTCCCTCTCTCCTTCTCCCTCTCCTTCTCCTTCCCTCTTTCTCTCCCTTGCTCCCTCCTTCTCTCCCTCTCTCCCTCTCTCTCTCTCTTTCTCTCCCTCTCTCCCTCCCTCTCTCCCTCCTCCCTCTCTCCCTCACTCCCTCTCTCCTCCCCTCTCTCCTCCTCCCCTCCCTCTCTCCCTCCCTCCCTCCTCCTCTTCTTCTCCTCCCTCTGGTCTGTGTTTCCGTGGCTCTGGGTCCGATGCCAGAGACTCTGGTCCTGATAATCGTCTCCGCCTCTTTGTTCCTCTTTAATCTGCTCAGTCGCTCAAACTGCACTCTGTACTTTTCAAACATATTTACTTCTAACTATCCAAACATACCTCGTACGTCTGTGTACTTCAAATCCCTTCAAATACTTCAAATACTTCAACCAAATACTTCAATATCGTTTACTGTGCTTCAGATCGTTCGTTGCTATTGCACAGCCTCGACTCGCGTTTGTCTTTGAGCAAACATCTGTTTTACTGTTGATAAGTGACTCGTACGTCCCCCCTAGTTAAAAACACACCTCCTCCTCTTCGCTTTACTTCTCCTCTTTCCTTCCCTCTTACTTCTATCTGGCTACAAGACATCGCGCTTTGTCTTTCCTGCCTCCCTCTGTGTGGCGTCTGTTGATAAGTGACTCTCTCCCTCTTTAACCTCCTCTATCCGTCCATGCCTAACCTCTTTCGCTTTTCTTCCTCATTTCCTTCCCTCTTTTTTCTCTCCTCCTCCCTCCTCCGCTCCTTTTCCTCCTCCCTCCTTCCTCCTCCCCCGCTCTCCCCCTTTTAGGCCCTCCTCTCCGTCCATGCCTACCCCTCCTTCCCGTCTCTCCTCCTCAGCCTTGACCCTCTTTCCCTCCGTGTTGGCCTCTCTGCCCTATTCCTCTCCTCCTCGCCCCCTCGCCTCCTTCTCTCCTCCTCTCCTCTTCCTCCTCCTCTCCTCCGCCTCCTCTCTTAATTCCTCCTCGCCTCCGCCCCTCCTCCTCTCCTCTCCTCCTCCTCTCCCCCTCCTCGCCCTCCTCCTCTCCTCTCCGCGCGCTCCCCATCCTCCTCTGCCATTATGCCTTGCTGCTGGTGCAGTATAAACTCGTCCCAGGGTCTGTAATTACGCTCAGATAATCTTCCCTTTGATAATCTTGCACCTCCCACCTCTGCTCCTCCCACCTCTGCTGCAACCTCCCTCTGCACCTCCCTCTGCTCCTCCCACCTCTGCACCTCCCTCTGCACCTCCCACCTCTGCACCTCCCACCTCTGCACCTCCCACCTCTGCACCTCCTTCCTTCTGTACTTTTCGGGGATATTTTTGACAGAAAACCTCTTTGACGATAGTTTGATTCTTTCATTTTTTTGGACGTGTTTTTTTCTCAGATTTAAAAGTTGAATTTCTCGTTTTTATTCTGTGGTTTTTTCCTCCGTCAGATTCTCAAAAGCTCCTGACTCTAAAAAGCTTTTCGTGGATTATCTTTCAAAGCCTCGTTTCACGATTGTGAGATCTGTGGAGGAGACGGCCTAAATGTGCCCCGTGAGTTTTAAAAACGACGGGCTTCACTTTTTAATAAATCATCACACACTTTTGAGGGGAAATATCTGTCCATTTTTCCTTCAAAATGGGGAAAAATTACAGGAAGTAGAGCTGGATTCGGAAGGTGAATGTTTCCAGAGACTCCGCCCCACGACGCTGGGGACGAGATCAGGTTCATTTTTTTTTCATCTGTGAAAGTGAAACTGAGCCAAGTAGAAGATAACACGTTTAGTGCTTTTCATGACGGTCCCTTCGTTCTTCACTAAGGGACCGTCATGAAAAGTACTGCACAGGTGTTTATGTTTTATTATTATCATCCCTTAAAAAATCAAAAAACTCTGCCCCTTTAAATCACACCTGAAAACTCCGGTCTTTAATATTGCACCTGCCATGGACACAACCAGGTTACGGGTCAGATTCTGTTGAGAGTCGCCCCCCCGTTTACAACCAGAATCCATGTTTTTCAAGTTTTTTTTTTTAGCAATAATCACGTCTGTAACTTGAGAGGTGCCACATACAGTAGGCAGGTTTTTAAAGTGGTACTGTGGACCTTCCAGACAAAGCAACACATCTCCATAGAGACAGCAAAGCAGTGGCAGCAGAATCCTCACCAGAAAAGTTCCAATTTGTACCTTTATGTGTTTATCTCCATATAACCCTTTGAGTTTGTGCAGCGTGTCGTCGCACTTTTTATTAAACGCCTCCTCCCTCCACACGGGCGTTACACCGCGGGAACAGCCACTTTAAAGCTTCAGTATGACACATTAAACATGCCGTAAAGTCCAGCTGCTCCTACCTCCGTGAAGCTTTTCTTCTTTACGGGCGCGTGTGTGTTTACGCCGCTGCTGTTTTCCACGGTTATCTGATCGCTGCAGTCGTTTCACGGATCTGACTCGTAAATGTCAGTCCCCTGCTCCAGTGGGATGCGGCGCAGATAAAGCTTTTAATACAAACACGTTCTGACATTTAAATACTATTTCAGCTCTGATCCACAAAGCAGATCGGCTCAGATCGGCCCAGATCGGCTCAGATCGGCTCAGATTCGGTCCCACGGCTCCTTCATGTGGATAATTATGATTATTATTATAGCTCAGTTTGACAGAGACGAGATCACAACATAAATCAAACTGTTATTACTGGTTTAGTCCCGGTTTAGTCCTGGGTTTAGTCCAAGTTTAGTCCAAGTTTAGACCTGGTTTAGTCCTGGTTTAGACCTGGTTTAGTCCAAGTTTAGTCCAAGTTTAGACCTGGTTTTGTCCCGGTTTAGACCTGATTTAGTCCTGGTTTAGACCTGGTTTAGTCCAAGTTTAGCTCTGGTTTGTGTCTGGTTTAAACCTGTTTTAGATCTTTTTTGTTGGAGGTGGCTGTTGGCTAATGCTAATGCTAATGCTAGCATGTGACTTTAATATTATTTGTTTACAAGCACAGTCGTAGTTTCAGCTCTTTCTGCTCAGACTGTGTTAAAACAAAACTCAGATTAAAGTCTAACTTGAATAACAGAGGTTCAGACAGAGCAGGTGCCTCTAGTTAGGCCTCTCTCCCTTTTTGATAATATTGATGGGTGGTCACCTGCAAAACATCATCATGACTGTCCTGAGAGAGGTGATTGGCTGACAGATTTGACTCCTGGCTGTGATTGGATTGACACATGAGACTCTTGGCTGTGAATTGGCTGACACACAGAGACTCCTGGCTGTGATTGGCTGACACATGAGACTCTTGGCTGTGATTGGCTGACACACAGAGGCTCCTGGCTGTGATTGGCTGATAGATGTGACTCTTGGTTGTGATTGGCTGACACACAGAGACTCCTGGCTGTGATTGGTTGACAGATGTGACTCTTGGCTATGATTGGCTGACAGACAGAGGCTCTTGGCTGTGATTGGCTGACACAGAGACTCCTGGCTGTGATTGGCTGATGGATGTGACTCTTGGCTGTGATTGGCTGACACACAGAGGCTCCTGGCTGTGATTGGCTGATGGATGTGACTCTTGGCTGTGATTGGCTGACACACAGAGGCTCCTGGCTGTGATTGGCTGACATAAATATGAAAGCTGAGTAAATCCTCGCAGTAGATTGTCGTTTTAATCCGTTCCTTTGTTAAACTCTTTTCTTTTGTTCAACTCGTTTTGTAATGATTCTGTTCAGTTCCCGTCTCGGAGCTGTTCCCGTCTCGGCGCTGTTCCCGTCTCGGAGCTGTTCCGGGCTCGGCGCCGTGTTCCGGTTAATGGGCTCAAAAGTGACACTGTGCAGTTTATAATAAAACATCTGATTTTGAAGGTTTTAAAGCCGCTCAGAAAAATGTTACGAGATTATCCACATCCACATGAATCTTCTGTTTCAGAGCAACTTCAGCTGAAACGAGCGACTTCAGGCTGGAATAATGGAGCCACTTTATCTCACGTCGGTTTATTTCACCTGATTTGTCTCTTTTTAATGTTCAAATGTTACAGACACAATCGTGAAATAAAAAAACAGGATCATGTCGAGGGTTAATACGAACATTTAAGACCAAAACGAGTCTGACAGCAGCAGGGACAGAGAGAGAGGCGACGGTTTTTCAATAGAAAGTGAATCGGAGCCAGAGTTGATGGAGCAGGAAGTGATGCACATGATCACTTCCTGTTTGGAACACGGCGGCGGCGGTTAGCATGTTAGCTACGTCCATTTATATAAACAGATCCAGAGGAACAAAGAGAGACGACAGACCAAAAGAAAAGACAGAGGAGAGAAAGAGAGAGTAGGAGAGAGCGGGGACAGAGAACGAAAGAGAGAGAAGGAGGAGAAGGACAGAGTCAGGGGAGAAAGGGAGGGAGGAGAGGGGACAGAGGGAGAGGGGAGAGAGAGAGAGAGAGCGAGAGGGGGACAGAAGAGAAAGAGAGAGGGTGAGAGTAGAGGGATAGAGGAGATGGGAGGGGTGAGAAAGAGAGCGCGAGGAAAGGAATAAAACACTTAGAGAGAAGAGAGAGTGAGAGAGGAGAAAGTGGAGAGAGAGCGACAGAATTATGAGAAGATGAGGAAGAGGGATAGTAAAACTGGTAGGGTTAGAAGATAGTAGAGAGGAATTGTGAGAGAGAGAATGGGAGGACAAAAAGAAGTGGAGGTGAAGTGAGGGATAGAGAGATGGAGAGGGGGACAGAAAAAAGGGAGGAGATAGAAAAGAATAGAGCAGGACAAGCTGTGAAAGAGAGAGAGAAAAGGGAAGAAGGAGAGGAGAAAATAAGTAGAAAAAGTTGAAAAGAGGAAGGAGCAGCGTGAAGAGAGGATGGAAGAGAGAGAGGGGGAGGAGGGAAGAGACGAAAGGAGTAAAATAAAGGAGGAGGGAGGAGAGGAGAACGAGGAAGGAGAGGAGTGTTCCCTCAGTGCAGTAATAAGCCGAGTGGGTCCCAGAGGCCGGACCTGATGCTAACAGCGGCTAACAGCGGCTAACAGCGGCTAACAGCGGCTAACAGCGGCTAACAGCGGCTAAACAGCGGCTAACAGCGGCTAACAGCGGCTACAGCTGTCCCGCAGATGGGGAGTGTTCCTGACAAATGTGGATGCCTGTCACAGAGGAGCCGGCGTCATGGCAAAACAGTCGCCAAGCGGGCCAATCAGCATTGGCAGAGACCTCCACCACAACACCTGGTCCTGCCGCCGCCGCCGCCGCCGCAGCGCTCGCCGCACATCTGCACCACGTTACTCGAGTACTCGTGTCTGATGTAACTGTACTCTCTGTGTGAGTTCAGCACGTCACTCGTCTCCTTCAGGATGTTTAAATAATTGGATTGAGTGGAAATGAAAGAATTTCACTTAGTGACATCACCAGGTGGAACAGAGTCCTGGACTTTACAGGATCAGTGACAAACTGAAGAAACAGAACACCAGGCAGAACTTTAACTTCAGACTTCAGTCATTTGAAGAATGAAGGTTTTATTTGTTGCTCTCCTTGTAACCTTTTAAACACAACATGAACGAGGAGTGCTGCAAGGAGGTGCTTCTCCTTTCCTT